>JARQOD010000010.1:31337185-31404519 GCA_033576555.1 Oophaga sylvatica | reverse complement strand
ACCTGTAGTTGTCTGATCACTAAGACCAGCGCTGCAGTAGATCTCTGAGGGGATGTTGTGGCAGCTAGATGACGGGTCCCCCACAGGTGGGACTGGTCCCTCAAAGTCTATGGTATTAATGATGTAGGGTGCAGATAAATGAATCAGTCTCACACCATCCAGCGTCTTTCCATACCTTTTACTTGTCAGATGTTTAGGCAGGTCCCGGGGAGCTGGTCGGGGTGGAGACTGCACGTCCAGGTAACAGCAGAGCAGGTTAGAGGCCTCCTTAACTTTCAATATGATGAGTCCAACTAGCATGGAGCTAAGTTAACTCCGAATACTCCAGCTAACTCCATAGCTGTACTGCCCGGTCAGTATTGTGGTGGAGCCTTCTATGTGGTGAGAACAGAGTCCTTCTATGCTAGGCCTAGCTAAAAGTCCTTGTTCCTCCTGACCCCGATTACGTACCGACACTTCAAGGGCTGCTTTCTGCGACCTAAGGTCCAGTAAGACTCTGGTTATTCCGTTACTATGAGTGAATCAATAGCAACTCCTCGGTCCCCAGTGACCGGATAATTAGTGTAGGCAATTCACTACCTAAGGCACTGCTCTGTCTTCTCCACTGTGCCCTTCGCCCTGCTTTCCACTCTCAACATAGGCACTGCACACTTCCTAAGGTAGTACAAGTCAATCCTGTCTTGCTTCTTCCTTGGAGCTCGCTGACAGATTCTCAGTATTCTCCTAGTTCAGGAACACATCGACTGAACTTCACTGTCTTTGGGACAGGCGACTGAAGTTTCTGCTGCAAACTTTCCTTTCTTCAAAGCTGTCTCTGTCTTCTAGTTAAGGAACAGCTCTGACTAGGCTAAGATGAACTGGCTCACCCTTACTAGCCTCCACTTTATGAACTGCTGACAGGAACCAACTGAGTGACTGTCTTTCACTTCACTTCCTGGAAGACTTCCCACTAGCTGCTGTCATCACTAGCTTATATACCCCGAGGGTGTGTCTAAAGTGTGAATGGATGATGTGAGCTTTAACTGTTACCTTTCTGTGCAGACTCCAGGATAATGTGTGCCTTACATACCAGGGCTACACACATGCGCTTCACTGTCCACTCGTTTCCATACTGGGACCCCTCTTCACATTGTCCTCACACTGTGTCCCCCCTATAGGACCCAGTTTTTATACTGTACTCATCACTCACCCCCTCCTTGGTATACTGTCCCCTTACACTGTCCCCCCATGCTACGTCCCCACTACTCAGTGTTTATTCTGTGCCTACTTTTCTCTCCACATACTGTCTTCTCACACTTATTCCCCTCCCTCATACTGTGTTCTCTCACATCCCCGTATACCATACTGTCTCCTTTACCTCCTCACTATACTGCCTGCTCACACATCCCCAACTCCACACATCCCATAACCCTCACTTCCCATACTGTTTCCATATACATTTTTCCCCATCGCTCCCCATACTGTGTTCGCATACATTCCCCTGCTCACCATACTGTGTCTGCACCTATCCCCATACTGTTTACTCATACATGCCCTAAATCCCCCATCCCCACACTAAATCTTTGGTGTCTTCAGCTCCACTGGAGCACTTACCACCAGTGTTCACCTCTGCAACGCGGGCCAGTGACATCAGCAGCGTGATCATATGACCTAATGACGCTGCTGGTGTCACTTTTACCCGGCGGTCAGAGCTTCAATTGTATTCGCATGTGTTAGACGCGAGTACTATTGAACACCGGCAGCCGGCGCCCTACAGCTTCTGTGCCTGCTGTCAGATTGGCAACCGGCAGAGGACTACCAACTACCAGTCCGGAGGCGGCAGAATGCAGCCGCCGGAGGAGACACTGCAGACCACCGCATTAAGCGACCCGACTGCGCCCCCCCTGCCTGCTGCGCCCGGGGCACATGCCCCAGCTGCTGCAACCCCCTAGATAGGCCTCTGCTCTGGAGACAAATTCTCAGGGAGATCTATGTCTGGCCCATAGATCTTAAAGGGAACCTGTCAGCTGACTTTTCGAATTTAAGCTGCGGCCACCACCATTAGGGGCTTATCTACAGCATTACAGAATGCTGTAGATAAGCGGCCCCCCCCAGATGTAGCCTGAAAGATTAAAAACAAGTTAGATTACTCACCCGGGGGGCGGTCCGGTGGGCAACACAGGTCCGGCACCTCCTATCTTGATGCGATGACGTCCTTTTCCTTGCTTCTGTTGCGGCTCCTGCACAGGCGTAATTCTCTACCCTGTTGAGGGCAGATCAAAGTACTGCAATGCGCAGGCACCGGGCCTCTGACCTTTCCCAGCGCCTGCACACTGCAGTACTTTGCTCTGCCCTGAACATGGTAGAGAATTACACCTGTGCAGGAGCCACAACAGAAGCAAGGAATTTTGTTCCTGAAAAGTCAGAAGAGTGCAATGTGTTTTTCATGCGAGTGCAATCTGATTTTTAACACCTAGCATCCGATTGCAGTGCGATTTTAACATGAGCATTTACGTAGAGCAATTCTGTATTTGACACACTGTCTTCCAAGGAGAGAGTATATGTATTATACATACACACAGCTATAGAGATTATATATCTATCTTTTTGTATTTGTGGGAGAAAAAACTAAGTGCTTTGTGTGTAATTTTTTTTTTAACCAAAATAAAAAAAACACAGTGAATTCCTTTCGGGGGGGGGGGGGGGGAATAGGGGTGTGGAGGAAAAATAAGGCATGGGATGCCCCAACATTTTATTAACCAGCAGAGGGAAAGCAGACAGTTGGGGAGAGATGTTTATAGCTACTATGTAGCTTCCCAGTTTTTTATTTTAATTCTGTTATAGAAGCCATGGGCTCCAGTGGACTAGGCGTTGACGCGAGTATATAAGCATTTGGTTAATGTAGGTTTTTTTTTTAAAGGAGTCTCTATCATTCATTATTTCAATTCAAAAGCTATTCAGTGGTGGGGGGTTGTTATACAATATCACTATCGGGTTAGTAATGGAGGCATCTTATAGATGCCTTTCCATTACTAACCTCTGGACTTAGTCACTTGACATCAACCCCCCCACCCAACTATCACTCCACTTGCCACAGCACCAGAGAAAGTGAGAAGAGCAAGTCTAAGTGCCAGAATTGGCACATCTTATGAATGTGCCATTCCTAGGGCAGCCAAGAGATGACGTAGTTTTTACCCTGGTATGAGGGGGGGGGGCACAATATCAATGGCTCCTTCATAGGCTATGAATAGCAGCCCACACCTGTCTGCCTAGCCTTTGCTTGTTATTACAGGGCCAACCCTGCATCTTTTTTTGGGGGTGTAGAAGGGAATCCCTCATTTTAATAACCAGGAAAGGCCAAGCATACAGCTGTGGACTGAAAAGGGTAGCTCCATGGTTTTTTTTCCACCTTCCCAGGCTATAAACATCTGCCCCCAGCTGTCCACTTTATCTCTGCTTGTTAACAGGTTGGTGAACCCATGCCATTTCTTTCCCCAGAAAATAAGTAAAAACATGTACAGTAAGCTACACAAGCACTGTACAAATATGTGACTGACATCTTTATATCCATCTATTCCATGTGTATTTACCTATTCTATTGTGTCATGCTGTGATTTTACTCTACGCGGCAGATTAACTGCCAGCTTTTAAAAGGACATGGGTGTGTAAAAATCAGATGGCACTTGCATGGTCTGAATGCTGTGCAATTTCTCGCACCAATTGACGAATGCGATCCGATTTCTGATTACAATCTAAGCATGCAGAGAATTTTCCAGTCTGATCTGCAAAAGAATAAAGAAATTATACATCAGATAAACAAAGATAGAACATCTTGAGTTCAAATGCAATCAGATTTTTAATCTAATCACAAGTGGGAGTGAGCCCTATGGGCTGTAGACAGAATGCTTAAAAGTAAAATCCAGAGGCTCACATGCAAGCCTTGAATACCTTTGTTGAGGTGCCATTTCTGGGATGTCTGCCATCGTGATTTTTTCTCTTAAGATGGTCCTGTAATTTCATATGATTGCCACAGATTCATCTTCCTTTATAGGTAGCTGGAGTGTTAATCACAAAGCACTTAAGCCCCCGTCTCACAGCGATCTCGCTAGTGAGATTGCTGCTGAGTCACTAGTTTTGTGACGCAGCAGCGATCTCCCCAGCGATATTCGCTGTGTGTGACACTCAGCGACGATCAGCCCCCCTGCTGGGTATCGCTGATCGTCGCTGAATGTCCTGGACATTTTTTTGATCGCTGGTCTCCCGCTGACAGGCATGCATCACTGCGTGTGACAGGCAGGAGACCAGCGATCTGCTGGTAACCAAGGTACACAGCAGGTTTCCAGGTGCGGGGCTGTGCCTAGAAACCCGCTGTGTACCTTGGATACCAGCACCCTGATGCAGGGAGCTGGTAACCAAGGTACACAGCAGGTTTCCAAGCACCGCGCAGCACCTGGAAACCCGACGTGTACCTTGGTTACCAGCTCCCTGCATCAGGGCGCTGGTATCCAACGTACACTGCGGGTAACTAAGCAATGTTACCCGCAGTGTTGCTGTGCTGATCGCTGCCTGTTTGGCAGCTCAGCAGCGATCATGTAGCGACACCAGCGATCCTGATCGTTGTCTGGATCGCTGGTGTATCGCTATGTGAGTCCCGGGCTTTACCATGTCCTAAGATCACAGACAGCATTGCGAGTGCGGGGACTGCTGTTCTGTGCTCATCATGTGATGCCTGATCATCTCCTCTGGCTCCTGCTCATGTTTCTCCCTGTCAGCCCTTGCAAGCAGGTGGCAGGGAAAAACAGACTGAAGCTTAACCACTTCGTGCTGCATGAGCATCCTCCTAGTATGAAAATTTAGTATAGGTCAGGGGAGAACTAATTCTGCTGATATCTAGGGAGTGTATGCAAACATTAAGGCAGAATCAATATCCTAAGATTTAGAGTAGATGCGCACATGCACAAGGTATAGATTGTACAGTGAAATGCCATGTAACCAAATAAACTAGAAGCTGAACTGCAGCCCTTGGTGGAAGCCACTACACCATCTGTGTAGCCCTGGTGGTAGGCACACGCAGTACCCTGGAGAGTGTATGGCGAGACAGCAGTTTAATGCTAAATATCCATTCACTCAACACACACTAGACACACCCCTAGGGTAGTGGAGGATACTCTAGAGGGAGTGGTCAAGGTAGTAGGTGTTGAGGTGATTTTTAGTCAGTCTAGTTCCTGTCTTCGGACAGTGAGGACGTGTGGAGTGAGTGTCTAGACTTCTGTGAGAGAAGACGTTTGGAGGGAGGAAGGAGTCTAGCCTGCTTTATCACTAGTTCATATCGTGGAGTCTGGTATAGGTGTTTGGAATACACCTTAGTCTAGTCAGAGCTGTATCACCTCCTCAGCATACACTGAAGGAAAGAAGAAGTTTTAGTACAGAAAGTCTTCAGCATCCCTGTCTAAAGGACGGTATCAGGTTCAGAGACGTGCTCCTGCCTGTGATAACTGAGCATCTGTGGCTAACTTCGTAGAAAGGAAAAGAAAGAAGTGACTGCTCGACCCTTGGCTAGTTTGAGTGCTTATGTTACCAGCGTGGACAAGGCGAAAGGCAAGTGGATTTATAGGATTAGTGCTTACGGATTTGGAGAAGTCCTGCACATTGCTACCGGTTACTGGGGACCGAAGAATCACTATTGTTACAAGCATAGTGAAGAGAAAACCAGAGATTTACCGGACCCTAGGTCGCGGCAAACAAGCCCCTTATAGTCAGTACGTAACTGGGGTCAGGGGAAGTGAAGACTTTGAGTCTCTGCAGGACAAAATAAGAATTCAGCTCCCTCGCAGGAAGGCTCCTGACACAAAGCGGACTGGGCAGGTACAGCTAAAGATTGGCTGGAGATTTGAGGGAACTACGCTTCAGGCTGGTTGTACTCGTTTTATTGGAGTTAAAGGAGGCCCCTAACTTGTCCAGCTGCTGTCTCAAGATACACTCTCCTTGGATCAGCCTCCCTGGGACCTGCCTTAACAACTTGCAAGTAAAGGTATGGAAAGACGCTGACCGTGTGAGACTGTGTTCTTTATCTGCACTCGACTTCACAAATTCCCATAGACTTTGAGGGACCAGTCCCACCTGTAGGGGACCCGACATCTAGCTGCCTCACCATCCCCTCAGAGATCTACAGCAGCGCTGGTACTAATTACCAGAATACTACAGGTGGCGTCACGAACTGTACATAAATCAATCCCCTGTAAATATTCCCCCAACATACGCCAGACCGCCAGGGCCACAGACCGAGCCACAGCTACCTGTGACAAAACCCCCATAGACTTCCATGGGCTCGGCTCTGAGTACCCATTGCCCTGGTAACCCACAATTGTGGTGGCGGGTCGACACAACTTTGGCGTCACGAACAGGATCTTCGTCGCAGGCGCTCTGATGTCAGAGCGTTCACTTCCTGTTGCAGGACCTGCCGCTGAGTCAGAGCCGGGGCGTGTCCAAGACTTTGCGTGCTCTTTCAGGTCTGCCCACCTTCTTCTCCAGCGCCTTAGGGCGCGAATCTGGCGGCAAATATGGCGGTATTTGGCGCCAAACAATAGCAACAGTCTTTTTCACCAAAACACTCCACAGGCACACAGGGCTCGCAATGCTGCAAGTTTCGTATCCTGTTCGTGACGCCAAAGTTGTGTCGACCCGCCACCACAATTGTGGGTTACCAGGGCAATGGGGTACTCAGAGCCGAGCCCATGGAAGTCTATGGGGGTTTTGTCACAGGTAGCTGTGGCTCGGTCTGTGGCCCTGGCGGTCTGGCGTATGTTGGGGGAATATTTACAGGGGATTGATTTATATCCTGTTCGTGACGCCAAGTTTTTGTGTCGACCCGCCACCACAATTGTGGATTACCAGGGCAATGGGATACTCAGAGCCGAGCCCGTAGAAGTCTATGGGGATTGTCACAGGTAGCTGTGGCTCGGTCTGTGGCCCTTGGACCCAGGTTCTGCTTCTGACTGAGAACTGCTCCCAACCGTTCCTGTTGTACACCGACGCCAGTAATGAAGGGTTGGGAGCAGTTCTCAGTCAGAAGCAGAACCTGGGTCCAAGGGCCACAGACCGAGCCACAGCTACCTGTGACAATCCCCATAGACTTCTACGGGCTCGGCTCTGAGTATCCCATTGCCCTGGTAATCCACAATTGTGGTGGCGGGTCGACACACATCTAAGGAGCAGTCAGGGCATTTCATATCTTATACTGTCAAGTACATGCCAACCACCACTTAAATTACAGATAATAGGTGGCCATCATCTAACAAAGTCCAAAATTAATTCTATAGGATAACAGATCAAGCAGTCTCATGTGGCCAATGGGCACTATGGCTTCCAAATAACTCACCTATAGCAGATTGTGTGTCTACCCCTTCTCATTCAACTCCCTACACCTTAAATATAATATTGTGCCATCAACATGCAGATACAATTTCAGTAAGGTGAGTATTCTAGGACAACTATCGAATTGTCTTATTATACGAACTCAACTTAGAAAGAGGGTTCTTCACTGAAGCAAGGCAAAAATTTAATGGATCAGTGGAGGTCTGGCAGCTGCGACGATTGTCCATTTGAGACCTTTGGATTCCATTAGAACAGAGCTCTGCACTCATGACGTTACTTGCCAGACTTAAGAGAATTAATGGAGCGGTGGTAGAGTGTGCGCAGCCACTCCATAATAGTGGGTTCCCCAATCTGCCGATGAGTATGGCTTTAAGTGGACAGCCCTACACCAATCTGTAGGTTACCACTAGTGATAAACGAATGTGCTGGGATAAGGAGTTTTCCAAGCATGCTCAGGTGCTAACCGAGTGACTTCAGGGTGCTAGAATATACTAGAGTCCCCGAGGCTGCATGTCTCATGGCTGTTAGGAAATCCCTGCATGTGTTGCAACTGTCTAACAGCCATGGGGATTAACATTACTCAAGCATGCTGAAGACCCTCCGTACCCAAGCATGCTCAGATAACACCTTATCACAAGTCACTAATCACCACCCATTTATGGGGCGTTGCTGTATGACTAGTCCACTCCAGTGGAGTGGATTTGGAATTGGGGGGGTTAGATTTTATTACTGGGGTATGAAGTGTAAAAACCCATATCCCAGATATTCTCTACTCACTGATGGCCTTCGCTTTTTTTACCATATAGGTCGAAGAAACGACTTTAAAAAAAGACTTGGATTTTTCTTTTGCACCTCATTTTTAAAATATAGTTTGAGAGCTCAATTAAAAAAAAACACAGAAATGTTTAATAAAATGTATTTGGGCATTTTACATCAAATCTTTTCTTGCAAGTTTAAAACACAAGTTAGAAAAAGAGAGTCATTTATTCCTATAAATAGTGGACAAAACTGAAAAAAAATTAAATCACATTTACAATATAAAAACCTGCGGCAATAACCCAAATTGTGAATTAGAAACAAAACCCCAAAAAAGGGAGTTAGAACTTTACACTACTGTAGAAAGATATCAGAGAAGGTTTGGGAAGAAAAAAAAAAAAAAAAAACCAATGAAGTAAAGGTGGGAGTTTTCAGAAAAGAAACTCAAAGTTTAGGGAGTTTTCAGGTTATGAGTTTATGCTCCAAAATACACCATGTGCACAGACTAAGGGAGGGGGTGAGGACCGATGCCAAAAATGTTTCAGCATGGTCTCATTTACTAATTAGTAGCCATAAGATGGTTTCAGTAGAACCTTTAGAGCATGGTCAGCACTAAACTTGAGTATTGGTGGACATTTTTTACACCATCATCCCAGAGTCATGCACCATTGGTCCATCCAAGTGAAGGTTATGGGAAATGATAACATTTTTTGAAAGCTTTCTTGTCAATGGGGGTGAAACACCCCACAAGGCAACTATGACCGAGTACCACATCATCCATTGCTTCTAAAGGAAGGCACAACAGCCTTTTTTGGCATGTTCTAGTTTATAAGCATCGTTTCAGGCACTGGATTTTGGCTTTTCAGCTCTTTAAAGAAAAAGTTTGTGTCATAAGATTGTCAAGCATGAAAGCCAGGACAAAAAAAAAAAAAATGCAAGTAGTGGTTTGAGGTACAACTATACAAAGTGGAGTTTTCAGTTTGGTCTGAAATTGGAAAAAAAAAAGTTGGATGGGACAGAGTTTAAGGCGATGTGGTAGAAGTTCCAGTATCACAGTCCCACTCCTACAAACTAGTCTTCGTCTCCTCCGTACATATCTGCTAGTTTCCGGAAGCGAGGACCCCATTCTTTTAGACAGTCGTAATCCTGATCGTCACCCGAACTGGAAGAGTTTATGGAACTTAGAGAAGGAGCTTCCGAACCGCTACCTTCGTAGTCAAACACGAGGAGGGAGTCGTAGGGTGGAGCGGTGGGGTCATTGTCAGCCGCATGGAGGTTCTTTAAGATAAAAAAAATTTAGAGTCAGTCAACTATCATGGCAGCGGATATTCTAACAATAGAAGAGCAGAGTCCTCCAGAACATTAAGCCGGGAATGTTCCGTCAGCTTGTTTAGAGGTAATTTCTGATTTTAATGAGCTGGCGAATCCATTAAGCAGCTTCCCGTATAAGCAGCTATGAAAGCTCACTAATGTCCACTCACTGGAAAATGACGACTAAGCGATTTAACCCTAGCCAGTCGACTAGACTTACATTTTCTTAGGATGTGTTAGATTGAGCCTCATTACCATTTGATCTTTCTCGCCTTAACATACCTCATCAATGAAGTTTCCAATTTCGTCAGGGTTTGAAGGTCTGGGTCTGTACTGTGGAGCAGGCATCAGGGTGGGGACCACATCATTCCTCATAACATCAGGCCGAGCATCTAGTCCTCGGTGGAGCTGACTCAGATCATAATCCTAAGAATGTAAAAAAAAAAAAAAATCACTTTACTCTGCAAAGGAGCATAGTACAAATGGTGTCACAGCAGACAATACATTCCTTCATTATAGTCTCACCTGATCTTCCTCTCCACCTCCCTCTTCACCATAATAGAAGATATTGTCCCTCGTCTCATCCTCCGGAAGCAATAAAGGTTCCTTTACTACCTTCTTCCTCCTCAAGAACAGCAATAGCAGCAGGATGATAACTGTAGGCAAGAAAATAAGACATTCATGAAGCCACCTAAGAAGCAGGGATGGGATGAGGAACCATCATAGAAAAAGCCAACTGATTATAGGGTATATAATGGGAAAGGTTTCTGGTCTCTGTACACATTGCACTGGTTCATGATTTTTATCAGTGCAAATAAATTTAATACTTCTCCATTTGACACCTTAGAACAAAGATTTTAACATTTATTTTTTTTTATACAAAAAAAGGTAAGGCAATAGTGTCAGCCAAGACTTACTTAGAAGTGCCAAAACAGATCCCAGAATGATCAGTATGATCGGCAGATTGAAAACATCAACAATCTTATCTTGACACGAGACGCTGCTGCCTTCACAGTTACACACTGTAGCATTGACAACCGTGACCTGGGCTCGCCTCTGAGCGTCATACAAGCGGACGTACAGATTGTAGTCTCCAAGCTTCAGCTCTTCTTTGGGCTGGAGTAACAAAACATCTTTGAAAGAAAATATATTTAATTATGCAATGGAAAAAAAAACAAAAAAAAAAAACAAACAAACACATCCCACCTGTACAGATCATAATCTAAGAGTGACCACACAGTCAGCCATTAGCCAAACACTTCCCAGTGACTGGGACAAGAGTCAGACACTCCCAAAATCTGGGTTTGGCTGACCGCTAGTGTGTATGACCACTTTCTAGAATCCATAATAGCTCGTGGTGATCCCAATAGGTGCAGATGTTACATGTGGAATATGGACGCTGAACACCTGTATTATTACATTCCCACTTACCTGTTCCCCTGATCTCTGCTGTCCAGGTCATGTCGGTGCCATGAGTGAGCTCCACCTCATACGGGTAGGTGTTTGGGGGTATGTCAGCATCGGTCACCATGAACTCATACGGCTCTGGGTTGCGGTTGCATATGGTGAAAGCACGAGGATTGGGGACAGGACCGTTATCATTGACATCCAGCACTTGCAGAACAAGGGTACCTGTGCCCGTAGCAAATGGAATCCCTGTAAAAGCAGACAAGATTACAGTATAATAGGACATTTGCAAAAAAAAAAAAATACGAATCGTGACCTTAGTGTGAACAGAGGCTGACAGATTTCACTTACCGTCATCGACCACCATCACAATGATCGTGTAATTGTTGTTCTTGACAAATTCCGACTCTCTATCCAGGTTGCCGTTTGAGGTGACAATGCCAGTTTCCTCATTTACAGTGACCCACCGAGCAGGGTCATTACCTATTCTGTACCTGCATTGCAAGGTTTAACCAATATGAGATCATTCTAATTCTAGGAGGTCAGGATTGTCAATGCTTTCTACCCGCCATGTCAGCAGCTACCCCCCCCAGTGTGACCTACCGGAGCTTTTGGTTCTGCTGCTTGTCCGGATCCTGGGCCACCAGAGCCGTGATCTTCTGCCCACGTTGCAAGTCCTCCGACACCTCGGCCAGGCTGATTTGTGGGATGAAGAATGGCGCCTCATTAACATCCTCCACGTTCACAGTCACTGTAGCAGTTGAGGTCGGCAAAGTGACGGAAAAGCGCTCTTCATTCTCCACCGTGATCTGCAGCACAAACTGCTTCTTGGTCTCATAATCCAAACCCTTCAGGGAGGAAAAAAATAAGACGAGGCGTTAGGAAAGAAAACCTAACAACTGGACGGCCCCATAAGTGGAGGAACCCAATGGTAGAGCAACTCTTGTACAATTGCCATTAAGTGAATAAAGGCACGTTACCTTACACTAGCCTCTACCCCAAACACCACCATATTACTAGACTGCTAGTCTGTTGGCACAACTGGACTGCCATGTACTCTGTCGCGGAAAGCTGGATATTGCATGGTTTTCAGAAGAGGACACTGCATGAGCTACTACCTCTTCCTAAAGAGGACAGGGACCATTTTGTAGTAGGTTCAGTGGGAATCTGTCCATAAAAAGGTGCCCATATAATGTGTATTCAGTGGGGGAGAGAGATGCGGCCAGGACTGGGCAGTGAAATTCGACATGCTTGTTTCCTCCTTCTGCCGCAACATTGGTGGGGGGGAAAGATTAGGAGGTCCCCATACACATTACATAGCTGCTCAATCCTGCCGAAACAGCAGGATTTAGACAACTTAGCGCTTATGTGTATCGCCTCCTTAAAGGATTTGTCTAGTGCTGCTCACTTCTGCATCGGGAGAAAGGACAAGCGTGGAGCTTTCCCCCCCCCTTTAAAGCAAGGAATCATCCTATATTTTTTTTTTTATGCCCCGCTCAACAAGGACTGGTTTTAATGAGAAAAAAAATGTAGGGCTGAGTAATTTTAAGTGTTGACCACAACACTATAATAAAGTTCCATAACACAATTACATCTGCACATTACATTATATGGAGAGATTCCGGAACAGATTAGAGAAAAATCGCGAGTGAATAAAAGTATTGAATGACAGCAGTCAGCTCTTCATGCTGCCGGACATAGATGATCATATAATGCAATCAGCTAAGGGTTCTGTGAAAGAGCAGCTTGTGTTCTATACAAGCAGTTACACATTATGTCCACCGAGGGGCAGGTTCTAACTAAACTGCGGCGGACGGTTCATTGTAATTTTTTGTTTTTCCCCCTCTATTTGTTTTAATAAACATCAGCTGGGATCTGACTGCAAGGTCACAGGCGCTGGATAGTCAGGTGGGAGTCTGAGGGCTACTGTTTTATTTCATCAAATAAATCTAACACCAAACATTGACTGTTTAGGGTTACATTCCGCAAACAATTAGCCTTATCATAAAAACCTCCCGGCGGCGTTCCTGTACAGGAGGCACCAACCTTGGCTGTAGTCAGGATGCCTTCATTTGTGTCTTTGTCTGTAGCAATTGAGAAAAATCCAGCTTCGTTGCCCTTGATCTTGTAAACGGCACGCCACGCGGGAGAATACATTTCATCCTCGTCCGTTACCGACAACCGCTTCACTTCAAACCCGACTTCATTTTCTGGCACAAGGGCCTGGTACTGTACAGAACATATAGAAGATTACCAGTACTGCCCCTACTGAAGTGAACAGAACTGAGCCACAGATGTTTGGGGAAAAAAAAAACAAAAAAACAAAACAAAGACCAGCTCAAGGCTCTTGTCTAACCGGTTCCTACATATGCACTCTTGGTTTGCCTGAGCATGCATGTGTTTTATGGGTGAGAAAGCTACTGGCTAATATGAGTATAGAGGAAAAAAATAAAAAATTGGAATATTGCTTTTTTTTTTTTTTTTTTTTTAACACTGGCAGAGCATGCCACACCAACTTATTGGTGCAAATTGTGGGTTTCTTTGCACCACAAATAAAAGATGCATTAGTTTAGGATGCAAACATAAGCTTTACTGCCCAATGCACGGACTGGCCGTAGTTCTCTTGGACCTGATCATCACAGCCTTGTATATCTGCTTAGGAGGCTGTCGAATTCCGGGCAGAAGAACCGTGGCCGTTCTGTGCACAGCAGGCAGAGTTCAGATTGTGAAATATGAATGTGTAAATTTAGCTTTAGGGCAAGTGCATTTATTTAGTTTAAGGAACAAAATCTTTGCAACCCCCAACCATGCAGACAAGCTTTTCTGTAGCACATTGTAGAAGGACTGCACAGCTCAGGGGCAGGGATGTAATAATGGAGCCCTATGGTTGCCCCATATATCAGAAGAATGAGGTCAAGGGTTATGAAGTTCCTGTGTCACTAATTTATGGAGTTATGTAATGCTGGACTCTAAAATAAGGGTTGACAAAGTTAATAAAAACTTACAATCAAAGGGTCGAAAACTGGGGCGTTATCGTTGGCGTCCAGGATTTTGATAACTGCTTTTGCAGTGCAGGACAGACCCTGACCCTCCATGTCTGCGGCCTGTACAGTCAGTATGTACTCTGGAACTTTCTGGGGATACAGAATTGGGAGGGGGTTAGCCAGTTAACAAACGGCATCTATTAAAACAGCACGCGAGGGAGACTGAGCCCACCTCTCGATCCAGTCCGGTCCCAATCACACTGATGACGCCGGTCTCACTGTTGATGGTAAAGAGTCCAGCTGACGGGTCCTCGGGCTCCTGCTTCAGGATGGAATAACCAAGAATGGCGTTTGCCGTTTGGGGGTCATCGTCATCTGTCGCAGTAACGTTCATTACGGGCGTTCCTAAGGAAAGACATTTATAGCTAATTGTTAAAAGTAGCCCAAAAGAAAAAAAAATATAAAAATAAAATCATATATATATTATATTACATACACACATACACACACTACATACACACACACACACAACACACACACACACACACACATACTGTGTGTAATTTATATATATTTTGGCAGAAATCCGCCTCACCTGGTGGAACGCCTTCTTTCACAGATCCTCTGAACACTTGTTCTGTAAACTCAGGCTTGTTGTCATTCTGATCAATAACTTCGATGATGATGTCCATGGGCTCCTCCACAGATTGGCCATTCGCTGACACCGCGTGAGACTTGAGCTGTGTTGGAATTAAAACTGGTTAAGTAAATTGAAGAGTATACTGAACAGGTATGTTTATTTTAATGGCGATTGAGGAACTAGTCACTGTCAAACCCCTCGGGTAGCTGCTTCTCTCCAATTGGAAAGAATTGGGCATGTTATACCTAAAAACTTATGCATCAGTGGCATTTCGACAGCTGGGACCCCACTGATCTTGAGGAACGGGGCTCTGACATACTGTCAAAATATAGCAGTGCTCCCCACACTTGCCACCTTTGTTCATCTTTGACTGAAAATTCCAAAGAATAAATGCCAAATAGAACAGATGTGCACATGTGAGTACAGCAATGGCCACAGATGAGCATCTCCAAGCCATCTATTCTCTATGAAAGTGTCAGTCACGGAATGACAGCCAAGCATAGTCCCTTCCCTATTCTTACAGGGCATGTCAGACATGTTTTCTGGATCAGTGGGGGAAGGCCTGACTGACGAAAATTAGCCATTTATTGGCCATTGCCTCGATCTTGAGCCACAGCAACTTGATAGATGAATGATCTTTAGGCAGCCTGGATAGGTCCACCAGGGTCTTCACCATTATCTTGATAGTATAAAGCCATAGGGTTGCTGGTCTCCCTCTACAGATCGTTCCTTCTACTCTAGCAGAGTAGGCAAGTCATTGATTGGGATGTTTGTTCTTTTAACCATCCATGGTACTGATAACATCCTTATCCAGCAACACATTTCACAGGCATCGATTTTTCTGTTTTGTTCCTTTATCGTCCAGGTTTCGCATCCTTCTGTTCCAACAGAAAAAAAACGAACAAACAAAAAAACCTATGTACGAGCCGTATGTCGGCAGTGAAAGGTTCCTCACTTTGAAGACCTTGTCCAGTGACTTCATTGTTAGGTTGCTCAGATATTCTATTGACTTCAGATGTTGCTCATCTTCAGTGATCATCGATCCCAGTAGGTTGTAGTCCTTTACAGCTTCCAGTGCATCTTTGCCATCACATTCTATTCCATCTTTTGTTGTTAGACAACCCAGTAATAACCATTTTCACCGAACTAGTACACTCCGCAATATCTCAACTGTGTGAGATTTATAAGGCTCATTGGTCATAATGTCAACCACTTTATTTTTATGGTTGCCACATAAGCAACCAAAAAGAAAAGGAAATGGCCAAGTCCAAATACTTACAGTGTATGTTGCAAGTTTTTCACGGTCCAAAGGTTGTGTCACCAACAGCCATCCAGTCTCCTTCTCAATAGTGAATACTCCCTCCGGTGGGGTGTCGGCACCCTGTCCGGTAATGCTGTAAAAAATCTTCGTAATCTTGTTGGATTTAATCTAAAAGAACAAAAAAAATAAGGAACTGTTGCCGGGCGGCACAGCTCAGGGACTAGCATACCATACGCTTGGAACATGGTATGACGTGTCCTTACCTGTACTAGTCTTTTGGGAAAAGGACCCCTGTCATTCTCTGACAGATGGATGGGTGGAATGACCCAATCCCTTTTCCTTCTTTTTAGGCCAGTCTGTGTCTCAGGGAAAGTCAGTACTGGTAGTTTGCTGTTGCGTTGAGATTTCTATAAAATTAAAATCAGAGATTATAAAAGGAATCCTGGTATGAAGAGCACACAATCTCATCCGCCACCACACTCACCTCCTTATGCCGATGAAGCCTTTTGATAACGACTGCTGCGGAATATTTCTTTCCATAACCATCCCATGTCTTGATGAGAAACTTAAGGTCTTGGCCTTGAAGCTTCACTGGGCGTTTTGCAATTAGTTCTCCATCTGCACGCACCAAGAACCGGGCATCTCCGACATCAAATTTACCATGTTTACGAGCAGTGCAGTCCACAAACTTCACTGGAGAAAAAATAAATGAATAAATAAAATAGAAGTTGCTATACAAGAACAAATTCCTTCCGACCCAACATGCACACTCGAGTGTGAATGTGCACTGAACTGAGGAAGGGAGGACGCAGTGCCTGGACACTTCTGGTGGCATCTAAAGATGTTTGGCATTAACTTCCTTGACATCTAGATTGTGGAAGTTGAGAGATTGACTTTCCCTTATACAGGGGGTCAACTCCACAGTCCAGTGCTGCAGCACATAGGAGAGATGGGCTACAGCACAGATGGAGAACAGGACAGCTGCCATATATTAGGCAACACTGGCACTGACTTTGCTAGGCAGGAAGAGAGTCTTGGTTTAGTCTGTAGCTTCTGTGAACAAATCATCTTTAAAGGTGGCGAAGCGCACAAGTACAAAGCAGCACCCCGGCCCCCCGCCCCCCCCCATAAAACCGCTTTAAGAGTGTATAAGGAGGTGGCGGAGACTGGAACATTAATCACGAGTTTGTGTTTTAGGGATACATGTGCAAGAACCATGGTGGTGGTCCCCAAACAGCATATATAGTATGCATAACCAAGCAGGAGTGGTGTCTAATAAATCCTCAGGTGGGGCACCCATTTAAAGAGGTACTCCTATGCCCGTAGCATTAATCTGCTTGTCAAGGGGCTGTGAGCAGCAGATCAGAGGCAGCCCCAGGAAGCAGAGCAGGATTTTCTACCTCAATGAGTTATCCCCCTCTCCCAAAAACATCCTGAAAAAGATTCATTGTTGATCCTATTAAAAGCCTATGGAGGGGTGCAATGGCCCAGGCTCATGCGCATGACTGAAGAGAGTAAGGAGCTGTTTGCACTACAAACATGGGAGAGGGGCGTCAGACAAATTCTAACCAAGAAACAGTTCTGTGGATGCTGGGAGTTGTAGGCCAATGCATAAGTACTGGACTCAATGGGACCAAAAAAGGTTTTAGCTCCATTACCGCAAAGCAGTTTGTCAGGGTGGAGCCAAAACATGTCCCACTGCATTTTAAGGAATGATGAAAATTCTGATTTTGGATGCAAAATTGTCACCTGTTCCAGGCCGGTAAAGACATGGACTTGTGTAGCCCTGGTGTGAAGGCACACGCAGTACCCTGGAGGATGTGCCGAGAGGTAACAGTTTAATGCTCAATAAACATTCACTCCATCACACACTTAGACACACCCATAGGTTATAAAGGCTAGTGAGATACAGCCAGCCAGTCAGTCAGTTTCAGGGAGTCTAGCCTGGACGTGGAGGGAGGAAGAGGTCCAGTGAGTCTAGTCAGTTTCCTGTCCTCGGACAGAGCAGACAGTGTAAAGTCTGAGGAAGAAAGAGGAGTGAGCATCAGGACCTTCAGTCTCCTGTCCCAAGGACAGTGGAGTTCAGAGACGTGCTCCTGAACTAGAAGATTACTGAGCACCTGTTAGCAAGCTCTGGAAAGAAGCAAGAAGGGACTAGTCTGCATAGCCTTTGGAAGTGTGGAGTGCTTATGCTACAAGCGCGGACAGGGCGAAAGGCATAGTGGAAGGAATTCAGAAGTGCCTTAGGATTGGATTATCCTGCACATTGTCACCGGTCACTGGGGACTGAAGCGTCACTATAGCTCCAGGCATAGTGATAGAAAAACCAGAGGCTTACTGGACCTTAGGTAGCAGAAAGCAGCCCTTGGAGTGTCGGTACGTAACTGGGGTCAGGGAGAGTGGGAACTTGGAGTCACTGCAGGACCACATTAGGAACCCAGCTCTCTCAAAGGAAGACTCAGACCACAAAACTGACCGGGCAGTACAGCTTGGAGATTCTGGAGTGAACTACGCTTTATGCTGGTTGAACTCATAATTTTGAAAGTCAAGGAGGCCCATAACCTGTTCAGCTGTTGCCTCAAAGCACATCCTCCACCCGACCAGCCTCCCTGGGACCTGCCTTACCATCTGACAAGTAAAAGGTATGGGAAGAAGCTTCTATGTGTGAGACTGAGTTATTTGATTGCATCCCTGCACAACCCCACCATAACTATCGACCTGAGGGAAGAGTCCCACCTGTAGGGGACCTGACATCTAGCTGCCTCACCATCCCCTCAGAGATCTACAGCAGCGCTGGTCTTAGTGATCAGAGAACTACAGGTGGCGTCACGAACTGTATATATACCTATCCCCTGTAAATATACCCCCCAATTTACGCCTGACCGCCAGGGCCACAGACCGAGCCAGCGCTACCTGTGACAACCCATAGACTTCCATGGGCTCGGCTCTGAGTACCCCATTGCTCTGGTAAACCACAATTGTGGTGCGGGTCAAGACAAACTTGGCGTCACGAACAGGATGCGAAACTCGCAAAATTGCGAGCCCTGTGTGCCTGTGGAGGTGTTTTTGTGAAAAAGGACTGTTTGCTATTTTTGGCGCTAAAATCCACCATTTTGCCGCCAAATTCGCGCCCTCAGGCGCTGGAGAAGAAGGTGGGCGTGGATTCGTGGGCGTGTGCCCACCTGTGGCGCGAAGAGAATGCCTGCCATCTCAAAGTGCTATTACAATATGCGATCCTGCCCTACAGCAAAGGAGGTCCGCCTCCTCTTCACCTTCCCTGCGAGGAGGAGGAGACGCAAACCCCGCCTCCACGGAAGAGACCGGACGGCTCTGAAAGAAGAAGAGAGACGGTTCTGGAACATCATGGAAGCAGGACGTGTGCAGCCGAGCAGGGAAGCGGTGGAAGGCAGGCCCCGTTCCCCAGCCAAGCTGCCATTAGAACCAGAACCATCCGTGGTCCTGCACCTGCAGCAAGCCTTGCTGGAGATTAAAGAGGAAAATGCCAGATTGAAGAAGATGGTTTTGCAACAACCTGGCAAGGAGGAGATCGAGAGACGCCGGCGTACCCAGATGCAGCGGCGGCTGTGGGACGCGGTGTTCTCTCCCCTCGACGACCCCCCACGATTTGAGTTACCGAAACTTCTGCTGCCCAAGGCTAAGGAGCAACCGGAGGCTACCCCCAAAAGGACCGACCCTGAACCTACCGAGGAAGCGGTGGAAGCGAAGGAGGTTGAGGAGGTACCGCCAGTTCCGGAACGCCCGCCCGGCCAGGAGGCCGCAGCAGATGATCGATCCCCGGCAGGGACACCGGAGGGGTCCTGTCCATCATTACCAGACGTCGACTGGGATGAGATGGCGCGCCTGGATGACGTCGCCTACACCGCCCAGTGGGAACGTGAGTGGCAGCGTTGCGAAGAGGAACAGCGACGCCGGCAGGAGGAAGAGCGGGAAGCGCAGCGGAACCGGCAGCGGCAGTACGAGCAGCTGATCGCGGACAAGGAAAGTGTCCGCCGAGAAAAGGTACTCTAAGGGAACCGCGGCGGCAGGGGTGTGTGACCGAGTTCCAGCTCCGGAAGGGCTGGGGCTTCATTAGAGAACCGGGCCTCTACCCAGGGGTCTTTGTCAGTCGCAGGGACGTAGAATCCCACCTGCCCATCGGCCATCCCGGGAGGGACCTAATCAATGGGGACATAGTCAACTACACACGGCACTGGGGTATGAAGGGATGGTATGCCCTTAATGTCACAATCGTCCGTGACCCCGTCCCTGACGCAGGTAACGTCACCATTGCCAGCGCATCCCAGTCACAATCTACCGCTGCATCAGGCCGTGCCCCGGCATCGCCCCAGGAGAGTAAATCACAGTTGGAAGTGCCCCCTGCGGACTCTTCACTACCTTGTCCTACTACATCGCAACCTGCGACCCATTCCACATTGCAATCAGCGGTCTACACGACGTCGCGCACGACGACTATTTCTGCATCGCGAGAGAAAGTGGCTATTACAGTGACGCAGACAGCGTCTCACAAAGCGGAAGCGCCCGGCGCGCCCCTAGTGGTTCGCACGAGGACTGTAGCGACCCAAACTCTGATAGCAGGTCACGACTTGTTGGTCATGGGATCTAAGGATCATCGTATTGTTCCAGCCCCCGGGATGGAAAGTATAATGGAAGCCTGCAAGAAAATGTGAAGAACGGTAGGACCCAGACAGGGTTTACCGCAACAAAGAAAAAGTAGAAAGTTTTGATAAAAGGAATATTTGCTGTTTTGCACTTTATGGTTATGCATAATGTTTACATAGTTTTACTATAATGAGTAGAATACCCGGCTGAGTACAAGATGAAAATTTGAAAAAGTTAAAGAATTTTGAGTAAATAGAATTTGATATAATGTGTCTTATAATGGACTGCGTGGCTGAGGACTGAGCCAGCCCAAGAACTGTATCCTGTAAATAGTTGCACTAAAGTGCATTATATTGGTTTTACATGAAACCACCTCAACTACCTCTGAACATAAAACCCGTGTGGTGTGGCACTGAGCGAGGTCTGCAGTCAGATGTCCTGCAAGCCCACCCAGGACCCACGTTGAAGGTTTGGTGCGGGTCCTTCACAAGAATATTGTCATTTATTTATATGAAAATGTCTATTCAGTATTTTGTATTTTTTCTATATGTTTTGATGCAACGTTCAAGAAATCCTTACCTCCCGGATGGGAAGAGTTAATGTTAATGTTTAATGCAAAAACAAAATGTCTTCTTGTATTTCACAGCCCGGGAGTGCTGTATTTTACCATGGGGGAATGTGTAGCCTGGTGTGAAGGCACACGCAGTACCCTGGAGGATGTGCGGAGAGGTAACAGTTTAATGCTCAATAAACATTCACTCCATCACACACTTTAACACACCCATAGGTTATAAAGGCTAGTGAGATACAGCCAGCCAGTCAGTCAGTTTCAGGGAGTCTAGCCTGGACGTGGAGGGAGGAAGAGGTCCAGTGAGTCTAGTCAGTTTCCTGTCCTCGGACAGAGCAGACAGTGTAAAGTCTGTGAGGAAGAAAGAGGAGTGAGCATCAGGACCTTCAGTCTCCTGTCCCAAGGACAGTGGAGTTCAGAGACGTGCTCCTGAACTAGAAGATTACTGAGCACCTGTTAGCAAGCTCTGGAAAGAAGCAAGAAGGGACTAGTCTGCATAGCCTTTGGAAGTGTGGAGTGCTTATGCTACAAGCGCGGACAGGGCGAAAGGCATAGTGGAAGGAATTCAGAAGTGCCTTAGGATTGGATTATCCTGCACATTGTCACCGGTCACTGGGGACCGAAGCGTCACTATAGCTCCAGGCATAGTGATAGAAAAACCAGAGGCTTACTGGACCTTAGGTAGCAGAAAGCAGCCCTTGGAGTGTCGGTACGTAACTGGGGTCAGGGAGAGTGGGAACTTGGAGTCACTGCAGGACCACATTAGGAACCCAGCTCTCTCAAAGGAAGACTCAGACCACAAAACTGACCGGGCAGTACAGCTTGGAGAAGCTGGAGATTCTGGAGTGAACTACGCTTTATGCTGGTTGAACTCATAATTTTGAAAGTCAAGGAGGCCCATAACCTGTTCAGCTGTTGCCTCAAAGCACATCCTCCACCCGACCAGCCTCCCTGGGACCTGCCTTACCATCTGACAAGTAAAAGGTATGGGAAGAAGCTTCTATGTGTGAGACTGAGTTATTTGATTGCATCCCTGCACAACCCCGCCATAACTATCGACCTGAGGGAAGAGTCCCACCTGTAGGGGACCCGACATCTAGCTGCCTCACCATCCCCTCAGAGATCTACAGCAGCGCTGGTCTTAGTGATCAGAGAACTACAGGTGGCGTCACGAACTGTATATATACCTATCCCCTGTAAATATACCCCCCAATTTACGCCTGACCGCCAGGGCCACAGACCGAGCCAGCGCTACCTGTGACAACCCCATAGACTTCCATGGGCTCGGCTCTGAGTACCCCATTGCTCTGGTAAACCACAATTGTGGTGCGGGTCAAGACAGACTTACTACAGTATACGAGACACAGCAGGCCCAAAGAGCATTTCCCTTCAGGGGCATTTATGATCCTTCAAACTTCATGGTATAACTGATCTTCCAAAGCATAAGTGACAGTCAGGGGATGAGTGGACAGTGCAGAGGACATGCAGGCAGCCCATGTAACACTGCCACTACTGTGACCATCACATAGGACCCCTCAGGCCTTCATCAATCAGACCCGTGCCCCCAGAGTAATGAGCCGGTGAAGGGAAAATGCATCACTCACAGAGGCCATCTAGGCTAGGATGGGGCTCAGCTGGGCCCAGAAGAGAAGAGGTGTCTGTTTGATGTAAATCTGTACTTTCACATATTCACATTAGGTTTACTGCAACTTGTAGAACAGTAAAAAGCAAGTTCTGTTCCATCAGTCGAATCATTAGGTCTCGGCACATTTGTCAGCTTAAGGCCATGTTCACACATTCAGTATTTGGAAGCCAAAACCACGAGTGGGTGACGTGTTTCTACTATATTTTTCCTTTAATTGTTCCACTTACAAATACTGAACATGTGACTGGCCTACAGAAGGCCTCTTTCACACTTCCGTTGTGTAACGCCGAAGTGTTAAAATGGCAGATCTGTTAGAGAACGGTAAAAACAGATGTAAAAGTGGTCAGTTTTCTGACGGATCCGCAAAGAAGTTTTCACCCGGAAATGATGAAAATATCATTCTGGAAATGTAAGGCTGGACCAGAGAGACAGACAGAGAATCCGCCGCCCATAGGCGGCCATTATACAAAATGGTGGATGCGGCGGATCCGCCGTAGTTCGCCATTTTGGTGGACCAAAAAACGTTGCATTGGACGTTTTTCTGTAATGACGGACGCCAATTTTTTGGCGGATCCATCAAAACACGGACCTAACGGACGACTGTCCGTCAAAACATGTCACTAATGCAAGTCAATGGGAAAAAAAAATGGCGGATCCGTTTTTTTTTTCACATTGACGGATTTTGACTGACGTCACACGACTGAAGTGTGAAAGAGGCCCAACACTTCCCAGTTACAGATTGTGAATTTTAATTTGCCCCTAAATTCCAGTTGGGACCAAATCGCTCATTATTGAAGATGGGAAGGAGATAAAACATTGGAAAAGAGAAAGACGACCCAATGAAACAGCCACCAATCTCAACCGAGAGTCAAACTAGACTAAAGCCAGGATTTTACATCTGACTATTGGGATTTTGTGAAAAATGTAAGATAACAGCTCAAACTATTCAATTGAGTCAAGAAATCTGGTCTGAATGTTTCCAGTCCACCAATCACAATGAAAAAAATAAAAATAAAATAAAGGAGGGGAGGAGGAAGGAAGAAAAAAAATATATATTAATTTGATGCGTGATAAGAAAGTGACCCCACAGTGCTGACTTTTAAGTGTGAACACAAGAGTTCATTTTGCACAAAGCAGAAGATCAGAGGAGACCAAGGAAGAGTCAAGTCATGGAGCTCATCACCCAGAACTTCTCCAATGTTCTCAGTAAGATCTGAAAGCCTGATATTCTGGGAGGCCAAACCTGTCTGATACAGAGTGAAGGAGGACCAGACATGCTCAATGTCAACATGTCCCATCCTTATAGATCAGGTGTCAAAAAAAGCAACTAAAAATCATGTACAACACTATCCATTACCCTGCTGCTGATTAAATAGACAGTCCACAGATGATACCAGGGAACAATAGCACTGAGATGAAGAACATTGCACAGGCTGCAATTTCTGGGAGCCCAATGAGGAGCAACTAATCAATTACTAGTAATGACCAGCAGATCTAACTGGAGAATATAGGGTCCAGTCTACTGTCCTGCGTGTGATGTAGAGAAGTTATAACGCAGTAATTTCAGACTTTTGTTCTGCATCCAGATTTCCAAGCTAGACCTGCTGACTGCTTCCCTGCAGGCAGACATGTGACAGAGCCCAAGAACAGCGCAAGCAGGCCAACAATGAGGGGTTTTATCCTGCGTCTCCCTCTGAAATGGGTGGATCAGCACTGACATAAGTAGTGCCCAGTGTCACGGAACCTCAGCTGTGCCCCCTCATTGCCAAGTACATAGTACACAACTTAGAGATAGAAAACCCTGCAACCTTAGAGCACAACTCAGACTGGTTCATGCTATAGGCTGGCAAAAGTTCTTTCAAAAAAAAAAAAAGAGTGGAGCGTTTAGAAGCCAACAGACAAGGCCAGCGACAGCATCACTTTGGGCAGACTGGGGCCAGGTGATTCTGCTCTGGTCACAATCCTGACAAAGCCATGGCAGCGCAAGTAGTTGCAAGACTAAAGAGTAAAAGAGTATAGGTTGCCACCTTCTACTACTATTCTTCCAAATCAAGTGTCAGTCTTTACTGCAGCTCTCGCATTCTATTCATGACCAGGATAAAGGGCTACAAGACCTTAGCCAATTAAAGATCAAGTGTGGGAGGGCAAGATAAAAAATAAGTTAATCAGATCCTCCCAAATACAGTACTTATTAGGATACAGAGGCTACTGATTTGATTGTCAGCAACTGTTTATTGCATTCTAATATCTCAAATTAAACAGGTGCATGATACCTAGCAAAAGATCAAATCAGATGTGGAAGAGGGAGGAGTGGTTGACCCCTAAGAGGGTTCCAATTCTATGAAATTGATGGCCTTCCCAATAATCGATCAGCTACTTAAAATTTAAAGTGGATAGGACAAAACTCCAAGACCCAAGACAACCCTACTAAACTCCGCAGTGTAAAGGGACAGCTGCGCTCAACATGGCCCCAACAGGTGATTAGAAGGTATGCCAAGAGTCAGGAAGGTATCTAAAGGTATACCAAGTCCCAAAACCAGTAGGTGGAGCCTGTTTTTGTCCAGGAATGAATTCCCAGAGAAAATCCTCCCCCACCGTCATTACTGTAACATTGTAGGTTTCTAGTTGCAGACAAAGTCCCCCATTACTCACTGATGACCAGTATTAATGATCTCCTCCCCCACAGTTCCCAGGACCCTACAAAGTAAAACAAACTACACTGTCCTGGGCAGAGCTGCGGGTGGAGGGCCATCCATATCACACTTCATTGAGAAGAGGAGGTCACATCCTGCCGACAGGTCTCCTTTCATCAGATTAAGCACACTAATATGGCAGCCAGGAAACAGAAGGCAACAACCCATGGCAGGATTCATACCAGCGGCTACAGAGCTGAATGATCTCTGATCAACTTTCTGATTGGCAGTCAATAGGCAGTTTAAGCTGGATTCACACTGTCCAATTATCAGGAAAGCGATGTGCTAAGGTTTGCGTTTCAGTGTTCTCTAGGTGCCCCTTTTCTTCCATGACATTGTCAGGGAAAATTGGGAGGCCAATACTACCAAAATTGGAGTTTGGAATTTAAGAAGCCCTTCTCCCAGCAAAGTTATTATCCTCTTAATATATTGCAGTTAAAATATTATATAGCTCTGTGTACTTACAATTGCTCATTTTGTCTTTCTACCCAGATCATTCTCTTTTCTATACCTATATGGGAACTAAGTCTCTTCCCTGCATTTATCATTCCCTCCTGAACCAGCTGTGATCTCCCCTCCCTACCAGAGACTTTTGCAGTGACTTATGAGTCATGCAGGGAAAATTGACCTTCTGTTTCTACACAGAGCTTAGGATTCAGCCAGTTGGTTTAATTCAACTGATGTCAGACCTAATATAAAAACAGAATAATTAACTGGGTAGAAAAGCAAAGTTAACAATTGTAAATGATGGTGGAAAGGAAACAAAAAATTCTGGGATTAGGAGTGCTTTTTTAAATTATTGTATAATTAGGGCTCAGGATTTCTCATACATGGCTAAAATATTATTCACCAGAACAGGTTCAACAGTACGTCAGATCGTTTGCAAAAACGTCCCACCAGGAACATGGCAGACAAAGCGCACAAGTCGTGCTTTAGCAGTGTGTCAAAAGGGAATTTAGTGGATTGTATCATACATACGCTTTAGAGTTGGTTAGTGATGAGTGAATGTGCTCAGATAAGGTATCATTTAAGCATGCTCAAGTGCTAATAGATTGGAGCACGCCGAAGATACTGTACGTTCAAGTCCGTGCATGTCTTGTGGCTGGAGACAAGCAGCTGTGGGGACTCAAACATTTTTTCCCAGCATGCTGAAGACAGCCAGTTAGGACCCACGCATGCTCAGATAACACCTTATCCCAGCACATTCACTCATCACTAATAGTTTTTGGAGGTTTTCCTACTTTTGGAGTCAGCCAAATTCACCACATTATTAAACAATGGGCAGAGCTTATAAAAAGGTGGAGGGAAGCAGGATTTAGTGACCCATCAGATTTACTATACATTTATGCCACAAGACAGCGTAAATTACACCAGAAACCTACTCCAGTCCATGGCTGAGGTGCATTGTGATGGATGTGCTAAATTTGAGACATACTACGACTCTGGACCAAGACTGGCATATGAAGTGTTAGACAACAGTTGTGAACAAGAGTCGGAGTCCATTTTGATAAAGTCGGGGGTCACGGAAATTGAAGAGTCAGAGGTTTGGCTTACCGACTCCACAGCCCTGGTTGTGAATGGATTATATGCCAAGTTTTGATCCAGAAGACATCAGGAAAGTGTCCACCACAAGGGTGCTCCTCTAACGGGAGAACTACTACCACCTTTCTTCTTGGAGTTGGTTATTTATTGTTGGAAGACCAATGTAAGGGAATCAAGACTTACCAGATTAATTCCAAAAATCAAGAATAAATGAAGTGGAAACTGAAGTCTCCAAGCTGGAAGAACCAGTTATATAAGCAGCCATATCTAAATTTCACCTAAACGTTAGTAAGGATCTTTAGAGCTGGTAGACCAGCACATGAGCAGCTGCTTAATGTATTAAGTACACAGGTAGCTCACAGACCTCCAGGGCTGGTAAATGGAAAGAAAACCCACAGATGGTTAAGGATAGACACGTGTTAAATATTCATAAACCTGCTTCTACGTTGGCTCTAGAGCGTTTCAATTTTTCCATTAGTTTCATGACATAATATAGGGGTTACGCAGAGATGTCAGTCTTTGCAGCCAGAAATACAGTTACGGGAAGGCTTATGTCAATGTTTCTGCCTCAATCATGGCAGACAGTAAGTCCAGATCTAAAAGACATTTATTAGATCAGGTAAAAGGGGCTGTCCAGAACAAAGTCTGAACTAGATTCCTTAAAAGTCCCTGCAGATTGGTGGGAGTCCAGGTCCTGAGATCCCGACCACTCAGAAGTGTGCACCACACTGGCAGATTCAATAGTTTCCGACTCCCCCCATATCATTGATGGCAGGGGGCATGTCTAAAAATATATGCACCCACGTCCACATAGCCATTTTTGAAAATCTGATTAGCAAACCACATGGGCACGGTCACAGCTTCCATTGAGTGCCATATGACGGTGATCTGTTTGAGAGATGCAGGTCCATCTATTAGACTTTGGCCATGCCTTCCCTTTAAATGTACTTGGGTTATCCAAGTGGTCACTGTATAAAGAAATGCTCCAGTTCAGGTTCATTTTCAGATTGTGTGCTATACAGCACAGCTTTTCCAGGCTACCATGTCATCATTGCCATATGTGAAAGGGGCTGGCTGGCAGCTCATTTCAGTAGCCAAATCAGTCACCCTAGCTGTGACAAAAGGGGTCTGGTTTGGCCAGAGCCAATGTCCTTAAACCATGATAATCATGGACTTAGCATTTGTGCCAATTTAGTCACGACACAAAAATTCCTTATTTTAGGCTGATGATATAACTTGTACACTTCAGCAAGCGAGAAGCTCATTTAGCTGAACTTGAGCATGGCAGGGTAAGAAGCCATTGTGCATGAAGCTCTGCCTGCATGGAAAGGAATGTGTTTGGGTTATGCTACAATGCACCTTTCAGGTCATCAGTTAACTATTCCAAAGAAGAAATAGCATGTAATCTGCAGAAACTGGAGGAGGTTACATTCAGATGAGTCCCGGTTGGGAGAAAAAAAAAAAAAAAAGTCCCTTGCCACTCACCCCTCAGGGCCTGTATTTTGCACGATTAAAACTGGTCCGAAGCATCACTTCAATTCCAATTTAGGGCTTGGGAATCACCGTTTCATGAGAAAGAAAAATAAAAACTCAGGTTTGTTTAGAAACTAGTAACAGGGAGCAACAGATAAAATCCATATTGCTTGCAAAATCCGATTCTCAGCAACATGCGTCATCTTGGGAATTTCCTTCTGTAATTATACGAGGCCACTTAAGATGTTCTCTTACACTGATCGGCATCATTAAATCCCATATTTGTGCATTTTGCTAGCAAAAGCAGACAAGGTCATTAGATAGCGTTTCCTGTAACACTCACTCGCCACGTCAAGGTTAATACGCTGCTCGTTACTGTGCAACCATTCCCCAGGTTACAGATTAGAAGGTCTCCGCAGAAAGCTCCTCAACCATGCAAGCCAAGAAAGGCCCTCGGCAAAGCAACACTTTCCTCCAGCTCCTATAAACCACTGGTAATTAACCTCCAGGACCTTTAGAAGAGACACTAATTGTGGAGCTTTCACCAAACCGCTCAAAGTTACAGACAGGGGTCAGCGCCATAGTCTCAAAGGATAAACTGTACTTCACAACTAACCTGTATGACCAAGAGGCGATAGCCTGCAATATATGCATGTAGCCCACCATTACCCATCCTGGTTATGGGGGATGCAGTCCAATTTTAGCATCCAAAGCCGAGGAGAAGGATGGCTAAAAAAGGTTCTTTCAAGAATTGATAGGGAGAGGGTAAGAATGTATGACCAAAAGTTGACTTGGCTGAACACAACAGCAAAAAACACACTGACCAAGAATTTAAGAATTTTAGGTTCCCCATCCATTGTGGCATTCTATCAACTTACCATGGAGGAAAAGCTCCCATAAGGAGAGACTATGAAAAACTGAACATCATGACAATCGGACTTCAAGCAAAGCCATCATCTAAATAAATCACTGTCTCACTGTATTGCTGTGACATCAGCTGTGTATAGAAGACTTTAGTGCTGTAACCATGTCTCTGCTGATAAGGAAACGGGAAGGTTGAGGGTATGTGCACACGTTGCGGATTCTGCTGCGGATCCGCAGCGGATTTTACCCTGTGGATCCGCAGCAGATTCTGCTGTGTTGTACAGTAACATTATAATCAATGTAAAAAAAAACAAAAAACGCTGTGCACATGCTGCGGATTTTTACTGTGGATTTACTGCAGATTTGAATAAGCAGCATGTCAATTCTTTGTGCAGAATATGCAGCGGTTTTACACCTGCTCCATTATAGAAATCCACAGGTGTAAAAATGCAGGGGAAAGCCGCACAAAAAACCGCACTAAATCAGCAGGTAAAACGCAGGTCATTTTACCTGCGGATTTAGGAAAATCCGCACGGAAAAATCCGCAAGTGAATCCGCAACATGTGCACATACCCTGAGTGTCAAAGCACTAGTGTCCACTGAAAGCTGGATTTTATTTACATTTTTAGATATATTCACCACCCAAAAGTTTTTTTTTTGAATGCATGTGGCACAAAACCCTAAAGTGTCATTTTTCCTAAATGAGGGGGTGTTAAGTATTACAAGGCAGTCAGCACCACCTCCGCAAAGTTCTTAGACAGAATGGAGCTTCTACACTTCCTTTTACATTGAAAAGAGGAAAATACACATTTGATACAATGTGCATGACTACAGCGCTTCCTCTTTGCCAGTGCATGACCTATTCTGTAATCTAGTCTCATGCCTGCCGTACATTTGTCAGATCCATCTCATCATATGACTCCACGGATTAAAGATGAGCCAAGAAAGTTTTGATAATGAAAACAGGAAAGATGTTGTATTCTCAGTACATTATACCCAATACAAAGTCACAACAAGTTAAGGTCTGTGCACACTTGCTAAAGCTTTTTTTTGCGCTCCAGCGCTTTGTGCAAAAACAAAAAAACAAAAACCAAAAAGAATTGGGGGAATATTGACACTGCCATTATTAATCAGCTTTCAAGCAAGGAAGGCATCAATGCTAGGAACCTCTAAAATAATTTCCATACAAATGAATTAGCAGCTCCTTCGCAAGCCAGTGGACTTATGGAGTGGCCCTTTAAGAAGGTACATAACCGTTAATGGGGCCCTTTCCCTTAATAACTGTTCCAAGGTCAGTATTGATTGGTACCAATACACTTCTATAGATGCAGAATCACAGGACAAAAGTAGTTCTCAATTGCAAAAAAAAAAAAACAAAATCAATTCATAGTGTGATTTTACTGCAGAATTATTTATCTGTACCTGGCAATGTGGCAACATTAATGCAATTAAACTAATAAATCCCTCCCTGGATCCAGCACACACCTCATCTCTGCAGTAATTGCCATCCCATAGAGAGATCCAACATGTCAGCTGTTTTTCATCGCCTGTCAGGCCTGAGCTCCTTAGTTCGGGTAGAGCGGGGTTTACCAGCCATAATGAGGCCCAAATGATTGTTTGTGGAGGACGTAGGCCAACTGTCTAAATACATTAGGATTAACACAGTAACATAAATCAGCACAAGAGAAAATAAAGCCTGACAAGTGATGAAGCAGATGTATGGACAATCACCACATTGCTTCTCAAAAAAGCTACCCAAAACTGACAGGGTACAACCAATATTCAGTAATCCGAACATACCCATTTATAGAAGGAAATTGCATGCAAATTAATTTCCCAAATACACATCCTACACAAGCAGGAGACGACCTGATAAGGGCTGCCATGCATAATAAAGAGTCAACCTGTCTGAGGAAGTGACACGTGACGTGTAGTTTTTGGACTACCCATGTCTGCAGAAGTGGGTTGCTATATAGGATTTTTGGGAAGCTGGGGGATTAGCCAAGCAAGTTCAGTTCAAAGCAGTTGAATGTCCAATCCAACATGTTGCAGAAGTGTAAGGGGAGGGTAGGCCGCTTGTGCCATCTAGTTGGGCAAAGCTGCCGAGCTCACCAATTGGCTGTAGTGGAAGCAGCACTGCAGGCAATATGACACCAGGAGCAGCAGTGCTGGACCTGGGGAGAACGAGTAATGCAATTTATAGAGCACTTTATAGACATTGAGCCCCAATGGGGGACAAAATCTAAATTCCCCATCAATATGTCTTTGGAGGAAACCCACTTAAGCACAGGGAGAACATACAAACTCCTTGCAGATGTTGTCCTTGGTCTTGGTGGGATCTGACCCCAGTGTTACAATGCAGTAGAGCCAATCAGGATTAAGCAAACTGCACTGTGGGACAAGTCCCCTTTATTAGCATTAGATGAAGATGTGTCGCCCAGCTATGTAAGGCACACATAAAATCCAGGAGAGTGCACAGGAAGGTAATCGCAACGCTTGATATGCATTCACTGCCACTCACTCTTTTAGACACACCCATCAGGGGTATAAAAGGGAGTGACACGTAGCTGAAAGGTAGTGGGAGAGGAGAGTCAGTCAACCTAGGAGGGAGAGTAGTGGAATCTGTTTCTTGTCTTCGGACAGATCAGTTCAGTGTCAGTCCAGTCTGGGCTTAGAGGATACTGAGGGCTGCTCAGCGAGCCCTAGAGAAAGCTGACCTCACCATGGAAAGCTACAAGTGCTTAGTTAAGAGCGGGAAGCAGGGCGAAGTGCGCAGTGGAGAAGACAGAGAAGTGCTACAGGTATTGGATTACCTGCACTAAATTGCCGGACACCGGGGTCCGAAGCGTTGCTAGTGTTTCAAGCATAGTAACAAGAAAACCGGAGGCTATCTGGACTACAGGTCGCAGAGAGCAGCCCTAAGCGCTGGTACGTAACCGGAGTCAGGGAGAACAGGGACTTTGAGCAGGGCCCTGCAAAAGTAAGGACTTGTTCTCTCAACATCTGAGAATCAGAGACATAGAAGGCTCCACCACAATGTCAGCCGGGCTTGGCAGCTATTGAGAAAGCTGTGGATTGCAGAGTTAACTTCGCTTCAGGCAAGTTGGGCTCACATACATGTTGAAGTTAAGGAGGCCTCTAACCTGCTCAGCGGTTACCCGAATGTGCATTCTCCACCCCGACCAGCTCCCCGGATCTTCTGAAACACCTTCAAGTAAAAGTATGAAAAGAAACTGCATTGTGTGTGGCTGAATTCTTATCTACACCCTGCATCATCACCATAGACTTCCAGGGACCAGTCTCACCTGTGGGAGACTTACCACCCAGCTGCCCCCATAACATCCCCTGTGAAGATTTAGAGCAGCGCTGGTCCAATTAACCAGATACCACAGGTGGCGTCACGAACTACCTATCCTTATATTCCCCTGTAAATATCCCCCATCGCATGACCGCCAGGGCCAGGACCGAGTCCCGCTGCCAGTGACATCTCCCATGGAAATCAATGGGCTCGGCTCCGAGTACCCCATAGCCCTGGTATCCACAATTGTGGTGCGAGTCAAAGACATGCACTGAAATATTTAATAAAAACAATGCAGAAGTTATATAAAAGCATGCAGATAGTTGTAAACATGGAGCCCTCTCACTGTACACCGTACAGACATGGAGGATATCACCCAGCTGCACGAATAGACACCCGATATGGCGCTTCCTCCAGGGGAGGTGGTGCATGTTTGAACAGGTGAAGCCTCAGGGATGGGGAGGGGGTGTTCTCACTGCTCCGCCAACACAAAGACCAAACAAAACAGGCGAGAGAAAGACCTTAATAGGGCAGGAGAAGGAGCAGGCGATAAACTTATCACATAGCAGCAATAATTATTATTCCTGCTGACCAATCAAATATAAAAAGTTTGGATCAGATTATCAGCAGAGTTAACGGCCCATTACAAGACCTCAGGACCTGTGTGGAGCACTTAGATGATGGATGCAGACGCGTATACAACCACAACATGCCATTAACCGTGCATCATATCTGCAAATCAATCCGGGAAATAGAAACAACTGCACAAAACGCTGATCCAGCTACATCCAAAGACACCGATACTAATGGCAGAGTGGAAGCCCCACTATATAACTAGGCAGAGCCTGGGGAGGCGCCACCTACACCTTCCAGGGGTTTAGGCCTCTAATGTGTCGAAGGACAATGTCAAAAACCTATAATATAAATTTTAAGGTTTTCAAAGTCCACAAGGGGTAACAAGAATGATCCAATTACAAATAAGACAGAATTCAGACATCTGTGAAGCATGGTTCTGTATGGAGTATGATGTCCAGACTGATAGTAAGGGGACTCCTGACCCAAACTCAGCCTCAAAAAGGGCATAAAGCTGCAGAGCTTGGATCAGGCGGCCTGTTATCGGTCTGTGCTCTGCATTTCTTAACGTGGCCCCTGCTGAGATCTGCTGTGATCGTCGTCGCTGACATCGTTCCGGACCCTATTTTATCGTCGGCGCCCCCGCTGGTAAGTATATATCGCTGAGTGTGGCACCTTTTCTTAGCGATTTAGCGGTACTTTTGTACCGCTAAAGTCGTTAAGGAGATCGCTAACCGCGATAGCGTCCTTAACGACATCGCTAAGTTAAGCCGCTATCAGCGATATAGAAACAATCCCGCTAGCGATCGCATTAGTATGCGTCGTTATCGTGATCGCTAGCGGGATTGTTTAGTGTGGCAGTACCTTTAGAATGTCTAAATTCAGCCCAAGGACTAAAAGTCACAATGTCTTAAGAAAACCCAATGTCATTACTACGCAAAATTACAGAGAGATCTAGACAACCATAACGAGGTATGAAACGGTGCCCATGATTAATGTCAGCCATAGTGGAAGAGTTGTGCAACAGTCCTAAACTAGACCTTCTTACATAGGCCACTTGTGCTCAGATACAGATCAGGGAAGCAGATTTTGCTTTGTCTGGCTTAAGTTCACCAATGACCATTATCACCATTTATGACCACAGCAGACAAACAGGTCATAGATAAGAATCGCCCAACCTGATCTTCTGGTCTACAGTCCTTGACAAATAACCTTGAAAATACCAGACAATACTAATTTGGATGCGAGTTTATAGAAGCACATTATATAAAAGCCATCTTAATCCAAGGATTGCAGTTTACCATCTAAAGGCCTCATTCACATGTTGGCATTGTGCATCAGTGTCCATTTTTGCCATTAGGGTTTTTCACGGATGGATATGCAATTTTCAGGTTTTCTCCTATACTTTAAGGTTAAAACAAGTAAAGCTCATGGATGGCATCTGTGTGATGTCTGAGTTTTCCATGGACTCATCTGTGATATTGGATGGGTGGGTGGCATAGTTTGCAGCAAGGAGGACAGACAAGTTAATCAAACAATCATTGATCACCTGTCACAGTTCATATCCACATAAAACATGGCTGACTTGATTGAGGATGTCATTGGTCAGCAGAAGGACCCCCCAGACACTAGAAATCTGGGAGAGAAGGGTCAGGTTGCTGGATGTTAAGACACCCGTTCACAAGACAAGCCAACAGATTTGAGTAGGATTGGCCTACAGTCAAACTGGGTGGTGGACCCCCAAGGATAAAAAAGGATCAGGACACCAGAATTTTAACAGCTAAACCTCATTTTGATCCCAACGTATGCAAAACGTGTCCGCATGCATTTGTATAGGGAGGGGAGCACTGACGTGACAATTATGCAATTTTAGGTTATATGACCACCTTTTGAAGACATGATCGTGCTGTTGAGTTGGAGTGATAAAGTACACTAAAAACAAAGTATCTTTTGGTGGCATTACATTTGTCTTTTGCAACAAGTCCCATGAAAGTGACAAATGCAGGATAAGTTTCAATTTAGGATCTGCAGCCTACAGGTTCAGCAGCCGTTTGTTACACTGAACTCCTCACGCACCTGGGAAAGAAGAACAATAATCCTTTTGTTAATACTCAGAAGAGTCAGGTATTAGAAAAAAAAAAATATGGAGTTTCACTTGAGTTTCAGTTACAGGGAGATGTATAAAAGTTAACATGCCCTGTACAAACATAAGCACAAAGGGACATCTCACAGGACAGGGTAATGACCACCAGAAGGATGATGGCCAGCACCCATGAAGAGAGGGGATGGGAACAAGACCCATCAGGAACCAGGACAATGGCACCCTGGTGATTGCCTGGAACTATACTATTACCACTTCAAAAGGTCATCACCATTCACATGGATTTATTGTTTCTCTGTTCTACTAACAAGATGCAGAGCCAAGAAGGAGATTAAAAATTCTCTAGCTTTTCCAGGTTGGGGGCTAAATAACTTTTGTACCATTTTCCTATGCTTGCACATTACAAGAATTGCAAGCCATAGTTTAGCATCTTTCAGTTCTATAGATGTCAATGGAAAAGTCCATACTTTCCACTGATTAGGTTGGAGACTGAGTTGTGTGAGGATTCTGGTTTGCACAAACTGTAAACTGTTGAGCTACTGGACAACCTCTTATAGCTCAGCATCACATTAAAGAAAAGTAGCCTTACTCCATCTCTGGAAGTCACATGTTCTTTATTATGCATTGCTTATGTAGCACCATCATGTTCCACAGCGCTTCACAGACATAACTGTCCCCATTGGGGTTCACAATCTAGATTCCCTATGCCTTTGGAGTGTGGGAGGACACCAACAAACACAGGGAGAACATACAAACTCCTTGCACAAATCCTTGGTGGGATTTGAACCCAGCAATGCAAGGAAACCATGCTAACCACTGAGCCACCATGCTGCCCAAGTTAGCAGCATAGCAGTCTTTGGCTGCACAACACCGATCGCCAGCATAAAAGGGGACAGTATGCCATTCACCGAATCACCCTGGACTATGGTTAGATTGCCAGCATTTAGGCCACAAGAACCAACCCTCAGCAATCATTTTTTTTTTTTTTTTTCTATTATTGTCAGGCTAACCACAAGCCTTTTGTAACCCACAGCACCCAAACAAATACATAATCTTGCCAAAGACTCTAGAAGTCCAGGTTGCAGAACCTCTTTGGTGAATAAGCCTTGATTGGCAGAGAAATGTGGTCATACACATTAGTAGGCTTGAGTGCTGAACTATTGAAACATCTGCTTGAAGACTTCCATTGAAGGAGAACTCACTACCCCATGTGGCAGCCTTAACTACTCATTGATCACCCTCACTGTCAAACGTTTCTTCTAATATGTAATCTATCTTCTCCCTTTCAGTTTAATTCCATTGCTTCACACGTTTCCATGCGCAAATGAGAATAATGATGATCCCTCTACACTGACAGCCCTTCAGATCCGGCAAATGATCACATTGATTTAGCTTTAGATTAATTTAAATAGTTTATAAACATTTGAGTAAACAGAACAATTTTGGCAAAAACATCTAATGTGTATGGGGGGTCTCCAACAGGCAAAGAGGAGGATTGGGTGCGTCAAGTCACATGCAACACTTACACCATTGTCACAGCTGAACACCGTGCACATTTGGCTCGGTCGAGCATGCATGTATATTGGAGGTCAGCAGGGCCTATAGGCAACATTTCAATGAAAGGCGCTACATTTACTTTTTGTAATACCATGCACCAGATTTACTACATTGCAAACATTTAAAGGATTGCCCATTGTATGCAGGAGCCAGTCCCAAGTAAAATACTGCCTGCCAGAAGAAATAAATTATATTACATTCCCAAACAATGATAAGATAAGACCTGTGCAAACAGCTCACAAGGCCAGAGACTCCTAACCTGACCCCACTCATGCTGCAGGAATGCGGCTAAGACCCTCAGGAATCCCATATTATTTATAGGAAAACACAGCAGAACCTGAAACCCGGATGTCACAACCTGCAAGATGCAGTGGGATATAATGTATCAGGCTGGGAAATAAACAACAGAAACTAGGTGACAAAACATCTGTTTATAAAGGAAGGAGAGGAAAAGAAAGACCTGGCAGGTAACCTGAGCCCTGGTATGCATGGAGGTGGGGAGGGGGATGGGTGTGATGCCTTATAGTCAGGGAGAAGAGACAACCCACAATGCATTGCTTCAATATTTTTTAAAAAATTCTCTCAACGCTCATTACTGAAGAGGTGAAATGCAACGTTCTGCACCGACTGTCAACGCTGCATACCATAGAGCAGTGCACCAAGAACAGATACAGGTCATGATCTTGTATTCAGACTTCAGTACTTGGAAACATGGAAGGAAATAATTAAAAACCTATTGAAGACAGGACACACTTGCATCTGTACAGAGGGGAATATAGATCAATGACTAAATAGACGGCCAATTCCTTCCTCTGGTGACAGATTATATCATACAACGCAAAAAAACAAAAAAAAACAACAGAATCCGAGAGTAGTAAACGATCCCATAGGAGCGCAGCACAGGCAGGGTGACCGAAACCACCAGTACAACAAGGAAGGGGTTAACACATTGCAACATCATAGAGAAGCTGCACCATCATACCTCCGTTTATTAACCATAATGCTGCCAGGTACCTTGTGCAAGCAGTTCCCAGGGCTTTAATGGACTCAAATTGAGAAGGACACACGAGGGCAGGGTCATATCCACCGAAGAGGCAGAGAGGGGGTTATTGCCACATTAGTGGGGGATGAACAGGGGATTATGCCATACCTGCGCCAATCTTTCTATCCTTCTTCAGCTCCCTGCGGTTCTCAACAAAGATATACTCGTTGGAAGAAAAGCCAGGTTGACAAGCCAGAGAGCTGGCAGTCACAAAGGTCAGCACCTGGAAAGGCAGACAGGAATGTAAGAAATTATATCTGTAGAGAAAGGTACAGCCTTGTAATGGATGGTGGGCTCACAGGAATTAGGCAAAATATAAGAAATTATACAAATATATATCATACATACACAATGCAGGTGAGGTTTTATATACAAAGTGAGCAGATATCTTGGCACATGCTGCAGAATGAGGAACAAAAGAGCCGGGGATATTTTATTCACTATACTTTTATTAATAGATAGTGTTTCCAGAGGTTTTACTGCCCTCGAGTGTAACTGCTCCAGATTAAAAAATTAACGCATTGAGAACAGATTTCATGACCAATTTCAGTATTAATAATATATATATAATCTCTGAGTTGAGATGCACATATTCCCTAAAACAAAAAATGACCCACTCCCACAAAGAAGGAACACTTTGGCAGGTAATGTTATCAGTTTCTCAGTTTTTTTTTATAAAAGCTTTACAGTAATTTATTGAATACATAGGATTTTACAATGCCCTACAGGAATTTGAACAAAAATCATTTATTAATTTTTGGTGTCATCTTTGTTATTATCCCCAATAGGATTTGTAGATTACTAATACTCCACAAATAACGGGGAAGGGGGGGGGGGGAAATACACAAAGATGACCCCAATAATTAATAAATTAGAGTGAAATATAAAAGTGAATAAAACTACATAATTGCAGCCAAAAAAAAAGCAAATAAAAGGGTTAAAAACAAACAAAATAAAATATACACATTTCGTCCCAATTCGACGAATAACCCGTAACGCAGCGAACTCCCGACAACTCCGAGGACGCTGCCCGCTCACACCTCCACCAGCCAAACCCACCCGAAACCCACGCCCGACCTCACAGAGGGGCCGGTGACTTACCTGTAACGTGCACAGTAAAGCCCAAGCGCTCCAGCCCGGGAAGGGCGACTTGTGTCCCCCCATGTGTGCGGTACCGCGCCAGCACTCGGCCCCAGCAGAGTAACACGCCCGACCTGCTCCTCGCACGCTTTAACTCTGACTCCAGAACCAGGTGAGCCCGGTCCGAGCGTGACGTAGGCAGGTGAGCGTGCTGATTGGCTGACTAGAACGTCAATCATCAAAGCTCGGCCCCCTTGTTAATTCTGTGCCCCGCCCCTGGGTGTGAGCACCACGTGACCAGGGATCTCCCTCAGAGCTGAGCGGCTCGTGTTTGTTTCTCCTTCTGAGGAGATTTTTTTCTCAGTTTATTTAGGTCAGTTTTTACTGTTTTTGTTTTGTTTTTTTTGCCATTAATTATGATTTTAGACCTCAAAGTAAATATATCTGGAAAAGTTGAGGGGGCACGAATATGGCTGCCGCAAGGTCAGGGCCCTGAGCCCCGGACAACACGGCGGGTTTAATGGTTATAAATTTGGCTAATTAGTAATTGGCTACTCCCCATAATGTATCGACTGATGGTAACACCTGTCACTGCCACCAAAAACGACTCATGTACCTACTACCCCCGAAAATGTGCGCCCCACCACCTGACTAATGACCGTAACTCAACACTACATCCCCAGAGGTCAGGGTCAAGCCTTCACACCCATGAATGCCCCCCAAAACAGCGGCAGTGCCCAATATTGGGTGAGGTTTACAGAAACCCTCTTTTTGGACAAGGACATGCTCACATTTTCCACGATTGTTTCCAAAATTTTGGGACAGTTCTGGAAAAATGGTGGCCTAGTAGTCCAGGACCTAACCCAGCTTTTCCAGAGTCAGAAAACTGACCAATGTCTGCATGCAATGAGTGACAATATTCATTCTACTTATGGTTTCTCTCTCTTAATTGCAGGCGGCGTCGCACAGTCTGTCACAGGAGCTGAGCGCCATGGAGGTACGTGGGGGTACTGCTGTAGGGGATCCACAGATATAGTCATTGCCACATACAAGCATGCACTTTGGAGGGGCTGCTATATACTGATTTAAGGGGCAGCAGAATGTATCATTTTTTTAGGCTTCATTCATGACCGTTGTTTAAAGGGGCCGAGCGCTCCGACAGGCGCCACCTCACCTTCATTGGGTCTTTAAGACTTATTCCCTAGCTAAAAAGTTACCCGCTATCCATAGGATAACTTACTGATCGCTGGGGAGGTCCAACCTCTGAGACCCCCCAATGATCCTGAGTAAGGGGCTCTACAAAGCTCCATCTGAAAGGAATGCAGGTGAATCTATGGGGCTCTGAAATTTCAGGCATCGTTCCTTTCAAGACTTGCTCTGCAGAGCCTCGTTCAAGACCCCAATTCATGGGATCGGACCACCACTAATCAGTGAGTTATCCCTTGGCTAACTAACTATCTTGAGAATAATAATGGGGCGCAATTAGGGTATCAATGCCACAAAAAGAACATGCAGAATAGGGAGCCTTTGTGGGCTGCTATATTTGTATTATGGGCAGTTCTATTGGACTGACAGGTTGGCATTGGGAGCCACAGTCGCTCTCCGATCACCCCCAGTGATCAGTGTGATCAGCTAAGTGTGCAGCGTTTTTTCGGTCCGTATGCAATCCTACAAAACATCGGATTGCACCCGTACCAATGTTATTCTATGGGGCAGTGCACAGAGCGGTCCAGGAAAAAAAATCACAGCATGTCCGAGTTGGATCCGATATTGGGATCACACTTGGCCATAGAAGTCAATGAATGAGTGGAAACATTGGGCTGCACACGGATGACATCTGAGTGCAGTACAGTTTTCTTGGACTGACACAATGGAGAAGATGGAGACTTTTTTTCTCCATCTTCTCCTCATCTGAGAGAAATGAATCACACATTGATCAGAGATTGATCATAGTGTGATCAGCAAAATTGACCCGATTCTCTCGGGTGAGAGAATACACGCTCATCTGCACCTACCCTTAAAGGGGCTTAGCCGTCTTTAGGATAACCCTCCAAGGGTACCTTCACCGATCATGAGAAAGAATGGGACGAAGTGCTGATTAAGCGCTTCATCCCCTTTTAAGTGCAAACATTGACTTGCATGGGACATGCTGCTGTTTTTAGCATGGTGGATAGCTTGGGTGCCGCTGTGCAGTGAAAAACAGTAAAGAGGACACATTGCTAAACAAGCACTTTCCCCGTTATTCTCAGGTCTAACCTGAGATCATGGAACGGTGGCATATCCTAGTGATCACTTTCTAAGGTGGGGATACCCCTTAAGTTAATGGGGAGAGGGAGATAATGTCTGCTGGGATTGACTGAGTATAATGTATAGGGCCATCAAACTCCACGACCCACCATAAAATTAATACCATGATGTGATTTCAATGGAAATGTCAGCTGTGCTTCATAGAGGGTCCAAATGGTGGTCTTTCCTCTGCCATGTCCTTATATCCTAAAGAGGAATATGGAAAGCCCCTTTAACTTAGATTTCCACATTTTAGCAATCGCTTTATGTCAGCCGTGTGCACCAATCTAGAGTTTCATATCCAGCAGTTAAGAAAACAAAATAAATCCATATGACCAGAAAAGGAAGTGGGGAAACCTAAAGCCAGCGTGTGAAAACCATTAATTAGTGTTGGTCAGATGTGGGACTTTCCAGCTCGGCCGATCTAGAGGTTTTACACTAATATTCATTATTACTTTTTTTTTTTTTTTTTACTAAATTTGTATAGAAATAGAGTAAAGTGACATCCATGTGGCCTGAAGGGACTTGGGGTTCGATTATTAGATGTGTGTTCTGGATTGCTGGACTGTCATGAAAAATTATATAACACATACTTGTAATGAAGGAAAACCTAATGGATCACTAATAACTTTATAGGGGAGGGGTTTTTAATTATTGGGTGGTTTCCAGGGTTCTCCATATGTTGGTGCAGCAGACAGATATCTTTTCCAATTCCTCCATGCTAATGAGATCGGCTGAGCGTTCCAAGGAAAAAAAATTACAGCATGCCCGAGTTAGATCTGACATTCGGTTCGCACTTTACCATGCAAATTAATGAGTGCATGGAAAACATTGGACTGCACGCAGATGACATCTGATTGCAGTCCAATTTCCATGGACTGACAGAATGGTGAATATGAAGGCACTTTTTTTGCCAATCTTCTCCAGCGCGGGAGTGCCAAGGAGAGAGGCGCTGTGTCATGTGTCAATATAGAATCACTCCTATTTATCCTGAAAGAGTTAGGGGAAACCGAATGTTTAGTCATTCAATATTATGTTGAGGTACAAATCCCCTTTAAATTATATTTAAAGGGATGTCCAGCTCCAATTTTTTTTTTTTACCAAAAGCTTAAATTGGAAGAAAATAGCAAAGAAAATGATACCTTTTTTGTAGAAATGCGATATGCCACTCATGAGAAATCTAGCATAGAAGCTATAAGCAAATCAGGCTGGAAGTGCTCTGGGAACGTGGAAAAGCAGTTCAAGTGCATAGACACGCCCCCAGTGCACTAACAGCCTGATTTGCATATGGCTTCTTCACTAGTTTTCTCATGACTTGTACATTGGATCTCTACAAAAAAAATACCATTTTCACTAGAGGACAAGAGCCTACTTTGTCCAATAATCCCATCATGCAGACATATTCTGTGTCCAAGGGAACATAACTTGTCGTCCTCTTCAAGGTAAGGGTAAGTAAGTTCTTTCCTTTAAATGAAAGCATCTTTATATGTAACATTTCCTCCAGCTGTTAATCTTGAGTGGTCCCATGAGATGATTACCTGAATCATTGTACATCTGGGAAGTTTTACTGATTAACAGGCATCCTAGTGGGTTACATGGAGGTGGGTGTTGAGGCTACGGGACTCTGGAGGGCTGCGTTTATTAGGGTGAGAACAGTAGGTCACAGCCATGTCCCCCACATCCATTGAGGCCACAGTTGCCTTTTTTTAATGATACCGTGAGCCCGGTGTTTATGACTCTGATACATGTGACAGATGTGAATGTCCCGAAGCGTGTTTCCATATGACTTGTTTGTTCTCTTTGAGAAGAAGTTTACCGTACTTCATATGGAAACCCCTGTAATCCCATTAAAGGGATATAATATCTAAATCGATGCTGCAATCCCTCCCCTTCCCCCTTGGGTCGTCCTGTTCATTCAACGCCTTAGGTTTATTTGTGATATTTTTTTAATGCTTGTTTGCGCAGAGTATTTTACTTGGATTTTGGAGCAGATACTCTTCAAAAAACTACACCAAAAACCCTCTCAAATGCTCTATTAATACTCTTTGATGTGGATAATAAAACGGATCGCTCCAAAGTCCACATAAAAAAACAGTGTAAAACTATTTTGGCCACAGCTCCACTGTGCACAGTATAATGACCACACAGCTCTCTGTATACAGTGTGATGTCCCCACAGCTCCACTATACATAGTATGATCTCCCTACATATCCCCTCTACACAGTGTGATATCCTCATAGATCCCCTGTACACAGTATAATGCCCACACATCTCTCTATACAAAGTATGATGTCCCCACAGCCCCCTCTATACAGTATGATGTCCCCACAACTCCTCTCTATACAATATGATGTCCCCACAGCCCCTTCTATACAGTATCATGTCCCCACAGCTCTCCTATACACAGTATAATGTCCCTACATCTCCACTATACACAGTATGATATCCCCATAGCTCCCCTGTACACAGTATAATGCACACACAGCTCTCTATATAAAGTATGATGTCCCCACAGCTCCACTATACACAGCATGATCTCCCTACATATCCCCTCTACACAGTGTGATATCCTCATAGATCCCCTGTACACAGTATAATGCCCACACATCTCTCTATACAAAGTATGATGTCCCCACAGCCCACTCTATACAGTACGATGTCCCCACAACTCCTCTCTATACAATATGATGTCCCCACAGCCCCTTCTATACAGTATCATGTCCCCACAGCTCTCCTATACACAGTATAATGTCCCTACATCTCCACTATACACAGTATGATATCCCCATAGCTCCCCTGTACACAGTATAATGCCCACACAGCTCTCTATATAAAGTATGATGTCCCCACAGCTCCACTATAGTTAGTATGATCTCCCTACATCTCCCCTCTACACAGTATATCTCCATAGCTCCCCTGTACACAGTACAATTCCCACACAGCTCTCTAAACATAGTATAATGTTCCTACAGCTCCCCTATACACAGTATGATGTCCTTAAATCTTCAATATATACAGAATGAGGTCTCCACAGCTCCCCTATACACAGTATGTTTTCTCCACAGCTTCTCTATACATAGTATGGTTTCTCCTCATCTCCCATATACACAGTATGTTGTCTCCACACCTTCTATATACCACATTATGATGGACCCACATCTCCCCTCTATGCAGTATGATGTCTTCACAGCTCCCCTCTATACACTGATGTCTCCACAGCTCCTCTCTATACAGTATGATGTCCCCACATCTCCCCTTTACAGAATGTTGTCCCCAAATCTCCCCTCTATACAGTATGATGTCCTCACAGCTCACACAATATTAAAATAAAAAAAACAAAACAACATATACTCCCCTAACTACGGCGAGTCCAGTGGCAGGTCCCTGACAGACCAATTCGGTGACGTAATTGCATCGGGACTCTGATGTCATGTGCATTATCTGTTGCTGTGACCTCATCACATCGCTCCTCCTAGGACCTACCTTTCGGAAGGCCTAAAGCGACCTGTGGACTACAGAAAGGAGAGCGGTAGTGCGGGGAGACCATCCTGCACACACCGATACAGTTGAGGGTAGTGGTCACTCTGGGTAGGACCCTCAAAGTCAGGGACCCAGGGTGACCTGCTCCTGACCTCTGCCCCTCCGGTAGCAACTCTATTATATGTACAGTGTGATACCTGGGAAAGAAGGTTCGGCCATGTTGAATTTCAGAGACCTATTCTTTAATTCTTGGGAGTGGTGAGGTGTTTAGTGTGAGCAGTTTACTTTCCTCTCCCCATGGAAAACATGTACACTCAGCTAACTGAGCATGCCTGTGAAAAGAGGTTTGTTAGAAATAGCTGTCTGCTGCACACGTGTGTATGGGCACTTTAAGCACTATATTTCCATGTTCCTGCTGCAGATGTAACATATTGTAGTACCTTTGTGGCCTGCGGCCTTTTCAAGTGAAGTTGGGCAGGGTCTTTAATAATAGATAAGGACAATACTTTACAATAGATTATTTCTCCGAGCAAACAACCAGCAAATCTCCCAACCTCACTGCAATAAAGAACCTGGAGAAGCATACGTAATAATGCGGGATATCCACAAAGGACCGGCACTGGTGACAGCGGACATCACATGAGCCCATAGACATAGGATTACAACACAACTGTACCCACCATCTGTGGCACGAAGGTGCCATTGGCCATGGATCTATTATAGGGGCACTAATATGCGGGCATTGTGTATTGGGGGCATTGTTACTGGCTATACTATACACAGTTGACTTTGTTATGGGGTCACTAGTTGGCGATTATGGGAATACTGTTATGGGCGTAGCTGTAATCTATGAGAGCATTGTGGGGGCATGTAGGGATACTGCAGCCGCTCTGTTATAGGTGCACTGGAGCTTACTATTAATGAGGGTATGAGGTTGGCAATGTCATGGAGGCATGCACCTTTATAGGCTACTGTAATTAACTATTGTGTATGGGCATTGTAGCATGGCACTGTTATGGGGCAGTGTAATTAGATATTGTATGGGCATTGTGGCTGGCACTGGTATGGGGCACTGTAATTAGATATTGTATGGGCATTGTGGCTGGCACTGTTATGGGGCCCTGTAATTAGATATTGTATGAGGCATTGTGGATGGCACTGTTATGGGGCAGTGTAATTAGATATTGTGTGGGGGCATTGTGGCTGGCACTGTTATGGGGCAGTGTAATTAGATATTGTATGGGGTATTGTGGCTGGCACTGTTATGGGGCCCTATAATTAGATATTGTATGGGGGCATTGTGAATGGCACTGTTATGGGGCACTGTAATTAGATATTGTATGGGGCATTATAGCTGGCACTGTTATGGGCACTGTAATTAGATATTTTATGGGGCATTGTAGCTGGCACTGTTATGGGGCAGTGTAATTAGATATTGTATGGGGCATTGTGGCTGGCACTGGTATGGGGCACTGTCATTAGATATTGTATGGCGGCATTGTGGCTGGCACTGTTATGGATCACTGTAATTAGATATTGTATGGGGCATTGTGGCTGGCACTGTTATGGGCCCTGTAATTAGATATTGTATGAGGCATTGTGGATGGCACTGTTATGGGGCCCTGTAATTAGATATTGTATGAGGCATTGTGGATGGCACTGTTATGGGGCAATGTAATTAGATATTGTATGGGGCATTGTAGCTGGCAATGTTATGGGGCATGTAATTAGATATTGTATGGGATTGTAGCTGGCACTGTTATGGGGCAGTGTAATTAGATATTGTATGGGGCATTGTAGCTGGCACTGTTATGGGGCACTGTAAGATATTGTATGGGGCATTGTAGCTGTCACTGATTTTATGGGGCACTGACATATAGATATTGTATAGGGGCATTGTAGCTGGCACTGTTATGGGGCACTGTAATGATATTGTATGGGGCATTGTAGCTGGCACTGTTATGGCACTGTCAATTAGATATTGTATGGGGCATTGTAGCTGGCACTGTTATGGGGCACTGTACATTAGATATTGTATGGGGCATTGTAGCTGGCACTGTTATGGGGCACTGATAGATATTGTATGGGGCATTGTAGCTGGCACTGTTATGGGGCACTGTCATTAGATATTGTATAGGGGCATTGTAGCTGGCACTGTTATGGGGCACTGACATTAGATATTGTATAGGGGCATTGTAGCTGGCACTGTTATGGGCACTGTAATATATTGTATGGGGCATTGTAGCTGGCACTGTTATGGGGCACTGACTAGATATTGTATGGGGCATTGTAGCTGGCACTGTTATGGGGCACTGATAGATATTGTATAGGGGCATTGTAGCTGGCACTGCTATGGGGCACTGACATTAGATATTGTATAGGGGCATTGTAGCTGGCACTGTTATGGGGCACTGTAGATATTGTATAGGGGCATTGTAGCTGGCACTGCTATGGGCACTGACATTAGATATTGTATAGGGGCATTGTAACTGGCACTGTTATGGGGCACTGTAGATATTGTATGGGGCATTGTAGCTGGCACTGTTATGGGGCACTGACATTAGATATTGTATAGGGGCATTGTAACTGGCACTGTTATGGGGCACTGTAGATATTGTATAGGGGCATTGTAGCTGGCAATGTTATGGGGCAGTGTAATTAGATATTGTATGGCGGCATTGTGGCTGGCACTGTTATGGGGAACTGACAGTAGCATAACTTTAGTATCGATATTGACTTCTGGGCCTCATTGTCATGGAGACCCACAGCCCCCAACATCATATCACAGTCCCTGAAAAGTACATATAGAACCATATGATAAAACCACTGATGACATTCCTCCTCCTCCTCCTTCTCCACAAAAAGCTGCACCATGACTCTTAAGCCGAATCTCCCTCCCTAATGTTGGTTCATACATCCGCTCTCATCCCAGCCGTGATGACCTGACATTTTCTATATTTTCTCTCCCTCTTCCCCTTTTAGGAGAGAGGTAAATGATAACCCACAGACCAGATCCTCCCCCTCATTTCCAAAATTAGGATTCTTATGAAAACCTCACAATTTACAATAAATGGCAGAGACAGAAGGGAGATTTTACCAAAACTGAGCGGAGAGACGCCGACACCATCGTAGTATCATTTTCTATTGTCACTACCTCATTGAGGGTTTTGTGTAAAATTTTGTCCAATTTACCTTTTTTTTCTCTATATTTTTTTTTGTGTTGTTCCAATACACACAAATGAAATAAACATGTGTATAACAAAACGTGTAATTGCAATATTTTTCTGGAGAAATACTTCATTTTCTGGAGCAATTTCAAGGGTGCCAACACTTTCGGCCATGACTGTGTATTATAGGACTATTATAGGAATGTAGGTTGCTCTTTTACAACCTTGTTGCTCTTTTCTCTTTGCTCAGTAAGTAACCAACAAAGGCAATCTCAAAACAAATTAACTTTTATTTCCAAGTTGAACTTTTAGTCTCATAGCTTCTTGTATGGGACGGAGCATTAAGGTCCTGTGCTCCAGAGTTGTCCGTGGAAATTGGATCTCCTTCTCGTGATGTTGTAGGTGGCGTCCTGTGGGCTTCTGATAGACAGTTGACCTGGATTTAGAAGGAGACGATTAAGTGGGGAGCCTTCTTTATGGTGTCCTCTCGCCGTATTCACGCCTCTCTTGTATATGTACATACACATCAATGGTACAAATTCCCCTTTCAACCTCACGTGAGTCACTTAAGAGGTTTTCCAGATAGAAATTGATGACTTATGTACGCTGTGCACGTACAGCTCTCATGGGATCTGGTTACACATTCTTGGTGGGTTGATGGGTGTCGGACCCCCACCAATTTGATAGTGGTGACCTGTCCTAAAGCTAGATCATGCAGATTATAGTCATAGAAGCCTCTTTAATACTCCATATGATTTCAGCATTTAATAGACGACTATATAACTCGGACCACATAGACTGGCTGGCGGGTCTCCTGACCGGAACCTGACAGCTGCGTACGTGATGCTGTCGCGTTCGAGTTAGGAGAGCCGCCGGCCAGTCCATGCTTTATGGTCCGTGCTTGGTTTGACTGGAATTCACTCTGCATTTCCAGTCCATTTATTGAACACTTTATAATTCTTACTTTTACCGACGCTTCTCCTGGATTTACAAGGAAGTGAGAAGTGGGAAACCTCAATGAGTCTTGTGGTATTTCATATATGTTCTCTACATTCAGCAAAAACACAAAGGCAGCAGGATTGTTCTTAGGAGGGGGTTGAGGATGAATCATTACCTGCACTTTTTTTTCACCCCCCTTCCCCATCTTATCCCTGGAGAACTGGCCTAACCCTTTCTTGTCTTCTGTTTCTATTATATTTGTACCTTTTCAAAGGGATTTTTCAGCCTCTTTTTAAAAATCCACCATGAGGAGCCATGCTGATAATAGAAGAGAAGCAGGACTCACCCTAGGAGTCCGCTCTGTGGTCCAGCGCCGCCGTTCCAACAGTCTGGCCTGAAATTGATGAAGTCTTGACCACCAGTTGCCTGACTGCTGCTACCATTGAAGGTCAGAGATCATTGGAACGTCACCGCTGGACCGAGATGCGGATTCCCGGGGTGAGTATAGAGTTTTCTCTTTTTTTCTTAGTATAGATGCCAATATGAATTAAAAAAAAAAAGCCAGAACACCCCTATATCCCCTAGTTGCTTATTTTCAGATTATTCCTCACGTAGGATTCTGGCTATTTCTTGTCGATGCAATGGCTGAACCTAACAAGCTCTCTGCCTGCAGGCACTGAACCAGCAGGGAGATTTCATCTCCGATATCACCAGAACTGTGAATGCTGCTGTGAGAGAGATCGGACTATGATACTGGCAGTAAGCCAAGCCGGTGCTAACTTATATCAGAATATATATCACAAATTGCATCTGAATATGAGCCACGATCTGACATTCGGCTCACATTGACATTGGTCGGTCTCCTCTTACACAACCAGCTTCTCGTGTAGGAGACGACTTCTTGGTAACTCACCGTTTGAAGTTGACCTATAAACGATGGATGTTGACTGCTGATGATAAATGTTGGCCCTGTAGCCTGGAAACAGAGACGTGTTCGTTGAGAAGCGCATCATCTACATATCAGTAAGGGAAGCGGACGGAGTGTGACTCTATTGGGCCCCAAGGGAGTGGCAGAGCTTGTGTGCCAACGCCTGGTGCAAGGCAGGTATTGCACCCGCTATTCCAGTAATAATGCCCAGCCAAAAGTAATAATGACACCCCCATGAAAAAGGTAAAATTCATACTACTCCTCTTCTGTTTTGTACCCATGACGTCATTGTGCCTCCTACTCTTTTTGGCCCACATGAGAGTGTGGCTTCCTGTTCTATCGCACATTGCTCTTGCCAAGGTCACCGGGCCAGAAGTCCAGGGTATACATTATGTGCACCGACCTGAGTGTTTGACACTAGTGACGGCACAGCTACTTTCTTTCGTTTTTTCTTGAGAATTTTGCGCTCAGGGTAACCTCTCTCGTGACCCTCCAATGCCGAATACAATTACTTTACCAAGGACCCGCAACAAACATACACTTTTACAAGTTATCTAAATTAGCTCCCCTCCAGAAGGAAGAAAACTGCCTCTCTACTGCCACCTACAGGTCGCTTCAATGTAAACCATCAGTAATACGGCGCTGTCTCCAGATGGCTGACATCCCGAGTCATATCTCATGGCTTTGACTTATAGGTGGCTCTATAGAGATAGTTTTCTTACTTTTGGGGATACATTGCCATCTTCCCATAGAGAAATCTCATGACTCTCCCCAGTTCTTGTTTGCTAACTCTGTAGAGAAAGGGAATTCAAGGTCATGCAACCTATAATATCTCCCTTGTTGGAGCTGCGTTTGGGGGGCTACTCTGATAGTCCAAATAGGAAAACACACATGAAATTCAGTGCCGGATTAAATTAGCTCTGAATAGTGCAACCACTATGCTGAGTAACCTACCAATGACAATGGCGCAGAAGCCGGCCACCGCTGCAAGCACAGTGAAGAGTATAATGGAGGTGGAGACAGCAAATAATGACTGAGACCCCTGGTCACCCTCCCGGCCTGTAATGGAAATGATCAGTAGTCATTGGGTCAGTTAGGAATGAAAACACAAATGAACATTCACCGCTATTATACAGATACATCAGTGAGCTGCAGCTGCTGCAGAACTACAGCACTTAGCATGCTCTGACACCTGCGGCTATCTGGCAATGCTGGGAGTTGTAATTTTGCAATGATATTATTCAGTTGCATAAATAACAATTCTTAACTTGCAAATATATATAAAACCATTTACATGTTACAGAGAAAGAAAATTTGATTGGTCGTCATCCAGGTACCGAAACCCAGACTGATCGCAGAAGCTCTGAAGATTGGTCAATAGAAAATCTATTAGTCTGTTTTCAGTCTCGCGCTTTTTCCCCTTCATTTTAGGGATAAGTGGGATTAAAACTTTCAACATTGAAAAGTTTTGTGACCATGCAGCTACTCCCCTCTGATATGGTCCAAGTTTCAGCAAGTTTTGAGTACAGCTAGACTCTGCTGCCATCTAGTTGCCACTTATACTTATGGCATTCGGGAGAACCCTGCACCATAATCAGTAGAAAATGCCAAATATTGCACAAGCTAAAGTAGTAAGAGATATCAAACTGACCTTGTGCAACCGTCACTGGTAGCACCACGTGCTGACCTGTCAGGGCACATGAGATATTAATTGTCAGGGGCACTGGGAATAACTGGATGGATGCGAGGTCCGAAATAGAGACGGAGAAGAGGAACAGTCCTGTATGCTTTTCTGAAGCTATGGCGTTCCCAAACAAGAAGCATGGGAAACTTGATACTAGCTGTAGGTAAAAGAAAGTGACGTTGGTTTGTGCATCTCCATTTTTTATAAGTAATTCCCCTCTAAAATTTGAAAATGTGGCAACCACCGCCATTACATTTCGCCACCCAGCGGTCATCATATACGCATAACACCTTACCTCCACATTTCTTATGACGTTTCTGGTCCCATAGATCCTGATATTACCATGAAGATCGTTACTACTGAAAATCAGCTCAGATTGGTTTATATGGAAGGCTGGACAGAATGGGACATGCATGAGCCCGATTGCTCCATTCAGACAGGCTCTTATATCCACCGAGGTCTCTGCCGTGCTCAGGGCTTGCATCTCCACGTCTGTCAGTGATCGGATGGAGATTTGACAAATATATTGTCCTAGAAATACAGCATATGTCACAGATCAATGCCTCCTTTCAGAATAAGCTGTCCTGTGTGCGCACAGGAGGAGCAACACTATTTCTTGCCGTTATATGACCTGTATTCCGCATTTGTCACAATTTCCCCCCTCTGCATGCTCTGTCTGTGAGCTTGTGGGATGTGGATGAGCTGCTTTCATGGCTCCCATACAGAGCACACACAGACATGGGATATTCCAGCTCTCCTGTCTCTACAGCACATGATCAGAAGGAGCAGCATAACGAACAATATGCAGAAGTACTGAGCAGTGTAACTGTGATTACAGATTTTGGGTGTGATAAAACACGTACAGATGTTGCTGCTTTCTTGTATCCGTTTCTCGTTTTCTCACTCTGCTGCTTGCTCCTGATCCCCTTTCCATAGACTTTAATAGGCAGTAAGATGGCATGCTCTGGGTTGAGTTAAAACACTTTTAAAAAAAAAAAAACAACAGCAGCACCATCTGTGTGTGTTTTTGCCTCTCTCTCGCTTTTCCTTTTCTTATTCTGCTTTCTCTTCCCCTTCCCCTCTCCATAAACATTAATAGGCAGTTGTAGTCTGATCCTTAAGTGAGCTGACATGCTATTTTTTTTCTGCCAAGACTGATGTGAGCAGTTTTTCTTAATTCAGGGGGTAAGATGGAGAAGAAGTGGCTCATAAGTGAAGAAAGAGGTATATTCTTCTGATAAGATATATTATAGCGTTTCGTTTATCTGCTTCTCCTTCTTACTTGTGCAGAGTTTGTTGAAATGACAGTGACAACTTAAAGGGGTTATCCAGGACTATTTTACTTTTTACTATGGACTTTAAAACTAACAGGCAGGTAGTTACTAACTCCCTACCCGTTCTGCCTGGCGGCGATCACTGCCAGCAATTCAGCTCCTTCTCATCAACAGAGCAGCTCTTCCGCTCTGCGGTGGCGACGGGGTGTGACTGCCAACGTCATGCTGATTGACATCTGGCTCCCCGTAGTTAGTCAGCAGGGAGCCGGCTGTCAATCAGCATGATGTCGGCAGTCATGCCCCATAAAGAAAGCAGAGAGTAAGAGAAGTCGCTGCTCTGTGGACATGACGTCAGCGGAAGCCGCAGAGACCGGCGCCAAGCACTCCAGGCAGGTAGGTAGCTACCTGCATGTTAGTTCTTAAAGTCATAGTAAAAAAATAAAATGTCTTTTGCTTCTGACCATACCCGTTCCTGTCTCCATACTGAACTCTGGTCTAATCTGGAACACCTTGGAGGCCGGGATGGGAAAGGATTGGTTACTGAACTGTACCGAGCAGAGCAGGTGATTGGCAGACGTCAGCATATTCTTTGCCGCCTCCATCTGTGCATTGCTGCATGGACCTGACCAATAAAAGATATAAAGAGCGTGCAAACAATAAAAAAAGTGCTGGTATGAGTATACAGACAAAGGTGTTCAATGAAAAAGAAGCCCTCGCTGAACTATGTAAAGGAGCATATGATCAGCCATTTGTCCTTTCTCCAATATCCAGTAACCGCGGCTGGAAAAATCCTCTGGAAAGTCATGAAGAAAGTTTTCGGAAGTGATAGATTTAAGCCAGATGACCAGACTACCAATCACTGCGGGCCTAATGGGACACCTGCAGACATGTCCCATCCTTACCTTTTATAATGGGCTCCATGAGACTGAAAGTCACGAGCACGTTGTGCTGACATGTAGACGGGAAGTTAGTGACGTGACCTTGGGATGCAAGTCTCATAATGAGGGACTTGGAAGATTCGATTGTGATCTGAAATGAAAGATTATGGGATTATTACACTCTAACCAATGGCGCAACCAATAAAATGTCTCATACAAGCCATATATCGGAATCCATAATGGTTGGCAACTAATTGGAGGCCCCTTATGATGGCCGACAATGGTCAATTGCCAATACACCATTACTCGCAAAAGCCCCTGCTTTTCGAGGGGTTGTCCACCTTCAGAGACAATTTGTTATTTCTTAAATACATATATTTCCAGGACGTCCCCCTGACAGCACTATGGAGGACGTCCTCCTCCTCCTTACAGGGACAGGAAGCACACGAGAGGTTAAAAGGTCCCACTCCTCCCCCAATACCTTAGTGTTTTTCCTGTCCCTGCATGGAGGGACACACGAGAGATCGCTGCGATGGAACGCAGTAACTTACCGGGCCCAGGGGGATCGTGCGGTTCGTCCAATCCTTCCCCCTGTCAAGAGGTCCAGGGCCGAAATTCCCTCCTTGGGAGTCCCTCTGCTCCAAAGACCGGGGGCGGACGAGCTCCCGGGTAAGAGCCGCTCCTCCCGCTGGGAGGCTCTCGGCTCAGGCGTCTTCCTCCTGGTCCAGGGAGGAACAGGCCTCGTCTGGGAGCGTCACTTCCGGTGACGCAGATGCAAGGAATCAGCGTGCGTTCGGGAATGGGACGCAGGAAGGCCGAAGAGCGTCGCATTTTGAAATACAGGTGCACCGCTAAACTTCATGCGTTCTGGAGCGGAACGCAAAAGGTATGGGCGTCGCGTTAGGAGGCGCAGGTGTCTCTAATTGATTATGCGTTCCAGAATGGAACGCAATGAAGGCGGCGCTAAAGACGTCACAAAGGCGCTATATTAAGAGCGCATGTGTGGTGGCGTTTGAATCGCTGAGCGCCATTCTGTGATTTAAACACAGGAAAGCGTTGTAGCTAGCAGAGCAGTCCTAAGGCAGCAAGGTGAATCTTTCTGTGGCAGGACATGGAGTCTGAAAAACCCAGAGAGGAGGATGCGGGGGTGAGTGCGCATAGCGCAAAAAACTGCATCCTCACTATGTAAGTTTATCATCCAGACTCAGTCCTTAGTATACATATTGTTGTATTACCTAGGACAAGGATACTTCATCGATGTCTCTGCAGGCAGTGAAAAAATCGGGCAAAGCCTCGGTGAAATCTAATCGCTGTTCCACATGCCACACGAAGCTTCCTGACGCTTATAAGAAACCGGTCTGTTGTTCTTGTACTGCAGCAGTTTTGGAGCAAGAAAGATCTTCATTATTATCCGACCTGAAGCTCCTGATTAGGGAAGAAGTGCAGGCGTCATTATCTGCTAATTCACAACAGCAGCCCACTAGTCAGGGTCCATGTCGTAAGAGACCTAGGTGGGAGTTGGAAGAGGACCTGGAACCAGAATCAGAAGAAAATTCAGATATTCAGTATTCGGACCAGGAAGAAGGAGAAGTACAGGTAGAAAACCAGGAAAAGGCTAGGAGGTACCTATTCCCGGTGGAAGATACGGAAGATCTTGTCCAGGCTGTGAGAAGTACAATGCATATGGAAGATGTTCCACGGCCTCAATCCAGACAGGATTTGATGTTCGGAGGTCTCACAGCTCAGATACAGAAGGTCTTCCCTATAAGTGACCTTATTAAAACCATGATTATGAGTGAGTGGAAGGACGCAGAGCGGAGGCTGGTAATATCACGTGACTTTAAGAGTCGCCTTCCATTTGATCTTGAGGACTCAAAACTTTGGGAGGAGATTCCTAAAGTGGATATGCCAATTGCAAAAGTGGCGAAGAAAACATCAATTCCTTTTGAGGACTCTTCAAGTCTTAAAGATCCCATGGACCGAAAAGCAGACATCCTGCTTAAACGGGCTTGGGAATCATCGATGGCTTTAACAAGGACCAATATTGCGGCTACTTCGGTAGCAAGGTCTATGGTTTTTTGGATGGGTCAGCTGGAGGAACAATTAACCAGCAAGATCCCTAGAGCTGAAATATTGGAGTCACTTCCTCTTATCAAATCAGCGACGGCTTTTTTGGCAGATACCTCAGCTGAGTCGGTCAGGTTTTCTGCCAGAAATAGCTCATTGTCTAACGCAGTCCGTAGAGCTATCTGGTTAAAATCCTGGTCAGGGGACAATGCCTCTAAAAATAAATTGTGTTCCTTACCCTTTGCAGGTTCAAAGGTATTTGGTCAGGCGTTAGACGATATCCTAGAGGCGTCAGATAGCAAAAAAGGGTTTCCAGAGGAAAAACCCAAAAAGTTTCAGTCCTTTCGGAAGAAACCAGCTTTCCGTAGACAACCTTTTTACAAGGATACAGGAAGAGCTAGTAGGGATCATATAAAGGTTCCTACACTCAAAACAGAGGAAATAAGAGTTCATTGTTTGGATCTTCTTCAAGATCTAGGAAACAATGACGCCAGGCACATAGGGGGCAGACTCCTGTTCTCTGCAGAGAACTGGAAGCAGGTTACCAGAAACTAGTGGGTCTTACAAACCATAAAAGAAGGGTACAGAATAGAACTGACATCCTATCCGCCCCAAAGATACATATCTCCCACGGTGGTTCAGGCAAACTCAGGGATGTTTCAAGATCTTCAAGACCTAATCTTCTCCAAGGTTATAGTGCCAGTTCCAGAATCAGAGGAAAAGATGGGACATTATTCCTCTCTTTTCCCAATAATGAAACCATCAGGCGAGGCGCGGACAATTCTGAATCTCAAACCATTGAACAAGTTGTTCGTTACAAGAGATTCAGAATGGAGTCAATAAGATCAGCAATCCCGTTGATAGACAAAAACTCGGTAATGTGTACCCTAGACCTAAAAAGTGCATACTATCAGGTCCCGATTCACCCAGCCTCGCAGGAACTTCTGAGATTTTCCGTAAGCCTACCGGACTGTACCTGCCACTTCCAGTTTCAAGGCCTTCCGTTCGGGCTGGCTTCTGCTCCCAGAGTCTTTACGAAACTAATATCAGAAGTTGTAGCCTATCTAAGAAACCAAGGAATTATAGTAATACCTTACTTGGACGACTTTTTGTTGGTGGCTCGAACAGCGGAAACTCTAATTCATCACACAGAACGAACAGTGGCGGTACTGGAGTGTCTCGGTTGGGTGGTGAATCGAGAAAAATCTCATTTAACACCAAGTTCAAGAAGAGTATTTCTAGGGGTATTACTGGATTCCAGATCCAGACAGCCTTCTTACCAGAAGTCAAGCAACAATCCTTGAAAAAGAAGGTTGCAGAGTTGGTGAGGAACAGAGTTACCATAAGAAGAGCTAGGCAGGTTCTGGGAGTGATGACATCATGCATTCCATGTGTCAGATGGGCACAGGCTCACTCAAGACCCCTACAAAAAGAGGTTCTATCTTTGTGGGATCGTCATCAATCATCCCTAGACAAGAAGATCCAACTTTCTGCAAAAGTGAAAAGATGTTTAATTTGGTGGATGCAAAGCAAAAATCGTCAGAAGGGGAGTTCTTTGGATTCCATCTCCATTTATACTAATAACCACAGATGCAAGCGCTTGGGGATGGGGAGCCCACTTAGAAGGGAAGATTCTTCAGGGCAAATGGCCAGAAAAAATCAGAAGAATGTCGTCAAATTATCGAGAGTTGTATGCGATCTGGGAGTCTTTAAGAAGAAACCAAAACCAGTTACAGGACCAACATGTCAAAATCCTGTCAGACAATATGACAGCAGTAGCCTTCATCAAACATCAAGGAGGCTCCCGATACAGAACTCTGCAGGATCTAGCAGAAAAGATATTTGTATGGGCAGAACAAACGGTCCTTTCTATAACCGCAGTACATCTGGAAGGTTCACAGAACTTAGTAGCAGATTATCTAAGCAGACAAAAGATCTACCCGACCGAGTGGGAGCTGAGCCAAGAGGTCTTCCATTTACTTTGTCAACGATGGGGAACACCTCAGATAGATCTTTTTGCCACAAGGAAAAATTCGAAGCTACCAAGGTTTTATTCACTGACCCCAGCAGACAATCCAGAAGGGGTAGATGCCTTGAGTCAGATGTGGAGCGAACCTCTAAATTACGCATTCCCACCAATAGCACTGATACCAGCGGTTCTGAGGAAGATAAGAGAAGACGGAGCGAGAGTCGTACTAATAGTTCCGTTCTGGCCAAGGAGGAGCTGGTTTCCACTTCTAGGCGCCATGACCACAGAAAAACCAATCGAGCTTCCCCGGTGGAAGGACATAATTCACCAGGGACCAGTTCTACACCAGGACCCAGAAAGATTGCACCTGTCAGCCTGGATCCTGAACGGGACATTTTAAAAGCTCGTGGTCTATCAGATCAAGTCATAACAACGATTCAGGCCAGCAGGAAACCTGTAACTTCAGCTATATATTATAAAATCTGGAAGAAGTTCTGTCTGGAAGGTGGCAGGTCTGATGCTGTAGCGGGGGTCCCGGATGTTCCTCGAGTTCTGGATTTCCTCCAGGCAGGATTTAATATGGGTCTTAGACCTAGTACACTTAAAGTCCAAATCTCGGCATTAAGTACTTACATGGACTATCCATTGGCCTCTCATCCTTGGGTAGTTAGATTTGTCAAAGCAATCCAAAGATTGCAGCCCACTATAAGACAGTTGTCTCCCCCCTGGGACTTAAATCTAGTTTTGGCGGCTCTTTGTAAAACTCCTTTCACACCAAACAGGGAGTTGCCTGTTTCACTCTTATCGATGAAAACAGCGTTTTTGGTAGCAATCACCACAGCCAAAAGAGTAGGGGAAATCCAAGCACTTTCCATTAAAGACCCATATCTGCAGATCAGAGAGGATCACATAATATTAAAGCTTGATCCTGCTTTCTTGCCCAAGGTAGCTTCCTGGCAAAATCGCAATCAAGAAATCGTACTCCCCTCTTTTTGTGAAAAACCATTAAACATAAAAGAACAAGCCTTACACTCCCTGGATGTTAGACAGGCAGTGATTGATTACTTGGAGGCCACTAAGCTCTGGAGGAAAGACCCTAATTTGTTTATTTTGTTCGGAGGTAAAAATAGGGGTAAAAAAGCTTCCAAAGCATCCATTGCAAGATGGATTACCACCATAATCTCAAAAACTTACACATCTGAGGGCGTAGATTGTCCTATAAAGATAAGAGCCCATTCTACCAGAGCATTGGCATGGGCTGAGAGAGCAGGAGCATCATTAGAACAAATTTGTAAGGCAGCCTCTTGGGCTCGGGTAAATACCTTTTGCAAGCACTACAAACTAGATGTGCTAGCAGGTCATCATACGGCATATGGTAGAAAAGTATTACAGGCCGTAGTCCCACCCTAGGAGGGTTTCTGTTGTGAATGGGTTTGAGATGAGTTCTGAGCAGAGGCTCCCTCTGGTGGTTACAGGCGGTACTGGTGAAGATTGTGAGGACTGGGAATCAGGTGTTACTGACTGGTCTTATATAAGGGAGTCATTTTCCCATCAGGGTTGCCGGTGATCAATTGTTCTGGTCTGAATCCTTCATTCCAGTTTCCCTTGTAGCCTGCTGTGTCGTGTCTGCATCTCCTGCTTCCAGATAAGACTTTTTCTTCTTTTTTGTGTTTGTGCTATATTTTTGCATTTTGTCCTGCACTTCTTTGGGGGCCTTCTGGGTCCCCTCCGGGGGCTTCTGCCTTCTCAGTTTAGTTCAGCCACTGAGTTTTGTTCTTTTGCTTTTTTCAGTTTTTTCAGTGGCTGCTGTTTTGATTTTGTTACACCAGAGAGCTAATTTAGGTGGTAGAGGTCGTGTGATCTCAGGTGATTTTGAAATTAGTAGAGTTGGTGTTTTTCAGGGTTTTCTGGGATTGCAGTAAGTACCCTCCTATCCTTTTCTATTTAGATAGTTTGGGCCCCAGCGTTTGCTCATACTATTTTCTTTCTGTGTCAGTATTTCCTCTTGTCTAACCGCCATTACATGTTTGGGGGCTTTCTATTATCTTTGGGGTTCTGCTCCGGGGCAGATAGCTTTCCTATTTCTATCTTTAGGTGTAGTTAGTTTCTCAGGCTGTGACGAGGCGTCTAGGACCAACGTAGGAACGCTCCACGGCTGCCTCTAGTTGTGGTGGTTAGTCAGGGTACTGCAATCCCATAGATTCCAACTGCTCTGGTGTATTGCCTTTTTTACCTGCACTCCTCAGCTACCAAAACATAACAGTATCACCGGCCCAAAAAATTGAAAATTGTATGGTACTCACAGAAGGGAAAAAATATTGTGATAGAAAAAAGGTTGTCAGAGTTGTCAGAGATATTTTTCTGTTTGTTGCATTTTTTTTTTTTTCCCTCTGTATCTCTGGGTGCTGGGGAGGATCTTTTTTCCCAATGGAGTTTGCACAGTTGTCTGGCCGTGTGGATCAGCTTGCCACTGAGGTTTGGAGTATTGCTATCTATCTTGCTGGGTTGCCTGTTGTGGAACCTAGGATCCCCATGCCAGATTTGTTTTTAGGGGATCGAGCTAAGTTTCAGAATTTCAAAAATAATTGTAAATTGTTTTTTGCCTTAAAATCTAAGTCCTCAGGAAACGCAGCACAGCAGGTTCAAATTATCATCTCTCTCCTGCGCGGCGATCCTCAGGATTGGGCTTTTTCCCTGATACCTGGGGATCCTATTTTGAGTGATGTTGATGCGTTTTTTCAGGCTTTGGGGTTATTGTACGATGAGCCTAATGTCACTGATCAAGCTGAAAAAGCCTTGTTGGCATTAAATCAGGGGCTTGATGACGCTGAGTTATACTGTCAGAGATTCCATAGGTGGGCAGTCCTGACCAAATGGAATGACGACGCTTTGGCGGCCCTTTTCCGGAAGGGTCTGTCGGATAATGTAAAGGATGTTATGGTGGGATTCCCTGTCCATCTGGTCTCAATGATTCTATGTCATTAGCGATTCAAATTGATAGACGTTTGCATGAGCGGAGAAGTATGCGTGGTATGGTGTTGCCTTGTGAACCAGCTCCTGAAACCATGCAGTGTGATAGAGTGGTGTCTGGGGCACAGCGTCATGAGTTTCTAAAGCGCAATGGGTTATGTTTCTACTGTGGTGATGCCTCTCATGCTATTTCAGTCTGCCCTAAGCGGGGAAGACGTTTTGCACGCTCAGTTGTCTTGGGTAGTGTTCAGACTAAGTTTTTATTAACTGTCACTCTGATATGCTCTCTGTCCTCATTTTCTGCTCAGGCTTTCGTTGATTCTGGAGCAGCTATTAACCTGATGGATTATGATTTTGCTAAACGTTGTGGGTTTCCCTTGATACCCCTACAGAAGTCTATTCCCCTATTGGGGATCGATTCTACCCCTTTGGCTGAGAATAAACCCCAGTTTTCTACTCAGGTGATAATGAGGGTTGAACCTGATCACCAGGAGTGCTGCAAATTTTTGGTTCTATATAATCTGCATGACATTATCGTGCTGGGTTTCCCTTGGTTGCAGTCTCATAATCCTGTTTTGGATTGGAAGTCTGTGTCTGTGGCCAGTTGGGGCTGCCAATGTGTTAATACCAACACTCCTGTTTTTTCTGCCTCCCCCAGGCTCAGGATGTTCCTGACTTTTTGTTTGATTTTTCTGATGTGTTTAGCGAAAGTAAATCTGCATCCTTGCCTCCCCATAGGAGCTATGACTGCGCTATTGAATTAGTGCGGGTAGTAAATTCCCTAAAGGTCGCCTTTTTAACTTGTCTGTACCTGAACATGACGCTATGCGGTCTTATATCAAGGAATCATTGGAGAAGGGTCATATCAGACCATCCTCTTCACCCTTAGGTGCCGGTTTTTTCTTTGTGGCCAAAAAAGATGGTTCATTAAGGCCGTGTATTGATTATCGTCTCTTGAACAATATTACTGTGAAATATCAATACCCGTTACCCTTGATTTCTGACCTGTTTTCCAGGGTGAAAAATGCTACTTGGTTTACCAAGCTTGACCTCAGGGGGCGTATAACCTTATTCGCATTAAGCACGGGGATGAATGGAAGACGGCATTCAATACCCCTGAAGGCATTTTGAGTACCTAGTGATGCCCTTTGGGCTCACTAATGCTCCTTCCGTCTTCCAGTCCTTCATGAATGACATTTTCAGGGATTTTGTGGACAAATTTCTGATTGTTTATTTGGATGATATCTTGATTTTTTCTAATGACTGGGACTCTCATGTGAAACATGTTCGAACTGTGTTCCAGATTTTGAGAGAGAATGCTCTGTATGTGAAGGGATCAAAGTGTCTTTTTGGCGTACAGAGGATCTCATTTCTGGGATTCATTTTGTCCCCATCTGTTATTGAAATGGACCCGGTCAAGGTTCAGGCCATCTGTGATTGGGTCCAACCTACTTCATTAAAGGCTCTTCAGAGATTTTTGGGTTTTGCCAATTTTTATCGTAAATTTATTGGTAATTTCTCGGTTATTGTTAAACCATTAACTGATTTGACCAGAAAGGGTTCTGATGTGGTGAATTGGCCTCCTGAGGCAGTCTCTGCATTTCAGGAACTTAAGCAGAGATTCACTTCTGCTCCTGTTCTACGGCAGCCTGATGTTTCTCTGCCATTTCAGGTGGAGGTTGATGCCTCTGAAATTGGGGCAGGTGCCGTTTTGTCCCAAAAAGATCCAGAGACCTCTAAAAGTAACCCTTGTGCCTTTTTCTCTCGAAAATTTTCTCCTACTGAACGTAATTATGACGTGGGTAATCGGGAGTTATTGGCCATGAAGTGGGCTTTTGAAGAGTGGAGACATTGGCTGGAGGGAGCCAAACATCAGGTGGTGGTCCTTACGGACCATAAGAATCTGGTCTATCTGGAATCTGCCAAGCGACTCAATCCTAGACAGGCCAGGTGGGCCTTGTTTTTCACACGTTTTAATTTTGTGGTTTCCTTTCTTCCTGGCACTAAGAATGTTAAGGCGGATGCCCTCTCGAGGAGTTTCCTTGCGGACTCTCCTGAGTTATCTGATCCTTCTGTTATTTTGAAAGAGGGTGTAGTTCTTTCCGCCATCTCGCCCAATTTGAGACTTGCTCTGGAGGGGTGTCAGGAGGATAGGCCCGAGCGCTGCCCTGTTGGAAAATTGTTTGTCCGGACCAATGGAAAAAGAGTGTGATGTCTGAGATTCATTGTTCCGCATTGGCTGGGCATCCCGGAATTTTTGGTACCAGAGACTTGGTTAGTCGGTCCTTTTGGTGGCCTACCTTGTCTCGTGATGTCAGGGAATTTGTGCAGTCCTGCGGGACTTGCTCTCGCTCCAAGCCTTGCTCTCGCTCTAGTGGTTTATTGATGCCATTGCCTGTGCCCAAGAGACCATGGACCCATATCTCTATGGATTTCATTTCCGATCTTCCTGTTTCTCAGAGAATGACCACCATCTGGGTAATTTGTGATAGGTTTTCCAAAATGATACATCTTGTGCCATTACCTAAGTTGCCTTCCTCCCTTGAATTGGTGCCGTTGTTCCTTCAGCACGTGGTTCGTTTACACGGCATTCCTGAGAACATTGTGTCTGACAGAGGAGTCCAGTTTGTTTCCAGATTTTGGAGGACTTTTTGTTCTAAACTGGGTGTTCAATTGTCTTTCTCCTCGGCATTTCATCCTCAGACCAATGGTCAAACTGAGAGAACAAACCAGACATTGGAGACTTATCTTAGATGCTTTGTGTCTGCTGATCAGGATGACTGGGTCTCTTTTTTGCCTTTGGCTGAGTTTGCTCTTAATAATAGGGCTAGCTCTGCCACTTTGATGTCTCCGTTTTTCTGTAATTCTGGGTTTCACCCTCGATTTTCTTCAGGACAGACGGAGGCTTCTGTCTGTCCAGGGGTTGACTCTGTTGTGGAGCGTATGCAACAGATTTGGGACCAGGTAGTGGAGAGGTTGTCCCTCTCTCAGGAGAAGGCCCAGCGGTTTGCTAACCGGCATAGGACTGATGGTCCTCGGTTTAAAGTGGGGGACTTGGTCTGGTTGTCCTCAAAGAATATTCCTATGAGAGTAGCATCTCCTAAATTTAAGCCTAGGTTCATTGGACCTTATAAGATCATGGAGATTATTAATCCTGTTTCTTTTCGTTTGCTTCTTCCAGGGACATTTAAGATCCATAACGTGTTCCACAAGTCCTTGTTGAAGAGGTTTGTTGAGCCAGTGGTTCCTGCTGCTGTGCCTCCTGACCTGTTTTGGTTGAGGGCAATCTGGAGTATGTGGTTGAGAAAATATTGGATTCTCGTTTTTCTAGACGGAAACTCCAGTATTTGGTTAAATGGAGAGGTTATGGTCAGGAAGACAATTCTTGGGTGTTTGCTTCGGACATCCATGCTAGGAGACTTATCCGTGCTTATCATAGAACTCATCCTGACCGACCTGGTTGCTCAAATGAGGGTTCGGTGACCCCTCCTCAAGGGGGGGGTACTGTTGTGAATGGGTTTGAGATGAGTTCTGAGCAGAGGCTCCCTCTGGTGGTTACAGGCGGTACTGGTGAAGATTGTGAGGACTGGGAATCAGGTGTTACTGACTGGTCTTATATAAGGGAGTCATTTTCCCATCAGGGTTGCCGGTGATCAATTGTTCTGGTCTGAATCCTTCATTCCAGTTTCCCTTGTAGCCTGACTGTGTCGTGTCTGCATCTCCTGCTTCCAGATAAGACTTTTTCTTCTTTTTTTGTGTTTGTGCTATATTTTTGCATTTTGTCCTGCACTTCTTTGGGGGCCTTCTGGGTCCCCTCCGGGGGCTTCTGCCTTCTCAGTTTAGTTCAGCCACTGAGTTTTGTTCTTTTGCTTTTTTCAGTTTTTTCAGTGGCTGCTGTTTTGATTTTGTTACACCAGAGAGCTAATTTAGGTGGTAGAGGTCGTGTGATCTCAGGTGATTTTGAAATTAGTAGAGTTGGTGTTTTTCAGGGTTTTCTGGGATTGCAGTAAGTACCCTTCCTATCCTTTTCTATTTAGATAGTTTGGGCCCCAGCGTTTGCTCATACTATTTTCTTTCTGTGTCAGTATTTCCTCTTGTCTAACCGCCATTACATGTTTGGGGGCTTTCTATTATCTTTGGGGTTCTGCTCCGGGGCAGATAGCTTTCCTATTTCTATCTTTAGGTGTAGTTAGTTTCTCAGGCTGTGACGAGGCGTCTAGGACCAACGTAGGAACGCTCCACGGCTGCCTCTAGTTGTGGTGGTTAATCAGAGTACTGCAATCTATAGATTCCAACTGCTCTGGTGTATTGCCTTTTTTACCTGCACTCCTCAGCTACCGAAACATAACAGGTTTCTTTGGTACTCTCCATAGTGCTGTCAGGGGGACGTCCTGGAAAATGGGTATTATACCTACCGATAATTCGGTTTCCAGGAGTCCATCCTGACAGCACGGTTAGTTCCCTCCCTTGTCTATCTTGATATATATGCTAATTCATATGATGTAATATGTTTAAGTAAATTAAAGTGTTATCACTGGCATTGATCCATGGTATGGTACTTGTCAAATCACTGAGGTATTGGGGGAGGAGTGGGACCTTTTAACCTCTCTGTGCTTCCTGTCCCTGTAAGGAGGAGGAGGACGTCCTCCATAGTGCTGTCAGCATGGACTCCTGGAAACCGAATTATCGGTAGGTATAATACCCATTTTTTGGATAAAAATCATTTTTGTAATTGGGTTACATTAAACAATCTGCACTGTTTTCCTTCTACAGCCTCTGTGTTGCACTGTCTATTGCTGGCTGTAGAATGAGTTAACTGAGAATCCAGTGAGCTTATTCTGATGGTCCAATGGGAAGGTTTTTTTTCCGTTTTTTTTTTTGTTTTTTTTAGCTTCTCTTAGCTGATTTATGAACCTATATACCAGAGACTCTCACCTGCTTGTATGTGGTGAACATCCCAGTAATGATATAGAAGACATTGGTAATTCCTTTACAGCGAGCTACAGCCGCACCTGTCACTGCGTCTACCTGCAGGAATGCACCTGGTGACGATTGCCAGACCCCCGGCTCATCTGGTGAAGGGCAAGAAAGATTTGGTGTGAGAGAGTCTTCATTAACTAAAGCCTGACTGTGGAAATCATACATTTTACTATAGCACCTGCCTAAAGTTGGATCTCTAACAACCCAAGACAGCACATTTTAAGCCTTGATGTAAGAGACCTGAGGACATTTTTGAACCCATGTATGCAAGATGCTTGCTGTTTTCAGAATTATGATGTACCTCCCAGAAAATGCACCCATCTTAATATGTACCAATTGCCAGGCTACTTGCCTGTGCTATTCCAAGGTTCTGTCTGCAGCCTCTGCTTTCCTGCACTGCTATTCCAAAGTACTGCCTGCACCCTCTACTTTCCTGCACTGCTATTCCAAGGTTCTGTCTGCACCCTCTACTTTCCTGCACTGCTATTTCAAGGTGCTGTTTGCACCCTCTACTTTCCTGCACTGCTATTCCAAAGTACTGCCTGCACCCTCTACTTTCCTGCACTGCTATTCCAAGGTGCTGTCTGCACCCTCTACTTTCCTGCACTGCTATTCCAAGGTGCTGTCTGCACCCTCTACTTTCTGCACTGCTATTCCAAGTGCTGTCTGCACCCTCTACTTTCATGCACTGCTATTCCAAGGTGCTTTCTGCACCCTCTACTTTCCTGCACTGCTATTCCAAGGTGCTGTCTGCACCCTCTACTTTCCTGCACTGCTATTCCAAGGTGCTGTCTGCACCCTCTACTTTCCTGCGCTGCTATTCCAAGGTGCTGTTTGCACCCTCTACTTTCCTGCACTGCTATTCCAAAGTGCTGTCTGCACCCTCTACTTTCCTGCACTTTCTTTCCAAGGTACTGTCTGCACCCTTTACTTTCCTGCATGCTATTCCCAAAGGTGCTGTCTGCACCCTCTACTTTCCTGCCATGCTATTCCAAGGTGCTGTCTGCAAAACTCTACTTTCCCGCACTGCTATTCCAGGGTGCGTCTGCACCCTCTACTTTTCCTGCACTTCTATTCCAAGTGCTGTCTGCACCCTCTACTTTCATGCACTGCTATCCAAGGTGCTGTCTGCACCCTCTAATTTCCTGCACTGCTATTCCAAGGTGCTGTCTGCACCCTATATTTCCTGCACTGCTATTCCAAGGTGCTGTCTGCACCCTCTACTTTCTGCACTCCTATTCCAAGGTGCTGTCTGCACCCTCTACTTTCCTGCACTGCTATTCCAAGGTGCTGTCTCCCACCCTCTACTATCCTGCACTGCTATTCAAGGTGCTGTCTGCACCCTTACTTTCCTGCATTTCTATTAAAAGGTGCTGTCTGCACCCTCTATTTTCCCTTGCACTGCTATTCCAAGGTCCCTGTCTCCCCCTCCCTCAACTTTTGATGCTATTCCTTGCTTTCCTCTTCTATACTTTCATTGCTTTTTAGGTGTTTGCCTGCACTTTCTTCCTGCACAAACTAATGCCAATTTTTCCGGGTTCCTGGCACAAACTCAATCTTTCTCCTGCTGCTGCATTCCAGGGTCCATGGTGGTCACCTGAGCCCAACTTAGAGAATCGACCTCACCAGTTGAGCCCATACTGGTACTAATCTCACCATTTTCTGTTGGGCCAGCCTGTACTGAAGCAAATGACTTCTCCTACTGCAACGGGCTGTTTAAAGCTCTGGCGATATGGCATCTTCGGGCAGGTATTGCCACAAATCTGCCATTCCTGGATGTGCTTATCCCAGACTCTCAGGAGGGTATCTCCTTTTCTTCACTGTCGTTATCATGAAGGTGTAATTCCTAATGCCTCGTTCGATTAGTAGGAGATCATCTCTGTTTAAGAGAAGAAAAAAAAACAGTAAGCTGACTATGTGAAAGAAAAGCGGCCCCCGGGCAGT
>JARQOD010000010.1:31292656-31337085 GCA_033576555.1 Oophaga sylvatica | reverse complement strand
GCCTTCCATTTGATCTTGAGGACTCAAAACTTTGGGAGGAGATTCCTAAAGTGGATATGCCAATTGCAAAAGTGGCGAAGAAAACATCAATTCCTTTTGAGGACTCTTCAAGTCTTAAAGATCCCATGGACCGAAAAGCAGACATCCTGCTTAAACGGGCTTGGGAATCATCAACGGCTTTAACAAGGACCAATATTGCGGCTACTTCGGTAGCAAGGTCTATGGTTTTTTGGATGGGTCAGCTGGAGGAACAATTAACCAGCAAGATCCCTAGAGCTGAAATATTGGAGTCACTTCCTCTTATCAAATCAGCGACGGCTTTTTTGGCAGATACCTCAGCTGAGTCGGTCAGGTTTTCTGCCAGAAATAGCTCATTGTCTAACGCAGTCCGTAGAGCTATCTGGTTAAAATCCTGGTCAGGGGACAATGCCTCTAAAAATAAATTGTGTTCCTTACCCTTTGCAGGTTCAAAGGTATTTGGTCAGGCGTTAGACGATATCCTAGAGGCGTCAGATAGCAAAAAAGGGTTTCCAGAGGAAAAACCCAAAAAGTTTCAGTCCTTTCGGAAGAAAACCAGCTTTCCGTAGACAACCTTTTTACAAGGATACAGGAAGAGCTAGTAGGGGATCATATAAAGGTTCCTACACTCAAAACAGAGGAAATAAGAGTTCATTGTTTGGATCTTCTTCAAGATCTAGGAAACAATGACGCCAGGCACATAGGGGGCAGACTCCTGTTCTCTGCAGAGAACTGGAAGCAGGTTACCAGAAACTAGTGGGTCTTACAAACCATAAAAGAAGGGTACAGAATAGAACTGACATCCTATCCGCCCCAAAGATACATATCTCCCACGGTGGTTCAGGCAAACTCAGGGATGTTTCAAGATCTTCAAGACCTAATCTTCTCCAAGGTTATAGTGCCAGTTCCAGAATCAGAGGAAAAGATGGGACATTATTCCTCTCTTTTCCCAATAATGAAACCATCAGGCGAGGCGCGGACAATTCTGAATCTCAAACCATTGAACAAGTATGTTCGTTACAAGAGATTCAGAATGGAGTCAATAAGATCAGCAATCCCGTTGATAGACAAAAACTCGGTAATGTGTACCCTAGACCTAAAAAGTGCATACTATCAGGTCCCGATTCACCCAGCCTCGCAGGAACTTCTGAGATTTTCCGTAAGCCTACCGGACTGTACCTGCCACTTCCAGTTTCAAGGCCTTCCGTTCGGGCTGGCTTCTGCTCCCAGAGTCTTTACGAAACTAATATCAGAAGTTGTAGCCTATCTAAGAAACCAAGGAATTATAGTAATACCTTACTTGGACGACTTTTTGTTGGTGGCTCGAACAGCGGAAACTCTAATTCATCACACAGAACGAACAGTGGCGGTACTGGAGTGTCTCGGTTGGGTGGTGAATCGAGAAAAATCTCATTTAACACCAAGTTCAAGAAGAGTATTTCTAGGGGTATTACTGGATTCCAGATCCAGACAGCCTTCTTACCAGAAGTCAAGCAACAATCCTTGAAAAAGAAGGTTGCAGAGTTGGTGAGGAACAGAGTTACCATAAGAAGAGCTAGGCAGGTTCTGGGAGTGATGACATCATGCATTCCATGTGTCAGATGGGCACAGGCTCACTCAATACCCCTACAAAAAGAGGTTCTATCTTTGTGGGATCGTCATCAATCATCCCTAGACAAGAAGATCCAACTTTCTGCAAAAGTGAAAAGATCTTTAATTTGGTGGATGCAAAGCAAAAATGTCAGAAGGGGAGTTCTTTGGATTCCATCTCCATTTATACTAATAACCACAGATGCAAGCGCTTGGGGATGGGGAGCCCACTTAGAAGGGAAGATTCTTCAGGGCAAATGGCCAGAAAAAATCAGAAGAATGTCGTCAAATTATCGAGAGTTGTATGCGATCTGGGAGTCTTTAAGAAGAAACCAAAACCAGTTAAAGGACCAACATGTCAAAATCCTGTCAGACAATATGACAGCAGTAGCCTTCATCAAACATCAAGGAGGCTCCCGATACAGAACTCTGCAGGATCTAGCAGAAAAGATATTTGTATGGGCAGAACAAACGGTCCTTTCTATAACCGCAGTACATCTGGAAGGTTCACAGAACTTAGTAGCAGATTATCTAAGCAGACAAAAGATCTACCCGACCGAGTGGGAGCTGAGCCAAGAGGTCTTCCATTTACTTTGTCAACGATGGGGAACACCTCAGATAGATCTTTTTGCCACAAGGAAAAATTCGAAGCTACCAAGGTTTTATTCACTGACCCCAGCAGACAATCCAGAAGGGGTAGATGCCTTGAGTCAGAGGTGGAGCGAACCTCTAAATTACGCATTCCCACCAATAGCACTGATACCAGCGGTTCTGAGGAAGATAAGAGAAGACGGAGCGAGAGTCGTACTAATAGTTCCGTTCTGGCCAAGGAGGAGCTGGTTTCCACTTCTAGGCGCCATGACCACAGAAAAACCAATCGAGCTTCCCGGTGGAAGGACATAATTCACCAGGGACCAGTTCTACACCAGGACCCAGAAAGATTGCACCTGTCAGCCTGGATCCTGAACGGGACATTTTAAAAGCTCGTGGTCTATCAGATCAAGTCATAACAACGATTCAGGCCAGCAGGAAACCTGTAACTTCAGCTATATATTATAAAATCTGGAAGAAGTTCTGTCTGGAAGGTGGCAGGTCTGATGCTGTAGCGGGGGTCCCGGATGTTCCTCGAGTTCTGGATTTCCTCCAGGCAGGATTTAATATGGGTCTTAGACCTAGTACACTTAAAGTCCAAATCTCGGCATTAAGTACTTACATGGACTATCCATTGGCCTCTCATCCTTGGGTAGTTAGATTTGTCAAAGCAATCCAAAGATTGCGGCCCACTATAAGACAGTTGTCTCCCCCCTGGGACTTAAATCTAGTTTTGGCGGCTCTTTGTAAAACTCCTTTCACACCAAACAGGGAGTTGCCTGTTTCACTCTTATCGATGAAAACAGCGTTTTTGGTAGCAATCACCACAGCCAAAAGAGTAGGGGAAATCCAAGCACTTTCCATTAAAGACCCATATCTGCAGATCAGAGAGGATCACATAATATTAAAGCTTGATCCTGCTTTCTTGCCCAAGGTAGCTTCCTGGCAAAATCGCAATCAAGAAATCGTACTCCCCTCTTTTTGTGAAAAACCATTAAACATAAAAGAACAAGCCTTACACTCCCTGGATGTTAGACAGGCAGTGATTGATTACTTGGAGGCCACTAAGCTCTGGAGGAAAGACCCTAATTTGTTTATTTTGTTCGGAGGTAAAAATAGGGGTAAAAAAGCTTCCAAAGCATCCATTGCAAGATGGATTACCACCATAATCTCAAAAACTTACACATCTGAGGGCGTAGATTGTCCTATAAAGATAAGAGCCCATTCTACCAGAGCATTGGCATGGGCTGAGAGAGCAGGAGCATCATTAGAACAAATTTGTAAGGCAGCCTCTTGGGCTCGGGTAAATACCTTTTGCAAGCACTACAAACTAGATGTGCTAGCAGGTCATCATACGGCATATGGTAGAAAAGTATTACAGGCCGTAGTCCCACCCTAGGAGGGTTTCTGTTGTGAATGGGTTTGAGATGAGTTCTGAGCAGAGGCTCCCTCTGGTGGTTACAGGCGGTACTGGTGAAGATTGTGAGGACTGGGAATCAGGTGTTACTGACTGGTCTTATATAAGGGAGTCATTTTCCCATCAGGGTTGCCGGTGATCAATTGTTCTGGTCTGAATCCTTCATTCCAGTTTCCCTTGTAGCCTGCTGTGTCGTGTCTGCATCTCCTGCTTCCAGATAAGACTTTTTCTTCTTTTTTGTGTTTGTGCTATATTTTTGCATTTTGTCCTGCACTTCTTTGGGGGCCTTCTGGGTCCCCTCCGGGGGCTTCTGCCTTCTCAGTTTAGTTCAGCCACTGAGTTTTGTTCTTTTGCTTTTTTCAGTTTTTTCAGTGGCTGCTGTTTTGATTTTGTTACACCAGAGAGCTAATTTAGGTGGTAGAGGTCGTGTGATCTCAGGTGATTTTGAAATTAGTAGAGTTGGTGTTTTTCAGGGTTTTCTGGGATTGCAGTAAGTACCCTTCCTATCCTTTTCTATTTAGATAGTTTGGGCCCCAGCGTTTGCTCATACTATTTTCTTTCTGTGTCAGTATTTCCTCTTGTCTAACCGCCATTACATGTTTGGGGGCTTTCTATTATCTTTGGGGTTCTGCTCCGGGGCAGATAGCTTTCCTATTTCTATCTTTAGGTGTAGTTAGTTTCTCAGGCTGTGACGAGGCGTCTAGGACCAACGTAGGAACGCTCCACGGCTGCCTCTAGTTGTGGTGGTTAGTCAGGGTACTGCAATCCCATAGATTCCAACTGCTCTGGTGTATTGCCTTTTTTACCTGCACTCCTCAGCTACCAAAACATAACAGTATCACCGGCCCAAAAAATTGAAAATTGTATGGTACTCACAGAAGGGAAAAAATATTGTGATAGAAAAAAGGTTGTCAGAGTTGTCAGAGATATTTTTCTGTTTGTTGCATTTTTTTTTTTTCCCTCTGTATCTCTGGGTGCTGGGGAGGATCTTTTTTCCCAATGGAGTTTGCACAGTTGTCTGGCCGTGTGGATCAGCTTGCCACTGAGGTTCGGAGTATTGCTATCTATCTTGCTGGGTTGCCTGTTGTGGAACCTAGGATCCCATGCCAGATTTGTTTTTAGGGGATCGAGCTAAGTTTCAGAATTTCAAAAATAATTGTAAATTGTTTTTTGCCTTAAAATCTAAGTCCTCAGGAAACGCAGCACAGCAGGTTCAAATTATCATCTCTCTCCTGCGCGGCGATCCTCAGGATTGGGCTTTTTCCCTGATACCTGGGGATCCTATTTTGAGTGATGTTGATGCGTTTTTTCAGGCTTTGGGGTTATTGTACGATGAGCCTAATGTCACTGATCAAGCTGAAAAAGCCTTGTTGGCATTAAATCAGGGGCTTGATGACGCTGAGTTATACTGTCAGAGATTCCATAGGTGGGCAGTCCTGACCAAATGGAATGACGACGCTTTGGCGGCCCTTTTCCGGAAGGGTCTGTCGGATAATGTAAAGGATGTTATGGTGGGATTCCCTGTCCCATCTGGTCTCAATGATTCTATGTCATTAGCGATTCAAATTGATAGACGTTTGCATGAGCGGAGAAGTATGCGTGGTATGGTGTTGCCTTGTGAACCAGCTCCTGAAACCATGCAGTGTGATAGAGTGGTGTCTGGGGCACAGCGTCATGAGTTTCTAAAGCGCAATGGGTTATGTTTCTACTGTGGTGATGCCTCTCATGCTATTTCAGTCTGCCCTAAGCGGGGAAGACGTTTTGCACGCTCAGTTGTCTTGGGTAGTGTTCAGACTAAGTTTTTATTAACTGTCACTCTGATATGCTCTCTGTCCTCATTTTCTGCTCAGGCTTTCGTTGATTCTGGAGCAGCTATTAACCTGATGGATTATGATTTTGCTAAACGTTGTGGGTTTCCCTTGATACCCCTACAGAAGTCTATTCCCCTATTGGGGATCGATTCTACCCCTTTGGCTGAGAATAAACCCCAGTTTTCTACTCAGGTGATAATGAGGGTTGAACCTGATCACCAGGAGTGCTGCAAATTTTTGGTTCTATATAATCTGCATGACATTATCGTGCTGGGTTTCCCTTGGTTGCAGTCTCATAATCCTGTTTTGGATTGGAAGTCTGTGTCTGTGGCCAGTTGGGGCTGCCAATGTGTTAATACCAACACTCCTGTTTTTTCTGCCTCCCCCCAGGCTCAGGATGTTCCTGACTTTTTGTTTGATTTTTCTGATGTGTTTAGCGAAAGTAAATCTGCATCCTTGCCTCCCCATAGGAGCTATGACTGCGCTATTGAATTAGTGCCGGGTAGTAAATTCCCTAAAGGTCGCCTTTTTAACTTGTCTGTACCTGAACATGACGCTATGCGGTCTTATATCAAGGAATCATTGGAGAAGGGTCATATCAGACCATCCTCTTCACCCTTAGGTGCCGGTTTTTTCTTTGTGGCCAAAAAAGATGGTTCATTAAGGCCGTGTATTGATTATCGTCTCTTGAACAATATTACTGTGAAATATCAATACCCGTTACCCTTGATTTCTGACCTGTTTTCCAGGGTGAAAAATGCTACTTGTGTTTACCAAGCTTGACCTCAGGGGGGCGTATAACCTTATTCACATTAAGCACGGGGATGAATGGAAGACGGCATTCAATACCCTGAAGGCATTTTGAGTACCTAGTGATGCCCTTTGGGCTCACTAATGCTCCTTCCGTCTTCCAGTCCTTCATGAATGACATTTTCAGGGATTTTGTGGACAAATTTCTGATTGTTTATTTGGATGATATCTTGATTTTTTCTAATGACTGGGACTCTCATGTGAAACATGTTCGAACTGTGTTCCAGATTTTGAGAGAGAATGCTCTGTATGTGAAGGGATCAAAGTGTCTTTTTGGCGTACAGAGGATCTCATTTCTGGGATTCATTTTGTCCCCATCTGTTATTGAAATGGACCCGGTCAAGGTTCAGGCCATCTGTGATTGGGTCCAACCTACTTCATTAAAGGCTCTTCAGAGATTTTTGGGTTTTGCCAATTTTTATCGTAAATTTATTGGTAATTTCTCGGTTATTGTTAAACCATTAACTGATTTGACCAGAAAGGGTTCTGATGTGGTGAATTGGCCTCCTGAGGCAGTCTCTGCATTTCAGGAACTTAAGCAGAGATTCACTTCTGCTCCTGTTCTACGGCAGCTGATGTTTCTCTGCCATTTCAGGTGGAGGTTGATGCCTCTGAAATTGGGGCAGGTGCCGTTTTGTCCCAAAAAGATCCAGAGACCTCTAAAAGTAACCCTTGTGCCTTTTTCTCTCGAAAATTTTCTCCTACTGAACGTAATTATGACGTGGGTAATCGGGAGTTATTGGCCATGAAGTGGGCTTTTGAAGAGTGGAGACATTGGCTGGAGGGAGCCAAACATCAGGTGGTGGTCCTTACGGACCATAAGAATCTGGTCTATCTGGAATCTGCCAAGCGACTCAATCCTAGACAGGCCAGGTGGGCCTTGTTTTTCACACGTTTTAATTTTGTGGTTTCCTTTCTTCCTGGCACTAAGAATGTTAAGGCGGATGCCCTCTCGAGGAGTTTCCTTGCGGACTCTCCTGAGTTATCTGATCCTTCTGTTATTTTGAAAGAGGGTGTAGTTCTTTCCGCCATCTCGCCCAATTTGAGACTTGCTCTGGAGGGGTGTCAGGAGGATAGGCCCGAGCGCTGCCCTGTTGGAAAATTGTTTGTCCCGGACCAATGGAAAAAGAGTGTGATGTCTGAGATTCATTGTTCCGCATTGGCTGGGCATCCCGGAATTTTTGGTACCAGAGACTTGGTTAGTCGGTCCTTTTGGTGGCCTACCTTGTCTCGTGATGTTAGGGAATTTGTGCAGTCCTGCGGGACTTGCTCTCGCTCCAAGCCTTGCTCTCGCTCTAGTGGTTTATTGATGCCATTGCCTGTGCCCAAGAGACCATGGACCCATATCTCTATGGATTTCATTTCCGATCTTCCTGTTTCTCAGAGAATGACCACCATCTGGGTAATTTGTGATAGGTTTTCCAAAATGATACATCTTGTGCCATTACCTAAGTTGCCTTCCTCCTCTGAATTGGTGCCGTTGTTCCTTCAGCACGTGGTTCGTTTACACGGCATTCCTGAGAACATTGTGTCTGACAGAGGAGTCCAGTTTGTTTCCAGATTTTGGAGGACTTTTTGTTCTAAACTGGGTGTTCAATTGTCTTTCTCCTCGGCATTTCATCCTCAGACCAATGGTCAAACTGAGAGAACAAACCAGACATTGGAGACTTATCTTAGATGCTTTGTGTCTGCTGATCAGGATGACTGGGTCTCTTTTTTGCCTTTGGCTGAGTTTGCTCTTAATAATAGGGCTAGCTCTGCCACTTTGATGTCTCCGTTTTTCTGTAATTCTGGGTTTCACCCTCGATTTTCTTCAGGACAGACGGAGGCTTCTGTCTGTCCAGGGGTTGACTCTGTTGTGGAGCGTATGCAACAGATTTGGGACCAGGTAGTGGAGAGGTTGTCCCTCTCTCAGGAGAAGGCCCAGCGGTTTGCTAACCGGCATAGGACTGATGGTCCTCGGTTTAAAGTGGGGGACTTGGTCTGGTTGTCCTCAAAGAATATTCCTATGAGAGTAGCATCTCCTAAATTTAAGCCTAGGTTCATTGGACCTTATAAGATCATGGAGATTTTAATCCTGTTTCTTTTCGTTTGCTTCTTCCAGGGACATTTAAGATCCATAACGTGTTCCACAAGTCCTTGTTGAAGAGGTTTGTTGAGCCAGTGGTTCCTGCTGCTGTGCCTCCTGACCTGTTTTGGTTGAGGGCAATCTGGAGTATGTGGTTGAGAAAATATTGGATTCTCGTTTTTCTAGACGGAAACTCCAGTATTTGGTTAAATGGAGAGGTTATGGTCAGGAAGACAATTCTTGGGTGTTTGCTTCGGACATCCATGCTAGGAGACTTATCCGTGCTTATCATAGAACTCATCCTGACCGACCTGGTTGCTCAAATGAGGGTTCGGTGACCCTCCTCAAGGGGGGGGTACTGTTGTGAATGGGTTTGAGATGAGTTCTGAGCAGAGGCTCCCTCTGGTGGTTACAGGCGGTACTGGTGAAGATTGTGAGGACTGGGAATCAGGTGTTACTGACTGGTCTTATATAAGGGAGTCATTTTCCCATCAGGGTTGCCGGTGATCAATTGTTCTGGTCTGAATCCTTCATTCCAGTTTCCCTTGTAGCCTGCTGTGTCGTGTCTGCATCTCCTGCTTCCAGATAAGACTTTTTCTTCTTTTTTTGTGTTTGTGCTATATTTTTGCATTTTGTCCTGCACTTCTTTGGGGGCCTTCTGGGTCCCTCCGGGGGCTTCTGCCTTCTCAGTTTAGTTCAGCCACTGAGTTTTGTTCTTTTGCTTTTTTCAGTTTTTTCAGTGGCTGCTGTTTTGATTTTGTTACACCAGAGAGCTAATTTAGGTGGTAGAGGTCGTGTGATCTCAGGTGATTTTGAAATTAGTAGAGTTGGTGTTTTTCAGGGTTTTCTGGGATTGCAGTAAGTACCCTTCCTATCCTTTTCTATTTAGATAGTTTGGGCCCCAGCGTTTGCTCATACTATTTTCTTTCTGTGTCAGTATTTCCTCTTGTCTAACCGCCATTACATGTTTGGGGGCTTTCTATTATCTTTGGGGTTCTGCTCCGGGGCAGATAGCTTTCCTATTTCTATCTTTAGGTGTAGTTAGTTTCTCAGGCTGTGACGAGGCGTCTAGGACCAACGTAGGAACGCTCCACGGCTGCCTCTAGTTGTGGTGGTTAGTCAGAGTACTGCAATCTGATAGATTCCAACTGCTCTGGTGTATTGCCTTTTTTACCTGCACTCCTCAGCTACCGAAACATAACAGGTTTCTTTGGTACTCTCCATAGTGCTGTCAGGGGGACGTCCTGGAAAATGGGTATTATACCTACCGATAATTCGGTTTCCAGGAGTCCATCCTGACAGCACGGTTAGTTCCCTCCCTTGTCTATCTTGATATATATGCTAATTCATATGATGTAATATGTTTAAGTAAATTAAAGTGTTATCACTGGCATTGATCCATGGTATGGTACTTGTCAAATCACTGAGGTATTGGGGGAGGAGTGGGACCTTTTAACCTCTCGTGTGCTTCCTGTCCCTGTAAGGAGGAGGAGGACGTCCTCCATAGTGCTGTCAGCATGGACTCCTGGAAACCGAATTATCGGTAGGTATAATACCCATTTTTTGGATAAAAATCATTTTTGTAATTGGGTTACATTAAACAATCTGCACTGTTTTCCTTCTACAGCCTCTGTGTTGCACTGTCTATTGCTGGCTGTAGAATGAGTTAACTGAGAATCCAGTGAGCTTATTCTGATGGTCCAATGGGAAGGTTTTTTTTCCGTTTTTTTTTGTTTTTTTTTTAGCTTCTCTTAGCTGATTTATAACCTATATACCAGAGACTCTCACCTGCTTGTATGTGGTGAACATCCAGTAATGATATAGAAGACATTGGTAATTCCTTTACAGCGAGCTACAGCCGCACCTGTCACTGCGTCTACCTGCAGGAATGCACCTGGTGACGATTGCCAGACCCCCGGCTCATCTGGTGAAGGGCAAGAAAGATTTGGTGTGAGAGAGTCTTCATTAACTAAAGCCTGACTGTGGAAATCATACATTTTACTATAGCACCTGCCTAAAGTTGGATCTCTAACAACCCAAGACAGCACATTTTAAGCCTTGATGTAAGAGACCTGAGGACATTTTTGAACCCATGTATGCAAGATGCTTGCTGTTTTCAGAATTATGATGTACCTCCCAGAAAATGCACCCATCTTAATATGTACCAATTGCCAGGCTACTTGCCTGTGCTATTCCAAGGTTCTGTCTGCAGCCTCTGCTTTCCTGCACTGCTATTCCAAAGTACTGCCTGCACCCTCTACTTTCCTGCACTGCTATTCCAAGGTTCTGTCTGCACCCTCTACTTTCCTGCACTGCTATTTCAAGGTGCTGTTTGCACCCTCTACTTTCCTGCACTGCTATTCCAAAGTACTGCCTGCACCCTCTACTTTCCTGCACTGCTATTCCAAGGTGCTGTCTGCACCCTCTACTTTCCTGCACTGCTATTCCAAGGTGCTGTCTGCACCCTCTACTTTCCTGCACTGCTATTCCAAGTGCTGTCTGCACCCTCTACTTTCATGCACTGCTATTCCAAGGTGCTTTCTGCACCCTCTACTTTCCTGCACTGCTATTCCAAGGTGCTGTCTGCACCCTCTACTTTCCTGCACTGCTATTCCAAGGTGCTGTCTGCACCCTCTACTTTCCTGCGCTGCTATTCCAAGGTGCTGTTTGCACCCTCTACTTTCCTGCACTGCTATTCCAAAGTGCTGTCTGCACCCTCTACTTTCCTGCACTGCTATTCCAAGGTACTGTCTGCACCCTTACTTTCCTGCACTGCTATTCCAAGGTGCTGTCTGCACCCTCTACTTTCCTGCACTGCTATTCCAAGGTGCTGTCTGCACACTCTACTTTCCCGCACTGCTATTCCAGGGTGCTGTCTGCACCTCTACTTTCCTGCACTGCTATTCCAAGTGCTGTCTGCACCCTCTACTTTCATGCACTGCTATTCCAAGGTGCTGTCTGCACCTCTACTTTCCTGCACTGCTATTCCAAGGTGCTGTCTGCACCCTACTTTCCTGCACTGCTATTCAAGTGCTGTCTGCACCTTACTTTCCTGCACTTATTCCAAGGTGCTGTCTGCACCCTCTACTTTCCTGCACTGCTATTCCAAGGTGCTGTCTGCACCCTCTACTATCCTGCACTGCTATTCCAGGTGCTGTCTGCACCTCTACTTCTGCATTCTATTCCAAGTGCTGTCTGCACCCTCTACTTTCTGCACTGCTATTCCAAGGTGCTGTCTGCACCTCTACTTTCCCATTTCCAAGGTGCTGTCTGCACCCTCTACTTTCCTGCACTGCTATTCCAAGGTGCTGTCTGCACCCTCTACTTTCCTGCACTAGCTATTCCAAGGTGCTGTCTGCACCCTCTACTTTCCTGCACTGCTATTCAAGTGCTGTTGACCTTCTCTGCATCTATTCCAGGTGCTGTTGCACCTCTACTTTCCTGCACTGCTATTACAAGGTGCTGTCTGCACCCTCTACTTTCCTGCACTGCTATTCCAAGGTGCTGTCTCCAGCCTTACTTTCCATCAACAGGTTTCGATAGTCTATTTACCTCTGCTATTCCTGTGTTCTATCACATTTCTTGCATTAGTGTGCTGCCCGCACATTTTGCTCTGCTGCATCTAGTACTCTCAGCACTGCTGATACATCAGTTCTACTGGACCTCACTGTTCAACAAAACATCAACATCTGGTTGTCCTTCTCTGCTGCATCAACAGGGTCCATGGTGGTCACCCTGAGCCACAACTTAGAGAATCGACCTCACCAGTTGAGCCCATACTGGTACTAATCTCACCATTACTGTTGACCAGCCCTGTACTGAAGCAAATGACTTCTCCTACTGCAACGGGCTGTTTAAGCTCTGGCGATATGGCATCTTCGACAGATATTGCCACAAAATCTGCCATTCCTGGATGTGCTTCATCCCAGACTCTCAGGAGGGTATCTCCTTGCATCACTGTCGTTATCATGAAGGTGTAATTCCTAATGCCTCGTTCGATTAGTAGGAGATCATCTCTGTAAGAGAAGAAAAAAAAACAGTAATGCCTGACTATGTGAAAAGAAACAGACGGCCTTGGGCAGTGTTCTTTGGGATCAGCTGATAATTATTCCCATGATTTCCATTTTTCTCCATAGTCTACAATTTTCAGGTACCTGTTTGTTGCAAAACGAAGTTGGGTTTTCTGGGCGTGGAATCTTTCGCCAATGCTAGAGTAAAAGTGCACATTGAGTTCCAAGGTTATACCGACCGGAAACGAGGCCAGCGGATGGTCACTTCTAGTATTGAGTTTGTGTTTGACGCCAATTCTTAGGTAGGACACAGGAGCCACCTGGAAAAGGTTTAGAGTAGGACTAAGAGAAAATGACTTCATACTCATGTTTTTGAGGGTTGCCTCCTACCTGCACGCCAACGACAAGGTTCTGTGTAATTCCGAATGGTTCCACTGCTGTGATCTTTAAGATGCCGGATCCGGTAATGCTTCCAGCTCTCAGGTTCCCCTGCCCATCTTCTTCAATCACCGAAGAGTTGGGAAAGGACTGAAGCAAGTAAGAAGTCACGGAAGCTCCTCCATCTCTACATGTAAGGGTAGAATTACTGGAACATCATCCACTTGTTCTGAAGAAATGACTGGAAATATTCTGTGCAACTTACTTGTTTGTAGTCACAGTGAGATGAGAATTTGGAGCCATTAGGATCTGCTGAGCTGAACATTTGAGGAACACCAGAGAGAAGTGACGTAAAACCTTTTTTTCCGTGAAGAAAAAAAACAGTCTAAGACTTGGAAAACCTGTCTTTGCCGATGACTATTAAAAAAGAACCGTAAGAACCAGACTCACCACGACTTGTACTTGGTCTCTTAGCTCTGTTGAATTGCCCTCAAACTGGCCACCAGACACAGCACGTACTGTCACTTTAATGCTAACCCTGCCAGCCGCCCAAGTTCGAACCAACTGAGCAAAGTTTAACTCTGGCCGCAACTGTACGGATGCCTGAAAATAAAAAAATGCAATTCTTGCTCATCGTGAAAATATCTACATGAGAGATGTCACATTTTTTTGTCATCACCTCAATCATACGTGGCTCCAGGGTCACCACATCTCTTTTATTTAATGACCAGTAGAATTGCAAAGGAGGTTTTGAATTGCTAAAGGAAAATGGTGTCTGTGTGCTGGAGACCCCCATCACATACACAGGCATCTGCAACATGGAAGAGATTTCACTGTTATTGTGACCATTGATTGGAACCATTGACCTACGCTTAGACGTAGATGCATTAATGTAACATTACCACTAAACAAGTGTAGAAAACCTGAATAATTTATGGTTAATAGTGACGGTAGGGAGCTGCCGTACAGACCTCCGATGGTGTAATTAGACGGGTCACGGGGACGTGGATCCTGATCGCGTTCAGATAAACGACCTCGACCACTATCTCATCCTATGAGATAAAACAGATGGTGTCATGTTTTATAGAAATATTGGGTGAAACCGACTACCTTATGTGTATGGTGGGAGGCCTTTTCACTTTCCCTCCACAGATGATCTCAAGAGAAATAAGAATCGGTCATATTGAATCTTAACCCAGGCCTTTTCTCAGAGGAGGTAACACAATCCCACAACTGTCGGATCGCATCTTAATACACACTCCCATTTGAAAACACATGCGCACACATGCGGTAGGTTGAACGAGCGTTTTTCTGACGGCATATGGTCAACGTAATGATTAAAGATGAAAATCACATACTTGTGGATAGGTTCTGATTTATCCTGTGCTCTTTGCTGATACTGCTTTGAGGTTTCTTTTTATCTCCCTAAAAACAGGTTTCAGACAGGACCTCCGATTAAGCTATTCCATTTAATTGGGCATACTTTGGTTCTGGCGGTGTCCTTTTCTTTTTTGGCAGGCATAAATGCATGGTCTAACTACATGATTGCTCAACTCAATACTTATGATTCCAGTATAGTAGGGGAGCCGTTTAGAAGAGCTTCCAGTTGAGAGACCCTTCAAATCAGACAATTACTTCTCTACAGAAGTTTTTCGTTTTTAGAAATCCCCTGTCCCCCGGCTACAGTGTGTATTACAAAAACATTGTTTAACTCACCCTTCTCAGGTCCAGCACTGAATATTACAGACAATATCAGACACTGGGAGCAGCAGTGGAGACTCAGTGCTGAACCCAGGGAGGGTGAGAAAATAAATTTTTTTTTACTGCTGGACGAAAGGTTTTTTTCTACAGAGATAAAAATCTCTCAATAAAAATTACATTATTTTTTTTTCTTAATCTGTATAAAGTCTTTACCTGGGAAAACACCGTGGATTGGCCTTTATCTTCACTTGTGGCTTGAACAGTTCCTCTGATTTTGGTGGTTCCGATTGCTAATCCAGTCACCTGACCCACTTCATTTATGCTGGCCACGCTGTCATTAATGATGGAAAACTGGATCTTGGACTGTGGCTGCGGTCCTCCCTCAGACGTAACCTGGAAAAGGTCAATCCGTATGAAGAACTAGTGAAAATAAGAGGTCCGAGTTTGTTGTAGGGTGAACCCAATATATTGACCAAAGATGAGTAAACATGTCATCGATCTGTGGAGCAGATACCATATGCCATATGTGATGCCTGTGTCATTGAGCGCTTTCTTTCTGCCGATCATTACTTTTCAGGCATCAGGGTCCATTGCTGCATGTCCCTATATATTTTATAGATATTGGATTTTTTTTTTTTCCATAAGAGTGGCGCAACAAAAAAGATGTCATGTTCCAGTCTATCTAAAAAAGCTCTTACCTGCATCATATTGTAAGGGATCAACGTCAGCTTCTCTGGGAGCAGGCGGAAAGGTGCAAATACCTACGGAGAAATCCAGTATGTGTGCAATGTACATAATAGGAGAATATTGGACATGTTTTATGCGTCGGCATCTGTGCTGGCCATCGCACCTCCACCGGATAGGGATCTGATGTTATCTTCCTCCCGGCTTTATCATGTGCGGTCACTGCCAGCGTAGCCTGTCCTACATCAGTACCATGAAGGAGGTAACTCCAGGAGAATTTGTCACGTTCAGGCAGTTGTCTGAAAAAGAAAAGTTTACGCAGAAACGACAAACGCATTGTGAAAAATATGTGATATTTTTCCCAGTTACTAATTAACATGGGAACAAATTACAAAAAACTAATATAGTATGTATGTAATATTATTTCTATTGATGATTTGCAACGGCAAAACTGATCCCTACCAGTCCCTAAAATGAATGTCACCATGTTGCAACAAATGCCATGCCCAATCATCCTGTAGCTCCGTCTTCTTTGGATCTCTTCGCCTGTAGTCAGAATCTCCCAATTTGGCACAATTGGGGCTCGCTCACAAGGTACAGACACCCCACCAGTGACGTGACGTTTTGTGATTTGTCCCAAATTGTTATCCATATACTGTAACTTATTTTTTAGTGTTTGAAAAAGTGTTGAATATTTCACAGATTTGACCCGTGGTCAATGGTGGAGTAATAATTTGGAATGAGGGAAAATAAGAAGAGTAGGAATCTATGAAATATTGGGATGGATGAGAACCTCTCTGGCTGTTAGTGAAGGGTTTTGGATGGGAAGGGGATAGTTTACTTGAGAATGACAATAGAACTGGAGCTCTGGACACTCAATTGCATGATGTTGAAGTATTTATTCAGGAATGGCTTATGGGAAGAATCCCAGACTTTCACCGAGACGTCTACAGACTTTCCAACTTCCACCTGGAGAAAAACACAAAAGGTGAATGTGTGTATACTATATGTCACGCATTGACTATTGGCTGTGGACTCTTACCTGATCCCTCAAACTAGAGGGCACCCTAGTCTATCCCTGTCCCCCAGATTACCCCGGAAGGTGGAGACGCCGTGTCACGTGCCTTACTATGCTCATATCTTAGCCCATATCTGTTCCCTCCCCCACCCAAGTAGGTGTGAGGCCAGAGTGTATAGGATTACACTAACCAGACAGACCAGGAATGACAGGGATAAAAAAAAAATACAATCATACAATGCACTCAAACAACAGAGTGTAACACATGGGAGAGATTGGTAGGAGAAATAAAACAGGAGAGGATGAGGATAAGCACTTAAACCAACGCCACAACGCCACACAGCAATTCCCAGAACAACTCTCCAAACATGAACTGCTCCTCTAACACCAAACCAGGCAGAATGAACTATCACTGGCAAGGTCAGAAGCAAGGAGGAGGGTTCTTATTCCTGCTGGGAGTAACAAACTCAGAATAGCTGATAAAGAGACAGAGTATTCCAGGAATCCAACTACAGTAAAGATGTATATCTTTGTACCGTGAATCCAACTAAGCAGTTTAAACCAGAAAGAAAGCCAGAACCGCATGTGTATGTGTCACCAGGCTCTGCGATGGTCTGACCCCACTCTATCGCGGTATCCCCGTGACACTGAGTCACAGGTAAGGAACATTGGCGAGGATCATGCAAGATGACGAAGAAACAGTGTTGCTGGAGTCTCATTCAATGAAGGTGGCCATACACATTAGACTTATGTCAGCTGGACCTGCCAATATCGATGGTTTTGGCTGACTGTCTAATGTGTATCGAGGCGCCGGCCAAATGATGGTCAGGACTGATGTCGATCAGGCATGTACGATTTTGGACTGCTGATCGCAGTGTTCTCACTGAGATAAGGCGCCGGATGATGTGTCAGTCGGCGGCTTTCTCATAAAGAACACAGGAGTGACCGGCTGATCAAGTATTTCTCTATATGGAAGACTATGGGAATGATCTTTTTGCTGACCGCCATCTAATGTGTATGGCAGGCCTAAGGGTGGTCATACCACTTTGCTCAGCCAACAGCAATCACTCAAGCTGCCCCCATACAGTTACATGCTCAGTTCTGCCAATCATGTAGGTGCTTTCGATAGGGGAAATTGTATATGCAGCTGCCATACACCTCTAAGGCTTTGTGCAGACGGAGTGTTTTTTAGGTGGTCAAAAACTCTGGTGGAAACCACTTCATGAGATGCTCCATGTTTGGGGAATTTGTGGAGATGTTTTTAAAGTCCAAAAGTTATTTTAAGGCATTTTGTCAGAGCTTTTTGCAGCCTTTTGATTGGACAGTGCCTAGTTTGGAGCGGATTCCATCAGGAGACACTTCAAAGAAGTGATATCTACTATATTTTTTTCCACCAGGCATTTTTCAAGCCATTTTTCTTCAGGCGTTTTTTGGAGTATACCAGCTCACAACTTTGATGCATTGGGTATTTTCATCCATCTGCTTCGGAACCTGTAGTTATCTGATCGGCGGGGAGGCCACCATTCGGTATCCAATCATTATGATATTGGCGACCTTTCCTAAGGATGGGCCATCAATCCCTATGACCTGGATAACCCCATTGACTTCATTAGTGCTTCTTGGAGTTGAAGAACATTATTTTATTAGCTGGTGTGACTGGATAGTGTGTATAGTCCGTGACAACACAAAAGCAATACAATGAAAATATTACCTTATCGACCAAGTTAATCTCCAACTTGTAGATGTCGGAGATGTGGATGGTGACATGGTTTGAGGATAAGATACACAGGTCATGTACCTCCAATGTCAGAGTCCCAGGGTGCAGAGGGATCACCTGGAGAAAGATGCAGAGGTCTTTTGGTTTTTGCTCTTCTTCTCACACAGTATAGAGTTGTAGACTCTAGCACTAACAGTATAGAGTTATGTTTCTCAGCCTCGCTGATGGGATGTCCCAATAATTGATGCAATTTTCCTTGTCTACAAATTGGAGACATCTGGTAAAATGCAAAAAACTCTCACTATAGTCAGTGGGAACTTACAATACGATACACTTTATTGATCCCGGGGGGAAATTACAGTATTATAGCAGCAATGCAAACAGCAGTACATAAAATATTAGGACACAAATCTTGCACAGGTGTACCAACATTACATAATAATTAAAAGTGTGTAGTTCAGGTGTATATAAGACAATGTTAATTGTCATTAGTACACCAGCCATCAGTCATTATTTTGTGCCACCCTTAGGAAATTGTTATACATCCCCATAGCAGTAGGTACAAACGATTTCCTGAATTTCTCCTTCTTGCACCTTAGTAGGATTAGATGGCTGCTGAATGTGCTCTTCTGATTCAAGAACAGCTCGTATAGTGGGTGTGTATTATTGTTCATTATAGCCCTACACTTCTTCTGAATTCTATCCTCCAATGCCTCCTCAAAAGAGTCAAGATGGAGGCCAACAGCTGCGCTTGCCTTCTTGATAAGTTTGTTGAGTTTATTAGCATCAGCTACTTGCACACTACTGCCCAGCAAATGATAGCAAAAAGATGGCGCTTTCTACAACGGACTGGTAGAACATCTCCAGCATTTTACTGCGCACATTGAACGACCTGAGCTTCCGCAGAAAGTACAGTCTGCTCATTCCCTTCTTATAAACCTTTTCTGTATGACACCTCCAATCGAGTTTACTGTCAAGGTGAACCCCCAAATATTTGTAGCTCTCAACAATCTCAACCTCCTGGCCAGCAATGGTGATCGGTAAGTAATCCTCCTTTTTCCTTCTATAACTCACCACCATCTCCTTGGTTTTCTTTACATTTAGTTCTAGACAGTTATTCTGACACCAATCCACAAAGTCAGAAACCACCCTTCTATATTCCTCCTCCCCCCGGCCCCCACAATGCCCCCTACAATCATGGAGTCATCTGAGAACTTAGTCACCAAAAGTGTTTGTGACTTTGCAATTAAAAAATTAACCTCTATTTTCTGTCTTACATGCAAAATATTCATTAAATGTCGATATCTGCACCGGCTCCCTGTTACCTGCACCCTGTTCTCTGCTTCTACATACGCAGAATGTGCAATCCAGGGATCGCTAATGTTCACCAGGAAATATCCCGATCCTTCCATTAAGTTAAACATTTCCTACAAAGTAAAAAATATATATATTTTTAATCACATCATTAAAAATTTGGTATTTCTATCAAAGGACAGGACCAACGATACAACATGCAACTTAGTTAAACTACGCCATTAGAAGCCAAGCACGGCTTTTAGCATGACATCTTTTGGCATTTTTTAAGTGAACGTCCAGCTCACCTTAACGTTTCGGTGATTAAACACAGTGATGTCACCGGGTGAAATGGACACGTCGTCGACCATGGACAGTTCCATCGTGGTGGTGATGAGAATCGATGACGTATCCTGTTATTAGAAAAGTCTTGGTGATATTTGTCACCTCCGCTCCACAACATTAGGATTTTTTTTTTCCACTTACTTCGACCTGAACCCAGGACTTGTATCCGGCACAGGTGACGCTGATGTAACATGTCCCTCTTATGTTCTTCCCTTCTAGAAGATGCTGACCTATGGGAAGCCATTACCAATATACGATTACAATGCAGTGCACCATTATCCTGCCCTTTATATCTTGGCTCTCACTGTTGTGTGAAGGTAGTCGGTGCCAATAAAATGGTTGCAAGTTGCATTTACCCTTCTCACCTCCACCATACCAATTCATGCAGCAATCCGTTGGAGATTGTGTTCCCAATCAACTCTGCTGCATCCTTCGGTTGATTTGGAAATTTACCGATACTCTTCTTATGGCACTAGTTACTTATTTCCAATTAGCCATCATTAAGATGTGGCACATTTGGAGAAAATTATTGAAACGTCTTGACGTCAGCTTGTTGTGTAACTGAAGCCTGACCACTCACCGTGTAGCCATGTCTGTCCGCTGCCATCAGTCTTTGGTATCTCCTGCATGCCCTGGCTGGAAGATAGATGAGCGGTGGTCTCTTTGGAAGAGGTCCAATCTATTGCCAGTGAGCTGAAGTTATCGAATTTCCTCTTTTGCTGGTCTAAAATGATCAGCTCCAGTTTTGTGTCCCTCAACATGGACACGGTCATCTAGATAAAGAATATCGACAGGCTTTACAAAGACTGGATTCAGGTCTGATATCTTCTCCAAAGAACATTTATGTCTTATGTTAGTTCTACTATGTCTACAGAAGGAACTGATCAGGAACAAAAGGTCTTACAAGTTGCTTGTTATATTTCGGGATGGGACATGGCGGCGCTCCATCGAGTGCAGAATGCATTGGATACAAGGACATGCTCGCAGGAAGGGCACAGATAAGATTGACTTCTACCATTTCCACGGACGGTCTCGGATTTAGAATTCCTGGATTATTACCCAATTGGAATGTCAAAATCTGCGCGATAAAGGCTACATTTTACCTCTGTCATTAATGTGTCCAACAATGTCAAAGTTTTCTGTTGCTCGCTCACCTGCTCTCCTAGTTTGGTGCACTGGACCTGATACATGTGTAATTTCTGCTTTGCTTTAGCCGGATCTCCAATTTGGCGAATCTGAACGCTGCTCCAGTCTTCAGCAGTGAGCCACATAAAGAAACCGGATGGCTCCGGGAGCCATGGGCCTGGACCACCTTCAAAAACCATGACCTTGGTGGACTGGAGGGAAAGAACCGAGGTGTGCACTGGATCCACTACCTGCAAAAACAAGTGATCTAGAGTAAAACTGAGTAGCAACCAGATGAAAGCTAATTGTGTCCAAAAAAATCTAAGGCTTATAAATGTACCTTAAGAGGGCTATAGGCGGAGAAGATGGTGCTGTTGTGGCATTCCCCGTCATCTGTTGTTACACTGACTTTGAGGACAATGTGTCCGGGGTTTTGTGCAAGTATCTTCAAGCAGGAACATGATGGAGGCGCAAACGTGCATCTATCTATTGCCGAGGAAGACATATTATCAAATTAGTAGCAAAAGGAACCCTGAGAAGTAGCAATCCAGAGTGAAGCTCTTCATCCATTACCTCAAGGCACCACCTGCAGACACCACTTCTTTTGCCAAACTTTAATGTGGTGCTTATGCCAACGTTATTAGCAAGAACACAGTATTAAAAGCAAAACTTAGCTCAGAGCCCAAGCTATACTTCTCACCATCTGCTTACCCTATTCTGGCTCATAAATCAGGACGGACAGCACAGCCGTGCCCTCCCGTATGACTGTGGCCTTCAGTATTATACACCCAGAACAATTTTACCAAACCACTTTTGGAGGGTGGCCAAAATCAAAAAAACATTTTGACGCACCCGCTGCCATCACGTCGGAGCAACGGCTTCTCTTCCGCTGTGCTTTGTTGATAGGACGTTACTGCCAACATCATGGGCGTACCCACCGTGGGGCGGGGGGGCAGCTGCCCCCCCCTAGAAGCAGGGGCGCAGTGAAAAAAACCGGCCCATCGGCCCCGCCGACACTGAACTAACAGTTCAGTGCCGGTGGGTCCTTTAATCGCGGGCGGAATGTGGTGAGGAAGGCCTTGCGGCCTTCCATATGCAGCACAGGCAACGTAATCGTCATCACGCCGCCTGCGCGCCCTGATGACGTCACGCCGCCTGTGCCAGGAGAAGACGGAGTCCAGCGGCGCTTCTTCAGAGCAGCGGGGGAGATAGGTGAGTACTGGCATTTTTTTTTTTTGACGCCGGGCCCGGCCTATGGGGGATTATGCTGGCTATGGGGGATTATGTTGCCCATTGGGGACTATGCTGCTTATGGGGGATTATGCTGCTTATGGGGGATTATGCTAGCTATGGGGGATTCTGCTGGCTATGGGGATTCTGCTGGCTATGGGGGATTCTGCTGGCTATGGGGGATTCTGCTGGCTATGGGGGATTATGCTGGCTATGGGGGATTATGCTGCTATGGGGGATTATGCTGCTATGGGATTATGCGGCTATGGGATTATGCTGGCTATGGGGGGATTATGCTGGCTATGGGGGATTATGCTGGCTATGGGGGATTATGCTGGCTATGGGGGATTATGCTGGCTATTGGGGGATTATGCTGGCTATGGGGGATTATGCTGCTATTGGGGGATTATGCTGGCTATTGGGGGGATTATGCTGGCTATGGGGGGATTATGCTGCCTATGGGGGATTATGCTGGCTATGGGGGATTATGCTGCCTATGGGGGATTATGCTGGCTATGGGGGATTATGCTGCTATGGGGATTATGCTGCTATGGGGGATTATGCTGCCTATGGGGGATTATGCTGGCTATGGGGGATTATGCTGGCTATTGGGGATTATGCTGGCTATTGGGGGATTATGCTGGCTATGGGGGATTATGCTGGCTATTGGGGGATTATGCTGGCTATGGGGGATTATGCTGGCTATTGGGGATTATGCTGGCTATGGGGATAGGCTATGGATTATGCTGGCTATTGGGGATTATGCTGCTATTGGGGACTATGCTGCTATGGGGATTATGCGCCTACTGGATACTTGCTGCCTATTGGGGACTACGCTGCCTATTGGGGACTATGCTGCCTATGGGGGATTATGCTGCCTATTGAGGACCTATGCTGCCTATTGGGGACCTATGCTGCCTATTGGGGACCTATGCTGCGTATTGGGGACATATGCTGCCTATTGAGGACATATACTGCTATTGAGGACATATGCTGCCTATTGGGGACCTATGCTACCTATTGAGGACATATGCTGCCTTTTGGGGATCAATGCTGCCTATTGGGGACATTTACCTGCCTATTGGGGACATTTACCTGCCTATTAGGGACTCTCGCACCACACCAGTCTGAGCCTGAGCTAAAAGCGGAGTTGCGCCAATATGTGCACTGATGAGGATGAAATGATATGGATTGGCAAGGCTGCAGTGATGGGCAGTGCAGGCTGTATGTCTCTGTGTGGGCAGTTTTTTTTGCTGGTATATTGTTTTTGTAGCGCTGTATATATATTGGTATTTTACTAATAGCAATTTGGAATCCCTAGGAAATAATGATATCAAGAAAGAGAAAAATTGCTTCACTTGTGACAAATATGGAACCGAACATTGACCATCTCATTAGCCAAAAGCAGGCCCGTAGTTCCCATTGAAATACCAGTAAGTTTGTGGATTTTTAACTTTACTTGTTCTTTATTTTAAGTATTGTATTTGTTCCTGTTTTGTTTTTTTTTTACTTCAAAATAAGAGTGTAGTATATGGTGTATACAGGGTCATACACATCGTGTGCGGTATGTAGAGTGTATATACACTGCTGTATTATACTTTTCATATACAGGATATAATGCCTCTTATTCTTTGTATAGAGGTGAGTGTGCCATGTATAATATATGGTATATACAGTGTAGTGTCGCATACACTGCTGTATTATACAATATACAACAGTTCTAATGCTCCATACCTAATATGCAGGATAATGTACAGTGTATTTGATGTAACCTGTATAAGATATGACATTGGCTTGCCCCCCCCTAGTTTTGATCCTGGGTACGCCCATGGCCAACATCATGCTGATTGACTTCCGCCATCATGCTGCTTAAGTGCAGGAAGCCGGCTGTCGATCAGCATGATGTCAGCAGTTGCACCTCTTTGATAGAGCAGCCTGGAAGAGCTGTTTTGTTAACGTGAAGCAGCTGAGTCTCCGGCAGTAGTGGTCAATGACGCAGCTAATGTAGCCATGAAAACCATTGTGACACCTATATTACTGCAACAAGCTAATCACAAAAGAAATAAAGCTTGGCTGGATTTTTCACGACTTGCTTGCCGAGGTCACGATAATGTAGGTATTGCAGCATCATACACAGTTGTTGGTAAATGGTATATCTCACCTTCTTGGAGGCTGAACACTCCACCCTTGTCCATGCTGACGTACAGCAGAAGCAGAGAGCAATTTACGAAGGCAATGATGGCATCCTGATATTTTCCGTACACCACTACAGGAATATTTATCTCCCTGCCGACCTGTGTGTCAGCGTTGGTTGGAAGGAGCTCCAGAGAGGTGACTGGGAGCACCAAAACCTGGATAAGGATGGATGCACAACTCAAGAGCGCAATGTAAAACTCAAGAAAGTTGAAAGAAGTTGCAGAGGGCAAACAAGATTTTGTGGAGAAAAAAAAATCAGCAATAGGGATCTGTGTCATCGATCCTGGTAGTGTAAAAAAAATGTCTAGCATAAGAAGTCCTGGCTTACTTACCTGGCTCTGACTGCTGTGCAGCGGGTTCATGATGTCATTCGCCTGGATCAGACAGTGGCCAGGTTGTCCTCCCGTGATGACGATGCCTCTGGTGTTGATACTTGCGATGGTCTTGTTTGTGGAAAACCAGGAGAAGTTCCCGCTGCCTCCCTCGGCCTAAGGATAACATTTTGTGCAAAGTTTTGTGTAAATTATACCTTCCACCATCGGACGCAGCTGTTGTGAATAGGCTGGAAATGAGTTCTGAGCAGAAGCTCCCTCTGGTGGTTACAAACGGTACTGGACTGTCCAGTGAAGATTGTGAGGATTGGGAATCAGGTGTTACTGACTGGTCTTATATAAGGGAGTCGCCTTCCCATCAGGGTTGCCGGTGATCAATTGTTCTGGTCTCAATCCTTGATTCCTGTTTCCTTGGTAGCCTGCTGTGTCGTGTCTGAATCTCCTGCTAACAGATAAGACATTTTCTTCTTTTTGTTTTTGTGCTTGATTTTTGCATTTTGTCCTGCACTTCTGTGGGGGCTTTCAGGGTCCCTCTGGGGGCTTTTGCCCTCTCAGTTCAGTTCAGCCACTGATGTTTGTACATTTGCTTTTTCCAGTTTTTTCAGTGGCTGCTGTAATGTTTTTGGTTACACCAGAGAACTAATTTAGGTGGTAGAGGTCGTGTGATCTCAGGTGTTTTTGAAATTAGTAGAGTTGGTGCTTTTCAGGGTTTTTTGGGATTGCAGTAAGTGCCCTTCTATCCTTTTCTATTTAGTAAGTTTGGGCCCCAACGTTTGCTCATACTATTTTCTGTCTGTGTCAGTATTTCTTCTTGTCTAACCGCCATTACATGTTTGGGGGCTTTCTATGTTCTTTGGGGATCTGCTCCGGGGCAGATAGCTTTCCTCTTTCTATCTCTAGGTGTAGTTAGTTTCTCAGGCTGTGACGAGGCGTCTAGGACCAACGTAGGAACGCTCCAAGGCTGCCTCTAGTTGTGGTGGTTAGTCAGGGTACTGCAATCTCATAGTTTCCAACTGCTCTGGTGTATTTCCTTTTTTGCCTGCTCTCCTCAGCTACCAAATCATAACAGTATCACGGCCTAAACTGAAAATTATATGGTACTCACAGAAGGGAAAATATTGTGGAAAGAAAAAAGTTGTCAGAGTTGTCAGAGATTTTTTTTTATTTTTTTTTTTCTGTTTGTTGCATTTTTTTTTTTCCCTCTGTATCTCTGGGTGCTGAGGAGGATTTTTTTTTCTCTCTCAATGGAGTTTGCACAGTTGTCTGGCCGTGTGGATCAGCTTGCCACTGAAGTTCGGAGTATTGCTACCTATCTTGCTGGGTTGCCTGTTGTGGAACCTAGGATTCCCATGCCAGATTTGTTTTTGGGGGATCGAGCTAAGTTTCTGAATTTCAAAAATAACTGTAAATTGTTTTTTGCCTTAAAATCTAAGTCCTCAGGGAACGCAGCGCAGCAGGTTCAAATTGTCATCTCTCTCCTGCGCGGCGACCTCAGGATTGGGCTTTTTCCCTGACACCTGGGGATCCTGTTTTGAGTGATGTTGATGCGTTTTTTCACGCTTTGATGTTATTGTACGATGAGCCTAATGTCACTGATCAAGCTGAAAAAACTTTGTTGGCATTAAGTCAGGGGCTTGAGGACGCTGAGTTATACTGTCAGAGATTCCGTAGGTGGGCTGTCCTAACCAAATGGAATGACGACGCTTTGGCAGCTCTTTTTCGGAAGGGACTGTCAGATAATGTAAAGGATGTTATGGTGGGATTCCCTGTTCCCTCTGGTCTCAATGATTCTATGTCATTAGCGATTCAAATTGACAGACGTTTGCGTGAGCGGAAAGGTATGCGTGGAATAATGTTGCCTTGTGAACCTGCTTCTGAATCCATGCAGTGTGATAGAGTGGTTTCTGGGGCACAGCGTCATGAATTTCGAAAGCGCAATGGTTTATGTTTCTACTGTGGTGATGCCTCTCATGCTATTTCTGTCTGCCCTAAGCGGGGAAGACGTTTTGCTCGCTCAGTTGTCTTGGGTAGTGTTCAGACTAAGTTTTTATTAACTGTTACCCTGATATGCTCTCTGTCCTCATTTTCTGCTCAGGCTTTTGTTGATTCTGGAGCAGCTATTAACCTGATGGATTTTGATTTTGCTAAACGTTGTGGGTTTCCCTTGATACCCTACGGAAGTCTATTCCCCTACTGGGGATCGATTCTACCCCTTTGGCTGAGAATAAACCTCAGTTCTCTACTCAGGTGATAATGAGGGTAGAACCTGATCATCAGGAGATTGCAAATTTTTGGTTCTGTATAATCTGCATGACATTATCGTACTGGGTTTCCCTTGGTTACAGTCTCATAATCCTGTTTTGGATTGGAAATCTGTGTCTGTTACCAGTTGGGGCTGCCAATGTGTTAATACCAACACTCCTGTTTTTTCTGCCTCCCCCAGGCTCAGGATGTTCCTGACTTTTTGATTGATTTTTCTGATGTGTTTAGCGAAAGTAAATCTGCATCCTTACCTCCCCATAGGAGCTATGACTGCGCTATTGAATTAGTGCCTGGTAGTAAATTCCCTAAAGGTCGCCTTTTTAACTTGTCTGTACCTGAACATGACGCTATGCGGTCTTATATCAAGGAGTCATTGGAGAAGGGTCATATCAGACCATCCTCTTCACCCTTAGGTGCCGGTTTTTTCTTTGTGGCCAAAAAGGATGGTTCATTAAGGCCGTGTATTGATTATCGTCTCTTGAACAATATTACTGTGAAATATCAATATCCTTTACCCTTGATCTCTGATCTGTTTTCCAGGGTTAAAAACGCTACTTGGTTTACCAAGCTTGACCTCAGGGGGGAATATAACCTTATTCGCATTAAGCACGGGGATGAATGGAAGACGGCATTTAATACCCTGAAGGGCATTTTGAGTACCTTGTGATGCCCTTTGGGCTCACTAATGCTCCTTCTGTCTTCCAGTCCTTCATGAATGACATTTTCAGGGATTTTGTGGATAAATTTCTGATTGTTTATTTGGATGATATCTTGATTTTTTTCCAATGACTGGGACTCTCATGTAAAACATGTTCAGACTGTGTTCCAGATTTTGAGAGAGAATGCTCTGTATGTGAAGGGATCAAAGTGTCTTTTTGGCGTTCAGAGGATCTCATTTCTGGGATTCATTTTGTCCCCATCTGTTATTGAAATGGACCCGGTCAAAGTTCAGGCCATCTGTGATTGGGTCCAACCTACTTCATTAAAGGCTCTTCAAAGATTCTTGGGTTTTGCCAATTTTTATCGTAAATTTATTGGTAATTTCTCTGTTATTGTTAAACCATTAACTGATTTGACCAAGAAGGGTTCTGATGTGGTGAATTGGCCTCCTGAGGCAGTCTCTGCATTTCAGGAACTTAAGCAGAGATTCACTTCTGCTCCTGTTCTACGGCAGCCTGATGTTTCTCTACCATTTCAGGTGGAGGTTGATGCCTCTGAAATTGGGGCAGGTGCCGTTTTGTCCCAAAGAGATCCAGAGACCTCTAAAAGTAACCCTTGTGCCTTTTTCTCTCGAAAATTTTCTCCCACTGAACGTAATTATGACGTGGGTAATCGGGAGTTATTGGCTATGAAGTGGGCTTTTGAAGAGTGGAGACATTGGCTGGAGGGAGCCAAACATCAGGTGGTGGTCCTTACGGACCATAAGAATCTAGTTTATCTGGAATCTGCCAAGCGACTTAATCCTAGACAGGCCAGGTGGGCCTTGTTTTTCACACGTTTTAATTTTGTGGTTTCATTTCTTCCTGGCACTAAAAATGTTAAGGCGGATGCCCTCTCGAGGAGTTTCCTGGCGGACTCTCCTGAGTTATCTGATCCTTCTGTTATTTTGAAAGAGGGTGTAGTTCTTTCCGCCATCTGCCCAATTTGAGACTGGCTCTGGAGGGGTGTCAGGAGGATAAGCCCGAGCGCTGCCCTGTTGGGAAATTGTTTGTCCCGGACCAGTGGAAAAAAAGTGTAATGTCTGAGATTCATTGTTCCGCGTTGGCCGGTTATCCGGAATTTTTGGTACCAGAGACTTGGTTAGTCGGTCCTTTTGGTGGTCTACCTTGTCTCGTGATGTCAGGGAGTTTGTGCAGTCCTGCGGGACTTGCTCTCGCTCCAAGCCTTGCTCTCGTTCTAGTGGTTTGTTGATGCCATTACCTGTGCCCAAGAGACCATGGACCCATATCTCTATGGATTTCATTTCCGACCTCCCTGTTTCTCAGAGAATGACCGTCATCTGGGTGATTTGCGATAGGTTTTCCAAGATGATACATCTTGTGCCATTACCTAAGTTGCCTTCCTCCTCTGAATTGGTGCCTTTGTTCCTTCAGCACGTGGTTCGTTTACACGGCATTCCTGAGAACATTGTGTCTGACAGAGGAGTCCAGTTTGTTTCCAGATTTTGGAGGACCTTTTGTTCTAAAATTGGTGTTCAATTGTCTTTCTCCTCGGCGTTTCATCCTCAGACCAATGGTCAAACTGAGAGAACAAACCAGACATTGGAGACTTATCTAAGATGCTTTGTGTCTGCTGATCAGGATGACTGGGTCTCTTTTTTGCCTTTGGCTGAGTTTGCTCTTAATAATAGGGCTAGCTCTGCCACTTTGATGTCTCCGTTTTTCTGTAATTCTGGGTTTCACCTCGATTTTCTTCAGGACAGACGGAGGCTTCTGTCTGTCCAGGTGTTGACTCTGTTGTGGAGCGTATGCAACAGATTTGGGACCAGGTAGTGGAGAGGTTGTCCCTCTCTCAGGAGATGGCCCAGCGGTTTGCTAACCGGCATAGGACTGATGGTCCTCGGTTTAAAGTGGGGGACTTGGTCTGGTTGTCCTCAATAAATATTCCTATGAGAGTGGCATCTCCTAAATTCAAGCCTAGGTTCATTGGACCTTATAAGATCATGGAGATTCTTAATCCTGTTTCTTTTCGTTTGCTTCTTCCAGGGACATTTAAGATCCATAACGTGTTCCACAAGTCCTTGTTGAAGAGGTTTGTTGAGCCAGTGGTTCCTACTACTGTGCCTCCTGACCCTGTTTTGGTTGAGGGCAATCTGGAGTATGTGGTTGAGAAAATATTGAATTCTCGTTTTTCTAGACGGAGACTCCAGTATTTGGTTAAGTGGAGAGGTTATGGTCAGGAAGACAATTCTTGGGTGTTTGCTTTGGACATCCATGCTAGGAGACTCATCCGTGCGTATCATAGAACTCATCCTGACCGACCTGGTTGCTCAAATGAGGGTTCGGTGACCCCTCCTCAAGGGGGGGGTACTGTTGTGAATAGGCTGGAAATGAGTTCTGAGCAGAAGCTCCCTCTGGTGGTTACAAACGGTACTGGACTGTCCAGTGAAGATTGTGAGGATTGGGAATCAGGTGTTACTGACTGGTCTTATATAAGGGAGTCGCCTTCCCATCAGGGTTGCCGGTGATCAATTGTTCTGGTCTCAATCCTTGATTCCTGTTTCCTTGGTAGCCTGCTGTGTCGTGTCTGAATCTCCTGCTAACAGATAAGACATTTTCTTCTTTTTGTTTTTGTGCTTGATTTTTGCATTTTGTCCTGCACTTCTGTGGGGGCTTTCAGGGTCCCCTCTGGGGGCTTTTGCCCTCTCAGTTCAGTTCAGCCACTGATGTTTGTACATTTGCTTTTTCCAGTTTTTTCAGTGGCTGCTGTAATGTTTTTGGTTACACCAGAGAACTAATTTAGGTGGTAGAGGTCGTGTGATCTCAGGTGTTTTTGAAATTAGTAGAGTTGGTGCTTTTCAGGGTTTTTTGGGATTGCAGTAAGTGCCCTTCCTATCCTTTTCTATTTAGTAAGTTTGGGCCCCAAAGTTTGCTCATACTATTTTCTGTCTGTGTCAGTATTTCTTCTTGTCTAACCGCCATTACATGTTTGGGGGCTTTCTATGTTCTTTGGGGATCTGCTCCGGGCAGATAGCTTTCCTCTTTCTATCTCTAGGTGTAGTTAGTTTCTCAGGCTGTGACGAGGACGTCTAGGACCAACGTAGGAACGCTCCACGGCTGCCTCTAGTTGTGGTGGTTAGTCAGGGTACTGCAATCTCATAGTTTCCAACTGCTCTGGTGTATTTCCTTTTTTGCCTGCTCTCCTCAGCTACCAAATCATAACAGCCAGCTCTCCTAGCTGTATAATAAAAAGGCATATATTGTATAGACTGCACATGTATGTGACTGCAGCTGCTTTCATTGTCTATAGGACTGTCGGAGAAGGTCCGGTCCAGCTCTCGGCTATCTCTCAGTCCCTTAGGCAGTAAATGGAAAAGTGCTATTGAATGTGCACAGTCACTCCATGTACACAGAGGTTTAAGAAACCTTTGTTCTAATCTGTGGAGGTCCTAGTAGTCATAACTTCATAGTTTGGCCGTTTATTCACTCTTCTGTGGATGGGTAATAAATTGCAATCATGGGAGCCAAGTTGGTAATTTATCCACAGGATAGAGGATAAGATCCCAAAGTTTGAGAGTGCACCATCGCTCCATTCATTGTTTATGGGACTGCCAAAGAGAGCCGAGCCTTGGTTATCTCTCCAGCAGTCCTATAGACAATGAATGGTGTGGAGGTACGCGTGCTCTCGGGAATGGTGTAGGGTCCAGCGATCGAAACCCTGGGTTATCTCCTATCCTATGTACATACTTGTTACAAACCATTTGAGTTTTATACGTGTATTAGTTAGTTTACTTGAAAATTTCTAGAAAAATATAATTTATATAAATACTTTTAAGGTCCAAAAAATTACAAAAATATTCTACCTTTAACCATAAAAATATTTTTTTTTGTTCAGCCAATAAAGCTATCAATTTTAGAATATGTTTGTCTTTTTTTGGTACTTACATAGATTTTTCTTAGTAATATGCAACAACAATATAATTTTTTTATTGTAGGTTATAAAAAGTATATAAGAAGGTTTTTACCAGCCTCACCTCTACTATGTACACATAGGATGCATTTCTTGGGTAAGCAGGTAATGCCAGAGTTTGGGGAGACAGGGTAATGGGCAAGAAAATTTTCACTTTTTGTTTCTGGGAAATTGGGTTTGAAAATGTCCAGAGTTCATCCTGTCAATGACACAAGAAATATTTAATTTCTAGACGACCCAAGGATCCACAGCGATGTCTGTGTATGACCATGCGGGATTCGGTGGCGATCAGGTGACATAGTAGTCACGCCGCCATCACTGCTCTGTAATACTTTGGGTATAAGTTTATGCCTTTGATCTTACCTCGGGATCAACACCAATAAGTGACGCATTGACAGTCGTGGTACCTGTATGGATGGCGCGTACCACGTGGTATGACCCATTTTTGGAGGAAAACATCAAACTGAAACATTCCGAGGGAAATAGAACGCTGATCTGTAGGTTCTGTTTAGAAGAAGAAATGAAATGGAGGATCTTACTGAACATTGAGCTTATGTGTTTTGTATCTGTAGTACGTATCTTAAAGAAGTGTAGATGCCCCTTTTCTCCTGAATCCGGCGCTGTTTTTCTTTTCTTCCTGCGCCTCTCCATTCCTGAGTTATGGCCCCTTATTCCCTGTATATAAATCTAGTCTTGTTACCAAGTGGGCGTTTTCCAACATGACCACACTCACTTGGATATTAAGACTAGGCTTATATACAGGAAAGATGGGGCCATAACTCCGGAGTGGAAAGGAGCAGGAAGAAAAGAAAAACCTCTCCCCATTCAGGAGAACAGCAGCATTTACACCAGGTAAAAATAATTACACATTTATTACAATTCACAGATCCTTTTTAAGATGGTGGAACTTGGATATACTTATTACGTTAGTCATGAGTCCATACCTGGGAGGGATAGACCCGACGACTGCTTATTTTGTCATACACCTCAATGGTGACCTCGTACGATTTTTCTACCTCCAAAATCCAGAGCTTTCCAGGACTTATTGAAAACCCTGAGGGAAGTAACTTAGTCATTATATGCTACATGTCTGTCGCTGATCTCGGTCTGCGGAGGGGTGAAAGAAGCGGTGTGACCCTTACCGAGAAATCCCGGCTCTACCACACACACTGTGCAAGTAGGAAGGCTGGAACCACCGTCCATGGCAATATCTAACGGCACGTTGAGTTTTATCAGTAACACACTTTACATCTGATCCTTTCAAGGGTGTGGGGGTTTATGGACAACACTAGCCCACCAGGGGACATGACAAGTGTCAGCAGGAGGACGCTACAGCAGAGGATCTGCAGCTGTTTAAAGAGTAATTAAACTAAATTTTTTAATAATTTCTCTAGCATGGAAAGTTCTGAAACTTTGAAAATCATATTATTTGGGTATTTGTCTTCATTCCTGTTAAAAAAAAAATGCATATTAGTAACTTCCAATCCCTGCCATCAGCTGCGTTGATATCAGAACATACTCATTTGGAGTACAGATGATGGCAGTGATCTGTCACCTCCTGTATCACTTGTCAGAACAATCCCCTCATCAGCTTTTCTCCGTAGTAAGGCCTCGTTCACACGTCAGTTTTTCTCGTAGGAGTGCTCTCCGTGTTTTTCAGGATTAGCACTCGTACCTGTGATAGTCAATGGGGCTGTGCACATATCCATGATTGACTTGTGCAATATTGCGGAGACATGTCAGATCAAACTTGACAGGGCAAGTCTATGGGTCAGTGAAAATGTCGGATGCCATCCGAGCGCTGGCTGTTTTTTACTGACAGCCAGATAGAATAAGGTGGAAAAACTTTTTGTTTGCTTGTTTCTCATCCGAGAAAAACGGACAAAACTCTGATGAAAATCTGATCAAGAACACTGACGAAACTCGGACCGATTTTCTTGTACGGGAAAAATCACTGACGTGTGCATGAGGCCTTATATTTATTTTTGTTAGCCATGAAAAGGTATCGCAGCTACAAGATTATCTTGTTTTCCCCACTGAGAACATTATTGAGGTCTTAGTCACAGTAGCCGACCCATCACTGCCATCATCTGTACTCCAAATGTGTACATTATGATATTAATGCAGAAAAATAGACTGGGGAAAAGAGGGATTCGGAAGCTACTTACATGTCATATTTTACAGGAATAATGACAAATCCAATAACAAAGTGATTTGCAAATTTTCATAACTTTCCATGCTGGACAATAATAATAATATAATAATAATAATAATAATAATGTTTAGTAACTCTTTAATCAGTGATCTGGCCACATAGGAATAGCCCAAGGTAAAAGATGGCAGGAATCCTAAATCGTTGGCGTAGGATACTCTTGTGGGTGAAGATCAGGTTGGCACAGCCCAGTTGGAGAGCCATCACTGTAAGGGAGGTTTCATCAAGATTAGCCACAGGAAAGTCTGGGTCGCCTCCTGGACTTATCAACTGGTTCTCCAGCTGCACTATATAATTAGCTAGAGGTGGATTCATCCCTGCAAGTCCAAAAAAAAAAAACGTGAATATCTTCATTTGGTCTTTAGAGCAAGTTACCATTCACCACCATTGTCTGGTTATACCCCATGCACCTGTAACTTTATGCTCCACTAGTCTCTGCACTTGGAAGTGGACGCGAGCCTTCTCTAGCAGGAGGACCTCGCAGCACGGGGTCAGGAATATCTTCTCCAGGACCACCAGGCGTATACTGGTCACTGGTGTGTGCTGCGGGGAACGAAGCATTGCCAATGGAAACCGTGAGCTGGAGATACTAACAATATAAAGACCGCAGCGCAGGACCGCTAACGTCAACGGATCTCACCTTGTAAAATTCACCTTCTATCCGCACTTTGACAACGCTGACTCCTGTGCTGACTCCGGACACCAGGACAATATCTCCCTGTTTTCCATCTTTTTCCATCGATATGATATACTCAGGGATGTAATACTGTGTCTCCGTGCAACGCAGAATCCTACAGGAAAAATCACTGATCATATAGTGATGCATTTACATTGCATCTGCCTCCTTAGAGCCAAAATATGGGGTAAGTAATTGCCCAAATTGCCATTTGCAATTATTTCTCCTTTTCCTCACCTGATCTTTGTCGACGTTTCGGGGATTCCTGTAGATTCATCCATCATCACCATCCACTGGAATCTTATCCCAACCAAACTGCTGAAGATATTACCTGTCCGTTACAAAGCATCGAAGCTCAATGTCACAAGCGGATGATTTCTCATGGCCTGTAGCCAGTGATTAAATAATAATAATTTTTATTTATATAGCGCCAACATATTCCGCAGCGCTTTACAGTTTAACAGTTTCAAAACACAAGTCATAAGTAACAACGTTAACAATACAATAATTAAAGCAAAATAAGACGACCCTGCTCGTGAGAGCTTACAATCTACAATGAGGTGGGGGAGATACAAAGTACAGGTGTTGTATATACAATGGTGCATTTACAATGATGGTCCAGCCATCTTGAGGGAGTGAGGGATGGATGGAGATAGTGAATGGGCTACACACACACACACACACTTACACATAGAATGACTTTGATTAGTGAATGTGATAGGCCGCTCAGAACAAATGTGTTTTGAGGGAGCGCCTGAAACCATGCAAATTGTGGATAGTCCTAATTTCTTGGGGTAGAGCATTCCAGAGGATTGGCGCAGCGCGGGAGAAGTCTTGGAGTCGGGAGTGGGAGGTACGGATTAGTGCAGAGGTTAGTCGTAAGTCGTTTGCAGAGCGCAGCAGTCGGTTAGGTCGATAGATAGAAATGAGGGAGGAGATGTAGGGGGGTGCTGCAGTGTGAGAGCTTTGTGGGTGAGAACCAGTACTTTGAATTGGATCCTATAATGAATGGGCAGCCAGTGTAAGGACTGGCGAAGAGGGACGCGTCCGAGTACCGATTAGCCAGATGGATGACCCTGGCTGCTGCATTAAGGATGGACTGGAGAGGGGATAGTCGAGTAATGGGGAGGCCAATCGTATTTTCATTTTTTTTCCCCTAAGTCTCTTATAGTGGACGTTCACTATACGTACATTATAGGACACGTTCATTATACGTACATTTGCCGCAGAATCCGCAGCAATAATCCGAGGCTGATTAATTCATGGGGCTAATCCTCGTATACCGTAAATACCAGCTGCGTTTTCCACTCAGAATTCATGTGATATTTGATGGAAGGAGTTTTCATTTCTGCACCAGTGAAATTTGTGTCCATAGGAGCTGTGGGTTTCCAAGGCTCCGGGCAAGGCAGGTATTGTGGCCCCAAATTCTGCAATAGTGCACCTTGAATTCACCCTAAAAAACAATGACTTGAGTTCTCCCTCTAGGCTACGTTCCCAAGATGAGCTTTTGATATTGCAGATTTTCTCTACTCATCAAGTAAAATGGGTTACTTGCATTTCTTCGAAAATACACAGCGCAAAAAATCTATTATAGGAACTTAGCATAAGGAAGGGTTAATATCACCTTTTAGTCTTCCTTCTACTAAAAAAAAATAAAGGTTGTACTCACCCGATCTGAGCGACTGTGCTCTCCTCTCCCATGCACACAGGAGGGTTTGCACAGGCGGTGCAATGCAGGAAAGTTGTTGTGCCGCCAGCACCTCATAAGCCTATAGCACCCCCTTGGTCTACAGGATGGAGAGTGGTTAGCTGGGATCAACTGTAATGGCGCCATGTTGACACCGATACAGTTTAGCCCTTGACCAGGACCCGGTAGCTTCAATCTTCCTGCGCTCCTCTGATGCTGCTGCCATAGTTTGGACCAATGGGGCAACCAAGCCACTGTTTGGCATTGTCTTTCTTCAGGAGCGCACCGCTCCCCGGCAAACAGAGAGCCAGGAAAAAGAGGAGCGGGGCCCTTAACAGTGAGGTGTGCTGGTATGAAGTTATTGAACTGATAGTTGCACACCTTCTTTATCTAACCCAGCAACAGTAAGTTCCACCGGAGCGTCGTCCACATACAGCTCTCGAGTCTGCGATTCAATCTCCAGGGTCACTATGAGATCCACAATCACATCACAACGCAAGACTTGTCCAGTTACTGCAGGTAAAACAGGTTTGTAAGTTATTGCATTTTGAAGGATGTAAAAAAAAAAGGGTTGTCCATTTTTTTGGAGACCCGTTTAAAAAAAAAACCTAAAACTTAAATGCATGTATTTGTGGCTAAAAATCATTTTTGCAATTCAGTGTTATTAAAAATTTTGCACCGTTTGGCTTTTCCAGGCTCTTTTGTTTCCCGGCACATTCAACTCTGATGTGGTCTGTGGTCATAAATCAGCTGAGAGGAGCTTAGAAAAAGACAGAATAGTTAGAAATCCTCCTATTGGACCATCAGAATGGGCTCACTGACAAATTCTCCATTAACCCATCCTATAGACAACACAGCACAAATGCTGTAGATGGCAAACGGTGCAACATTTTTAACAAACCCCAATATTGAAAAATATTTGTAGGCAAAAATACATAAACAGTCACAGTCTCTATTGATCACCATTAGACACAGTGTGTCTGCTGGCCATTATTATAAACATTTGGAGGGCACCACTGTACAATTAAATGATGGAGCATGTGAGGAAAGCAACATGCCTAAAATTTGGGAGCACCACACTATATATACCAAAAATGACAAAGTTTATTGAGGGCATAAGAACACCTACAAAAAACACACAATAACCATAAAAACATCTAAAAACAGGCAGTAGGAAATCTGGTCATGCCATGGAATGATGGAACAATGACTCCCCCTACCTAAACCCACACAGCCAACAATACTAAATAATGTTTAGGACAACTCCCAAATGCAATACATATACAAGTACAATACATTTCATAATATATGGGAGAGTCCAAAACATAAAATATATATAGCTATTTGCAGCACAAGGAATGGACCCAAATATAAAGAAAAATCCCAACAGACAAAGCATTCATGATTTTCTGAGTTCATCCATCCTCATGAGCGCATCCATTTAGGACCGTACCTTGGTCTCATCATATGAATAGGTTTGGTTGCCCACTCCAGGCTGCATGTTATTTTTCCGTCCTTCCATCTTTGTGGGTGTTGGGATTTTTCTTTATATTTGGGTCCATTCCTTGTGCTGCAAATAGCTATATACAGTATATTATGTTTTGGACTCCCCCATATATTATGAAATTTATTGTTCTTGTATATGTATTGCATTTGGGAGTTGTCCTAAACATTATTTAATATTGTCGGCTGTGTGGGTTTAGGTAGGGGAGAGTCATTGTTCCATCATGGCATGACTAGATTTCCTATTGCCTGTTTTTAGATGTATTTTTTGTATGTGTTTTTGTGCCCTCAATAAACTTAGTCATTTTTGGTATATATAGTGTGGTGTTCCCAATTTTAGGTATGTTGCTGGTCATTATTAGGCACAATCTGTTGGTTACCATTAGCCACAGTCTGTGTGTTGGTCACCATTAGGCACGGTCTATCTGTTGGCCATCATTAGACACAGTAAATCTGTTGGTCACCATTAGGCATAGTCTGTCTGCTGACCACCATAAGGCACAGTGTGTTTGCTGGCCACCATTAGGCACAAACTGCTCACCACCGTTAGGCACAGTCTGTGTGTTGGCCATCATCAGGCACAGTCTGTCTCTTGGTCACCAATAGGCACATTATGTCTGCTGACCACCATTAGGCACAGTGTGTCTGTTGGCCATTATTAAGCACAATCTGTTGGTCATCGTTAGGCACAGTCTATTTGTGGGCCATCATTAGACACGGTCCGTCTGCTGGCCACCATTAGGCTTGGTCTGTCTGTTGGCCACCATTAGGCACGGTCTGTCTGTTGGCCACCATTAGGCACGGTCTATCTGTTGGCCACTATTAGACACAGTAAATCTGTTGGCCACCTTTAGGCACGGTCTATCTGTTGGCCACCATTAGACACGGTAAATCTGTTGGCCATCATTAGGCATGGTCTGTCTGCGGACCACCATTAAGCACAGTGTGTCTGTTGGCCATGATTAGGCACAGACTGTGTATTGGGCAACATTAGGCACAGTCTATCTCTAGTACCTACCTATCTCTTTGGCAATCAAAACCGTGGTCTGACGCTTGGGCTGTTCTGATTTGCATTTTAGGACGGCTTTCTGTGAGCATAGGGTGGTGTTCTCAAATATTGGTGTCACGGAGATGATCTCAGTGTGGTGAACATGCCTATAGGTAAAACATCATGTTCACATTAGGAATGGCACATCTTGGTACATAGACCTGGCTTTATGGCCGTAAGATTTGGGATGAGAAGACCATGTACTGCATGCAGATTGATCAGCACAAGTAGGGTATATGGTATTATGCCTAGTGTTGGCTCCCTACGCCTGTGTCAAACCACTAAGAGTCTTAATCTAAGACCATGACAAGGAGTAGGAAGGAGAACTAGGGTACATTGGCAGGTTGGAGCCTCAAACTCCACAGTTTAATCAGTGGGAGTGATCAAGAAGTTTAGCTTTGGTTTGGCATCAGAATTTCTCTGGGATTACTCCAGGTTTACCAAAAGCAATTTCCCTATAATGGTCCAGAAGAACACGACTCACCAGGTATAGCATCCTCCGACAGCCTCAATGGTGTAAGGGACCTCCAACCCTGGGAAGAAGGGCAGGAGAACTTTGGGATCAGACAACCTGGAGGCCTCGGTGGTAACTTGCAGAATGACAAAGAGTCCGGTGTACAATACGATGGATACGTGGAATCTCATCTCTCCAGTCACAAAAAGCTTAAAAAAAGATCAAACAAATGTTAGACACCAATACATTAACTCAAACACGTTTAGAGCTAAGGCCTTGTTCAGACATCAGGTTTTGGAGGGGGAATTTGTATGTGAAAAAATTGGACTTATTTTCATCAATGTTTTGGATCAGATTCTCATTGGTGTTTGCTCCGTGTGTCAGTTTTTACCAGTGATTTTCTTATATGCAAAAAAAAAATAATAATAATTTGCAAAAATTCCTGGAGAAGCATCTGTGTGATGTCCGTGATTTTTAAGGGCTCACAGACTTTGTACGGATAATTTTAATCCTTGACTTGGATCGATAAAGGACATGTCCCCTTGATTTTTTTGCAAACATTTTGCAAAAAAATATGGAAATGTAAACCGAAAAAATTCTGTGAAAAAAAATGAAAAAAAAAACACTTAGGAAATTACCAAAAAATTAGAAAAAATACTTTTGAGGAATTCAAAATGGTTCCTGAAACGTTTTCAGCTTGAAAAAAAACAGACTTTTTTGACTGCTGGAAAAAGGTCCGGTGTGAACGTACCCTTAGGTAGCTGTTGGGTCAGCGCTCATTCGGCCGACTGTTTTCCACTTTAACAAGCAGTATCCCATTAATTACAAGCATCAGATAGGGGCGGTGTGACCCACGTGTGGCCAGTTGACCCATTTTGATCCCATCGTTCTGCACCCATAATGAATAGGTTACTCTAACACATATTTTTTCAAGGACTCATTGCCGATCACACAGGTAAGCACATGTATATAAGACGCCATCCCATAGTGGTTACATGTCCTTTATGGCCGACCACACAGCCGCCCTCCGAGGCAAATAGAAGAACTAGGTTGTGATCTTGGCCACTACTTAACCCTAAACTTTATAATGATATATTTTTTTTTATCTATTTAGTAATTTCTAATCTGCCTACAAACAGCAAAAAATCAGTTCACATTGGTCCGACCACCCACCGCCATTAATCACGTCTTCCTCGGCGAGCGATGCGATCGGATGTGACAGTTGGGCTGTTCCATTCCACTTAGTGGATGGAAAATGGGACGATCCAAAAAAAAAAAAAAAAGCAGCGGCATCCACAAGAGCCAATCACATTATAGATTGAGCTGCAAGAAGCAATCTGATTGGCTGCTGTGTGAAATACACTGGTCTCGTGTACAAAACAAGAGGGAAGTCACTTTAGCCGTTTTGCAAAATCACAACTGGTTGTGAACTATCGGCCCCCACGTATATGTCTGACGCCTCTACATTATTTCCTGCCTACACCCCCACAATGTAGACGTATATGTGGGGAACTATCAGCCCCCACGTACACGTCTGATGCCCACACATTATGTCCTGACTACACCCCCACAAAGTAGACGTATATGTGGGGAACTATCAGCCCCCACGTACACGTCTGACGCCCCTACATTATTTCCTGCCTACACCCCCACAATGTAGACGTATATGTGGGGAACTATCAGCCCCCACGTACACGTCTGACGCCCCCACATTATTTCCTGCCTATACCCCCACAACGTAGACATATACGTGGGGAACTATCGGCCCCTACGTACACGTCTGACGCCCCCACATTATTTCCTGCCTACACCCCCACAATGTAGACGTATATGTGGGGAACTATCAGCCCCCACGTATACGTCTGACGCCCCCACATTATGTACTGACTACACCCCCACAATGTAGATTTATATGTGGGGAACTATCAGCCCCCACATTATGTCCTGCCTACACCCCCACAATGTAGACGTATATGTGGGGAACTATCAGCCCCCACGTATACGTCTGATACCCCCACATTATGTCCTGACTACACCCCCACAATGTAGACGTATATGTGGGGAACTATCAGCCCCCACGTATACGTGTGACGTCCCTACATTATGTCCTGCCTACACCCCCAATGTAGACGTATATGTGGGGAACTATCAGCCCCCACGAACACGTCTGACGTCCCTACATTATGTCCTGCCTACACCCCTACAATGTAGATGAATATGTGGGGAACTATCAGCCCCCCACGTATACGTCTGATACCCCCACATTATGTCCTGCCTACACCCCCACAATGTAGATGAATATGTGGGGAACTATCAGCCCCCCACGTATACGTCTGATACCCCCACATTATGTCCTGACTACACCCCCACAATGTAGACGTATATGTGGGGAACTATCAGCCCCCACGTATACGTGTGACGTCCCTACGTTATGTCCTGCCTACACCCCCACAATGTAGACGAATATGTGGGGAACTATCAGCCCCCACGTATACGTCTGACGCCCCCACATTATGTCCTGCCTACACCCCCACAATGTAGACATATATGTGGGGAACTATTGGCCCCCATGTATACATCTGACGTCCCCACATTATGTCCTGCCTACACCCCACAATGTAGACGTATATGTGGGGAACTATCAGCCCCCACATATACGTCTGACGTCCCTACATTATGTCCTGCCTACACCCCCACAATGTAGACGTATATGTGGGGAACTATCAGCCCCCACGTATACGTCTGACGTCCCTACATTATGTCCTGCCTACACCCCTACAATGTAGACGTATATGTGGGGAACTATCAGCCCCCACGTATACGTCTGACGCCCCCACATTATGTCCTGCCTACACCCCCACAATGTAGACATATATGTGGGGAACTATCGGCCCCCATGTATACATCTGACGTCCCCACATTATGTCCTGCCTACACCCCAACAATGTAGACGTATATGTGGGGAACTATCAGCCCCCACATATACGTCTGACGTTCCTACATTATGTCCTGCCTACACCCCCACAATGTAGACGTATATGTGGGGAACTATCAGCCCCCACGTATACGTCTGACGTCCCTACATTATGTCCTGCCTACACGCCCACAATGTGGACGTATATGTGGGGAACTATCAGCCTCCCACGTATACGTCTGACACCCCCACATTATGTCCTGACTACACCCCCACAATGTAGACGTATATGTGGGGAACTATCAGCCCCCACGTATACGTCTGACATCCCTACATTATGTCCTGCCTACACCCCCACAATGTAGACGAATATGTGGGGAACTATCAGCCCCCACGTATACGTCTGACGCCCCCACATTATGTCCTGCCTACACCCCCACAATGTAGACATATATGTGGGGAACTATCGGCCCCCATGTATACATCTGACGTCCCCACATTATGTCCTGCCTACACCCCCACAATGTAGACGTATATGTGGGGAACTATCAGCCCCCACATATACGTCTGACGTCCCCACATTATGTCCTGACTACACCCCCACAATGTAGACGTATATATGGGGAACTATCAGCCCCCACATATACGTCTGACGTCCCACATGTCCTGCCTACACCCTACAATGTAGACGTATATGTGGGGAACTATCAGCCCCCACGTATACGTCTGACGCCCCCACATTATGTCCTGCCTACACCCCCACAATGTGGACGAATATGTGGGGAACTATCAGCCCCCACGTATACGTCTGACGCCCCCACATTATGTCCTGCCTACACCCCCACAATGTAGACATATATGTGGGGAACTATCGGCCCCCATGTATACATCTGACGTCCCCACATTATGTCCTGCCTACACCCCCACAATGTAGACGTATATGTGGGGAACTATCAGCCCCCACATATACGTCTGACGTCCCTACATTATGTCCTGCCTACACCCCCACAATGTAGACGTATATGTGGGGAACTATCAGCCCCACGTATACGTCTGACGTCCCTACATTATGTCCTGCCTACACCCCCACAATGTGGACGTATATGTGGGGAACTATCAGCCCCCCCCGTATACGTCTGACGCCCCCACATTATGTCCTGACTACACCCCCACAATGTAGACGTATATGTGGGGAACTATCAGCCCTTACTTACACGTCTGACGCCCCCACTTATGTCCTGCCTATGCCCCCACAATCACCAACGCAGTTTGTCCCCTATTGGTCCTACAGGCGATACCAATTTTGTCAACTTTCTGATCGGAATTAGGGTGTCTAGATTTGCCCCAAGATGTTGATAGAAAGAAGGATTGGGCAGTTTGTTTTAAACATGCCCAGTCCTTTCACTCACAGGGAAGAAACGCCACTACTAGTGGGGTAAGGCAGCAGTTTATTCTCCTCTTCCCATGAAGAACACATGGATGCACAGCCGAGCACGTGTATGGAGTAGTCCGGAGATATAACCATAGGCCAAATACTAAAATCTGGAGGTTACAAGTCCGAATATGCAGCTGCATCTCCCATCTTCAGGTTAAACATGGGGACAACACATCCCTCCTCCCAGTATTTGGTCTGTATACATGCCTCTGGACACAAGCTAGAATGTACCCATTCACTGACAGCAAACAGAGAATGGAGATCAGCAAATCAGTTTGAGGTGAGTATAATTTTTAGAGTATAAAATGCACATTTCATTTTCTGGCTAAATTATAATTCTGGCAAATTCATGCATCACTGAAAAAGTTTATTGGAAAGTTATAAAACTTTTTTTCTGTAGCGATTAGGATTTATTTGTTTTTTTCAGGATCTCAGCTTTTGGCTCAGCTTTTCTGCACATCTGGAAATGCTTAATCTGCTGGAGGCGATGGTGACTACACCCAGTGTGATGAGGAGGAGAAGGAGGGATGGACTCACTGGACGTTTCTTACTTTACCCAAAAGCTGCACTAAACAAGAACTCTGGCAAACTGTGGAACAATGAGGTTGATGTACCCGGCATTACTTATCCTCCTTATAAAGGTAAAAGACATTATGTGGGTAGAAAGGGGCTTATGGATTTATATTGGGCATATAGCCGATATCTGTAGTTGGACAGTATGAAAGCATCGCCTGTCATCTAGCTGGGGTGGGACTACAAGTTGCAGCATGCATGCAAAGCCAGTGCAACTGTCAAAGTTGCATATCAAACGGTGTCTTGATTTTGCAGGTGTCCCTGGTGGTCTTGGAGGACCTGGAACAATGTGTGCCCGGCTTCAGTGAGCAGCGCTACGCTTTTGCTGTGCCCCGTAAGATCCTGGAGAGAGGCCGAGCTGTTGGCAAAGGTACCAGTTTTGTATCGGGTGATCCCATGGCACAAAGTGTGAGGGCTGCTCTGATTGTGGAGGACCTAAGAGCTGACCCCTTTATTAAAGTCCCAGGAAATTTCTTGTTTTGCTCATCTGTACAATCCTCCATCACTGTATTGGAGGGATATACTGTGCCCCTATAAGTAACATAAATCCAGACATCCCACTAATAAATTCCATGAAACCTCAGAAGGAAATCGCTCACATTCCAGAGTTCTCAAAAGATGGAGAGAAAATGCTGAGACTTGCTGACCACTTGGGGGATTTGCTTTTTTTTTTGTTTTTTTAAATTGACACAAAAGGACCAT
>JARQOD010000010.1:31223119-31292556 GCA_033576555.1 Oophaga sylvatica | reverse complement strand
GGGTAGTATGGTAAATTCATAAATGTGGAGGACCGAAATATCCACTGCATAAACGCTGATAGGTTATGGTCACAATTTTGTTATAAGCTGGCGATACCAGCGATAAATAAAATGGATACATAGGTAAGTACATTGGTGGAATTGCGTCACCGGAAGTGACGTGTGCGGTTCAACATCGTAGCTGCTTGCGTTCCGCACATTGTAGGACGTATGGTGCTATAAGGACATCAGTGTGAATGTCCTAAGGGTTAAATTTGCGCTGGCATTCAGTAAAATGAAGCGGTATAGGAGGCGAATACAGCCTATAGCACATGGTATAAGCGTTTTGCCAAAAAGAAAAATAAACTTTTGTAAGCATGTTATTTATAAACAATGAGTGGTACTTGTAAGGTGATGATAAGGAAGAATATCAAGTCAGAATAGATGTCACCACACAAGTTTATTGTAGTAAATGTGTAAGGTTCTATGTATATATTCCTGAAACTCAGTTTGTTCATCAGCCATTTTACTTTCTGTCTTGCTGCAGCTATTTTGCCCTCAGTCAAAATGGAGTTTCCAGCTTGCATGTTCCCGCCCTGATTCTCTCCTTTGCTTCTTAAGCAGCCACAGCTGAGCAATCAGTGCTTCAGAATCTAGCCTGCAGTGAACCTGTGACTTGACTCCTGTAAGCCTTGGACCTTGTACTCCAGCTATTCCTACTGAGGAACTCTGAAGCACTTGTGGACTCTGAACCGTGCTCTTTGAAAGACCCACGTTTGCATGGACTTACGGTAACAGAGAAGAAGATCCTGAATCTGTATTGGAGAGTGATTGCTGAGCTTGGATTACTCTGGCCTGCTGTGTCTCCTGTTTCTGTGTCTGCAAACTGTGTGACTATTTCTGCCAACTTGTATGAAGTAATACAGGACTTTTCTATATCAAACCTGTGTCTCCTGTGTTTTCATCGCACCCAAGCACAAGACGCTATATGAACTGTACCACATACATTACAAGATTCTGAAGCCAAAACGTTAGTGTCTACTGGGTCTGGAAGGCTGTGTCTGCTGTACTGTGGATATCAGACGTCCGGTTGTACTTTCTGTGATGACAGTGGTTGTGACTTCTCACAACCATTCCAGGTGAGCAATTCCCTTAAGTTTTTTCTTTTTGCAGTGTTACCACAGGTAAACACTATTGTTTTTTTTTTTTTTTTTTCCTTTCTTTTCTCTTTTTTGTCTGCTGTAACTCTGGATATCAGATGTCTGGTTGAAACTTTCTGTGATGATAGTGGTTGTGACTTCTCACAACCATTCCAGGTGAGCAGTTCCCTTAATTTTTTTTTCTCTCTGCAGTGTTGCCACAGGTGAACACTATTGTTTTTTTTTTCTCTCCTCTTCTTCCAGTAATCCTGTCTTAAAAGATCTGGAAAATGGAGGCCCGCATAAAGGAACTTTGCGGAGTGACTGATAATATCCTTGCAGATTTGCAGAATATAAAGACCCGTTTTACAAGTCTACAGGACCTCAATAATCACAATTTGCAAGTGGTTGGACAGACTACCCAGGATTTGCGAGCCAGGATTGAGGTTCTAGAGGGGCGAGTCCAGGCTCCTGCCGTAGCCCCGAGTGCTGGGATTCCCAAGTTGCCCCCTTTTCGTTTTGGCGGTGAACGTGAGAAATTCAGGGGATTTATTAATCAATGCAATCTTTTTTTTTCTGCACATGCTTCACAATTTCCCACTGAACGATCTAAGGTGCTTACTATAATTATGTTGCTTACCAACAAGGCTTTAATGTGGGCAAACCCTCTGATTGAGACTGAGGATGATTGTTTGAATCACCTTGATGATTTTATTTCAGCCATGGGGCAGGTGTTTGATGACCCCAATCGAGGTGCAACAGCTGAAGCAGCCATGTTAGCTTTGCGCCAAGGTAAGCACTCGGTAGCTGAATATGCCTTGGATTTCAGGAGATGGGCCCTTGATACCACCTGGGACAGTTCCGCCAAAAAATCTATTTTTCGAAAGGGTTATCTTCACTGATTAAGGATGAACTTGCTCGTGCCGACCCTCCCACTGCGTTAGGTGACTTTATTAACTACTGCATCCGTATTGATACTCGTCTGACTGAACGCAGGCAAGAGAGATGGTTCGAAAGCAATCGTACTAACCTTTTCCTACCTTCCTCTCCAGCTAAGGAACCTTTGAGTAGGATTACACGGAACCTGAACCTGAACCCATGCAGGTAGACTCTTTACAACGACGGGTTAGTGATGCACGCAAGGAACATCGTTTTAAGGAGAATCTATGTTTCTATTGTGGTAAGTCAGGGCACTTCACTATAAACTGCCCCAGCCGTTCTCGTAAGACTACTGCAGCACTCATTCATTGTGAGTGTTGCGAGAGGGGATCTGTCAGGTCCGAGCCTCAGGCTCCAGAGAGATCTGCAGCAACAGATCTTGATTTCTCGGACTTAAACTCCGTTACCTCTGAGGACGTTGACTGTGTAAACGCTGCCATTTTTCAAGTTTCCTCAGCGGTGTCCCAGCTGAGTTGTAAGAAAAACAATTCTCATTGCTTTCTTTCCATCAAACTCTGGGTTGACTCAGCTTGGGTGTCTAGCTCTGCTATGATCGACGCAGGGGCAAGTGGAAATTTTATGGATGTCTCCTTTGCTCTGAAACAGGGAATACGTTCAGTGAAGAAGGCTACTCCAGTACAGATGGAAACTGTGGATGGCTCCCTGCTGACCTCTGGACCAGTGGATCAGGAAACAGAGCCTTTGAGGGTTCTTATGGGTAAAGATCATCAAGAGAAACTGTCCTTTATGCTTATCTCTTCTCCCCACTTTCCCATTATTCTAGGGCTACCATGGCTGCAGGCTCAGAATCCTACCATTAACTGGGAGACCAAGGAATTACACTTTCCAGAGAAACAGATGAGTCCAAAAGTTTCAGCTTGCTCTGTTCCTAAAGGAATCATGTCAGTCCCTGAACTACCAGCTGTATACCAGGACTATGTGGATTTATGTGACAAGAAGAACGCTGACCAGCTTCCTCCTCACCGTCCATATGATTGTCCAATTGAATTATTGCCTGGAGCAGAGATACCTTTTGGTAAGATCTACCCCCTGGCGGGGCCCGAGCTAAAGGCTTTAAAGGATTACATAGATGAAAATCTAGCCAAGGGCTTCATACGCCCCTCTTCATCTCCTGCAGGTGCACCCATCTTCTTTGTAAAGAAGAAAGATGGATCTCTGAGACCATGCGTAGACTATAGGGAACTCAATAAGGTTACTATTAGAAACCGTTATCCATTGCCTTTAATCCCTGAGTTATTGGAGAGAGTGCGACATGCCAACATTTTTTCTAAACTAGATCTTCGTGGGGCCTATAACTTAGTCCGTATTAGACCTGGGGATGAATGGAAGACTGCATTCAGGTCACGCTATGGACACTTTGAATATCTAGTTATGCCTTTTGGTCTGATACTGCCCCAGCCACTTTCCAACACTTGGTGAATGACATCTTCAGGGATCTCCTAGATACATTCGTGGTAATTTATTTGGATGATATTCTAATTTTTTCTAACTCCACAGAGGAACATCATGGACATGTGAGAATGGTCTTGGAACGTCTAAGACAAAATCATCTTTACATCAAACTTGAAAAGTGTGAATTCCATAGGACCGAAATTCAATTTCTGGGGTATGTACTGTCTACACAAGGAATTAGTATGGATGGAAGCAAAACCCAAGCCATCAAGGATTGGCCAAGTCCTAGAAATGTGAAGGAGGTACAGCGCTTCATCGGGTTTGCCAACTTCTATAGACGTTTCATTAGAAATTTCTCTGAGGTAGTGTCACCTATCACTCAACTTACCCGGAAAGAGTCTAGGTTTTCCTGGACTCCCCAAGCCCAGGAAGCATTTTCCCGTCTAAAAGATAAATTTACCACTGCACCTATCCTAGTACATCCCAACCCCGAGCTTGCCTTCATAATAGAGGTGGATGCTTCAGACTGTGCCGTTGGAGCTATACTCTCTCAGAGAACAGGTGAGAAGAATGTCTTGCATCCCTGTGCCTTCTTTTCCCAGCAGTTGTCTTCGGCTGAGAGGAACTACGATGTGGGCAATAGAGAGTTGTTGGCCATTATTGCCGCCTTCAAAGAATGGAGACACCTTCTTCAGGGAGCTGCACAGCAAATAGTCGTCCTGACAGACCATCGTAACCTTGAGTTTATCAGGTCGGCTAAGTGCCTGACTCCTCGCCAGGCTCGCTGGAATCTTTTCTTAAACCAATTTAATTTTATCATCTGTAATGTATGTGGTACAGTTCATATAGCGTCTTGTGCTTGGGTGCGATGAAAACACAGGAGTCACAGGTTTGATATAGAAAAGTCCTGTATTACTTCATACAAGTTGGCAGAAATAGTCACACAGTTTGCAGACACAGAAACAGGAGACACAGCAGGCCAGAGTTATCTAAGCTCAGCAATCACTCTCCAATACAGATTCAGGATCTTCTTCTCTGTTACCGTAAGTCCATGCAAACGTGGGTCTTTCAAAGAGCAGGGTTCAGAGTCCACAAGTGCTTCAGAGTTCCTCAGTAGGAATAGCTGGAGTACAAGGTCCAAGGCTTACAGGAGTCAAGTCACAGGTTCACTGCAGGCTAGATTCTGAAGCACTGATTGCTCAGCTGTGGCTGCTTAAGAAGCAAAGGAGAGAATCAGGGCGGGAACATGCAAGCTGGAAACTCCATTTTGACTGAGGGCAAGATAGCTGCAGCAAGACAGAAAGTAAAATGGCTGACGAACAAACTGAGTTTCAGGAATATATACATAGAACCTTACATTACTCCCCCCTTAAGGACAACCTCCGGATGACCTCAGACCAGGCTTGTGTGGGTACCTCTGATGAAACTGACGGAGCAAGCGAGGAGCATTAACGTTATTGACCGGTTCCCAGAGTTGTCCTCCACTGGGTAGCCCTGCCATTTAATCAGATATTGTAACTGATTTCTATACAACCTGGAATCTAAAATCCTTTCCACCACAAATTCTTCCTGACCATCGACTAGCACTGGGTCAGGGCAAGGAGAGGAACGTCCAGGAAACGTATTGGGTGTCGCAGCCTTTAGTAGGGATACATGAAAGACAGGGTGGATTCTCATAGTTCTGGGCAGTTGAAGACGACAAGTAACGGCACTTATAATTTTACTGATTTTATAGGGTCCAATGTACTTATGTCCCAACTTAGACGATGGAATCCTTAACTTAAGATTTCTGGTTGACAGCCAGACCAAGTCTCCTACCTTGAAAGCTGGTGCAGGTTTACGAAATTTATCTGCTGCTTTCTTGTACCTTTCTTGAGCCGATTCCAGATTTTCCTTTAGAAGATCCATATTCTTCTGTAAAGACGTGATTCTTTCAGCCACTGCTGGTAAAGGCGTTTCTATGGGAAATCGTGGTAGAATGTTAGGATGATAACCTAGATTAGAGTAAAAAGGAGACTGTTTAGTGGAGGCACTCTGAGAGTTGTTATACGAGAACTCAGCTAATGGAAGTAGATCCACCCAATCATCCTGTAGGTGGCAGATAAAGCAGCGGAGATACTGCTCCAGGGTTTGATTGGTTCGTTCGGTCTGTCCATTAGTCTGGGGATGAAAAGCAGAAGAAAGGTTTACTTTAATGTCCAATGCTGCACAGAAATTTTGCCAAAACCTAGAAGTGAATTGCACCCCTCGATCCGAAATAACCTCATCCGGTACTCCATGTAAGCGAAACACATCTTTAATCATCAAATCTGATGTCTGTTTTGCAGTGGGTAAGCCGACACAAGGGATAAAATGAGCTGCCTTTGTTAGACGGTCAACCACCACTAGAATGGTGTTCTTCCCCTGAGAGGTTGGTAACTCCACAATGAAGTCCATAGAAATGGATCCCCACGGGCGGGACGGGGTGGGAAGAGGCTGTAACAGACCAGTTGGTGAGGAGCGAGGTGTTTTGCATCTTGCACAGACCTCACATGAAGTGACATAATTCAAAACATCCTTCCTGCAAGTGGGCCACCAAAAGAAACGAGAAAGAAATTCCTGTGTCTTTAGAATTCCTCTATGCCCAGCTATCTTGGAATCGTGAATGAGTTGCAATACTCTTAATCTGACTTTTTCAGGAATATACAGACGTTGTCCCTGAATCCACACACCATTCTTAAAGACAAGACTTACGTCCCTTGGGGTTGTGCCAAAAAGGAATCCGCATGGTATGCTTCCTTGATGTCCTTAAGTAGGTCTTGATTATGAATTACTCCTAGGAATCTAGAGTCAGGAAGAATAGTCTTAGGAGGAGTAATTGGACGTGTCTCTGCTGAGTAAATCCTAGAGAGTGCATCAGCCTTTCCATTGCGCGATCCTGGTCTATAAGAGATGATAAAATTAAATTGGTTTAAGAAAAGATTCCAGCGAGCCTGGCGAGGAGTCAGGCACTTAGCCAACCTGATAAACTCAAGGTTACGATGGTCTGTCAGGACGACTATTTGCTGTGCAGCTCCCTGAAGAAGGTGTCTCCATTCTTTGAAGGCGGCAATAATGGCCAACAACTCTCTATTGCCCACATCGTAGTTCCTCTCAGCCGAAGACAACTGCTGGGAAAAGAAGGCACAGGGATGCAAGACATTCTTCTCACCTGTTCTCTGAGAGAGTATAGCTCCAACGGCACAGTCTGAAGCATCCACCTCTATTATGAAGGCAAGCTCGGGGTTGGGATGTACTAGGATAGGTGCAGTGGTAAATTTATCTTTTAGACGGGAAAATGCTTCCTGGGCTTGGGGAGTCCAGGAAAACCTAGACTCTTTCCGGGTAAGTTGAGTGATAGGTGACACTACCTCAGAGAAATTTCTAATGAAACGTCTATAGAAGTTGGCAAACCCGATGAAGCGCTGTACCTCCTTCACATTTCTAGGACTTGGCCAATCCTTGATGGCTTGGTTTTTGCTTCCATCCATACTAATTCCTTGTGTAGACAGTACATACCCCAGAAATTGAATTTCGGTCCTATGGAATTCACACTTTTCAAGTTTGATGTAAAGATGATTTTGTCTTAGACGTTCCAAGAACATTCTCACATGTCCATGATGTTCCTCTGTGGAGTTAGAAAAAATTAGAATATCATCCAAATAAATTACCACGAATGTATCTAGGAGATCCCTGAAGATGTCATTCACCAAGTGTTGGAAAGTGGCTGGGGCGGTACTCAGACCAAAAGGCATAACTAGATATTCAAAGTGTCCATAGCGTGACCTGAATGCAGTCTTCCATTCATCCCCAGGTCTAATACGGACTAAGTTATAGGCCCCACGAAGATCTAGTTTAGAAAAAATTTTGGCATGTCGCACTCTCTCCAATAACTCAGGGATTAAAGGCAATGGATAACGGTTTCTAATAGTAACCTTATTGAGTTCCCTATAGTCTACGCATGGTCTCAGAGATCCATCTTTCTTCTTTACAAAGAAGATGGGTGCACCTGCAGGAGATGAAGAGGGGCGTATGAAGCCCTTGGCTAGATTTTCATCTATGTAATCCTTTAAAGCCTTTAGCTCGGGCCCCGCCAGGGGTAGATCTTACCAAAAGGTATCTCTGCTCCAGGCAATAATTCAATTGGACAATCATATGGACGGTGAGGAGGAAGCTGGTCAGCGTTCTTCTTGTCACATAAATCCACATAGTCCTGGTATACAGCTGGTAGTTCAGGGACTGACATGATTCCTTTAGGAACAGAGCAAGCTGAAACTTTTGGACTCATCTGTTTCTCTGGAAAGTGTAATTCCTTGGTCCCAGTTAATGGTAGGATTCTGAGCCTGCAGCCATGGTAGCCCTAGAATAATGGGAAAGTGGGGAGAAGAGATAAGCATAAAGGACAGTTTCTCTTGATGATCTTTACCCATAAGAACCCTCAAAGGCTCTGTTTCCTGATCCACTGGTCCAGAGGTCAGCAGGGAGCCATCCACAGTTTCCATCTGTACTGGAGTAGCCTTCTTCACTGAACGTATTCCCTGTTTCAGAGCAAAGGAGACATCCATAAAATTTCCACTTGCCCCTGCGTCGATCATAGCAGAGCTAGACACCCAAGCTGAGTCAACCCAGAGTTTGATGGAAAGAAAGCAATGAGAATTGTTTTTCTTACAACTCAGCTGGGACACCGCTGAGGAAACTTGAAAAATGGCAGCGTTTACACAGTCAACGTCCTCAGAGGTAACGGAGTTTAAGTCCGAGAAATCAAGATCTGTTGCTGCAGATCTCTCTGGAGCCTGAGGCTCGGACCTACAGATCCCCTCTCGCAACACTCACAATGAATGAGTGCTGCAGTAGTCTTACGAGAACGCTGGGGCAGTTTATAATGAAGTGCCCTGACTTACCACAATAGAAACATAGATTCTCCTTAAAACGATGTTCCTTGCGTGCATCACTAACCCGTCGTTGTAAAGAGTCTACCTGCATGGGTTCAGGTTCAGGTTCCCGTGTAATCTACTCAAAGGTTCCTTAGCTGGAGAGGAAGGTAGGAAAAGGTTAGTACGATTGCTTTCGAACCATCTCTCTTGCCTGCGTTCAGTCAGACGAGTATCAATACGGATGCAGTAGTTAATAAAGTCACCTAACGCAGTGGGAGGGTCGGCACGAGCAAGTTCATCCTTAATCAGTGGAGATAACCCCTTTCGAAAAATAGATTTTTTGGCGGAACTGTCCCAGGTGATATCAAGGGCCCATCTCCTGAAATCCAAGGCATATTCAGCTACCGAGTGCTTACCTTGGCGCAAAGCTAACATGGCTGCTTCAGCTGTTGCACCTCGATTGGGGTCATCAAACACCTGCCCATGGCTGAAATAAAATCATCAAGGTGATTCAAACAATCATCCTCAGTCTCAATCAGAGGGTTTGCCCACATTAAAGCCTTGTTGGTAAGCAACATAATTATAGTAAGCACCTTAGATCGTTCAGTGGGAAATTGTGAAGCATGTGCAGAAAAAAAAAGATTGCATTGATTAATAAATCCCCTGAATTTCTCACGTTCACCGCCAAAACGAAAAGGGGGCAACTTGGGAATCCCAGCACTCGGGGCTACGGCAGGAGCCTGGACTCGCCCCTCTAGAACCTCAATCCTGGCTCGCAAATCCTGGGTAGTCTGTCCAACCACTTGCAAATTGTGATTATTGAGGTCCTGTAGATTTGTAAAACGGGTCTTTATATTCTGCAAATCTGCAAGGATATTATCAGTCACTCCGCAAAGTTCCTTTATGCGGGCCTCCATTTTCCAGATCTTTTAAGACAGGATTACTGGAATGGTTGTGAGAAGTCACAACCACTATCATCACAGAAAGTTTCAACCAGACATCTGATATCCAGAGTTACAGCAGACAAAAAAGAGAAAAGAAAGGAAAAAAAAAAAAAAACAATAGTGTTTACCTGTGGTAACACTGCAAAAAGAAAAAACTTAAGGGAATTGCTCACCTGGAATGGTTGTGAGAAGTCACAACCACTGTCATCACAGAAAGTACAACCGGACGTCTGATATCCACAGTACAGCAGACACAGCCTTCCAGACCCAGCAGACACTAACGTTTTGTCTTCAGAATCTTGTAATGTATGTGGTACAGTTCATATAGCTCTTGTGCTTGGGTGCGATGAAAACACAGGAGTCACAGGTTTGATATAGAAAAGTCCTGTATTACTTCATACAAGTTGGCAGAAATAGTCACACAGTTTGCAGACACAGAAACAGGAGACACAGCAGGCCAGAGTAATCTAAGCTCAGCAATCACTCTCCAATACAGATTCAGGATCTTCTTCTCTGTTACCGTAAGTCCATGCAAACGTGGGTCTTTCAAAGAGCAGGGTTCAGAGTCCACAAGTGCTTCAGAGTTCCTCAGTAGGAATAGCTGGAGTACAAGGTCCAAGGCTTACAGGAGTCAAGTCACAGGTTCACTGCAGGCTAGATTCTGAAGCACTGATTGCTCAGCTGTGGCTGCTTAAGAAGCAAAGGAGAGAATCAGGGCGGGAACATGCAAGCTGGAAACTCCATTTTGACTGAGGGCAAGATAGCTGCAGCAAGACAGAAAGTAAAATGGCTGACGAACAAACTGAGTTTCAGGAATATATACATAGAACCTTACATAATCTCTTATAGACCAGGATCGCGCAATGGAAAGGCTGATGCACTCTCTAGGATTTACTCAGCAGAGACACGTCCAATTACTCCTCCTAAGACTATTCTTCCTGACTCTAGATTCCTAGGAGTAATTCATAATCAAGACCTACTTAAGGACATCAAGGAAGCATACCATGCGGATTCCTTTTTGGCACAACCCCCAAGGGACGTAAGTCTTGTCTTTAAGAATGGTGTGTGGATTCAGGGACAACGTCTGTATATTCCTGAAACAGTCAGATTAAGAGTATTGCAACTCATTCACGATTCCAAGATAGCTGGGCATAGAGGAATTCTAAAGACACAGGAATTTCTTTCTCGTTTCTTTTGGTGGCCCACTTACAGGAAGGATGTTTTGAATTATGTCACTTCATGTGAGGACTGTGCAAGATGCAAAACACCTCGCTCCTCACCAACTGGTCTGTTACAGCCTCTTCCCACCCCGTCCCGCCCGTGGGGATCCATTTCTATGGACTTCATTGTGGAGTTACCAACCTCTCAGGGGAAGAACACCATTCTAGTGGTGGTTGACCGTCTAACAAAGGCAGCTCATTTTATCCCTTGTGTCGGCTTACCCACTGCAAAACAGACATCAGATTTGATGATTAAAGATGTGTTTCGCTTACATGGAGTACCGGATGAGGTTATTTCGGATCGAGGGGTGCAATTCACTTCTAGGTTTTGGCAAAATTTCTGTGCAGCATTGGACATTAAAGTAAACCTTTCTTCTGCTTTTCATCCCCAGACTAATGGACAGACCGAACGAACCAATCAAACCCTGGAGCAGTATCTCCGCTGCTTTATCTGCCACCTACAGGATGATTGGGTGGATCTACTTCCATTAGCTGAGTTCTCGTATAACAACTCTCAGAGTGCCTCCACTAAACAGTCTCCTTTTTACTCTAATCTAGGTTATCATCCTAACATTCTACCACGATTTCCCATAGAAACGCCTTTACCAGCAGTGGCTGAAAGAATCACGTCTTTACAGAAGAATATGGATCTTCTAAAGGAAAATCTGGAATCGGCTCAAGAAAGGTACAAGAAAGCAGCAGATAAATTTCGTAAACCTGCACCAGCTTTCAAGGTAGGAGACTTGGTCTGGCTGTCAACCAGAAATCTTAAGTTAAGGATTCCATCGTCTAAGTTGGGACATAAGTACATTGGACCCTATAAAATCAGTAAAATTATAAGTGCCGTTGCTTGTCGTCTTCAACTGCCCAGAACTATGAGAATCCACCCTGTCTTTCATGTATCCCTACTAAAGGCTGCGACACCCAATACGTTTCCTGGACGTTCCTCTCCTTGCCCTGACCCAGTGCTAGTCGATGGTCAGGAAGAATTTGTGGTGGAAAGGATTTTAGATTCCAGGTTGTATAGAAATCAGTTACAATATCTGATTAAATGGCAGGGCTACCCAGTGGAGGACAACTCATGGGAACCGGTCAATAACGTTAATGCTCCTCGCTTGCTCCGTCAGTTTCATCAGAGGTACCCACACAAGCCTGGTCTGAGGTCATCCGGAGGTTGTCCTTAAGGGGGGAGTAATGTAAGGTTCTATGTATATATTCCTGAAACTCAGTTGTTCTTCAGCCATTTTACTTTCTGTCTTGCTGCAGCTATCTTGCCCTCAGTCAAAATGGAGTTTCCAGCTTGCATGTTCCCGCCCTGATTCTCTCCTTTGCTTCTTAAGCAGCCACAGCTGAGCAATCAGTGCTTCAGAATCTAGCCTGCAGTGAACCTGTGACTTGACTCCTGTAAGCCTTGACCTTGTACTCCAGCTATTCCTACTGAGGAACTCTGAAGCACTTGTGGACTCTGAACCCTGCTCTTTGAAAGACCCACGTTTGCATGGACTTACGGTAACAGAGAAGAAGATCCTGAATCTGTATTGGAGAGTGATTGCTGAGCTTGGATTACTCTGGCCTGCTGTGTCTCCTGTTTCTGTGTCTGCAAACTGTGTGACTATTTCTGCCAACTTGTATGAAGTAATACAGGACTTTTCTATATCAAACCTGTGTCTCCTGTGTTTTCATCGCACCCAAGCACAAGACGCTATATGAACTGTACTACATACATTACAAAATGTCTATATATAAAGTGCAACCCATGACAAAGAAATAAAACAAAAGCAGAACAAAGAGCCAGAGAGCAGTCGGGTAGGAGGAGTCCAAGGATCTAGATGAGACATTCAGTATAATCGACTCTGTAATGAAGAGAGAACAGAGTTAGGATAAATACTCCCAATCAACATGAAATATACATTGTATTATCAGAACAGGAACCGGATCCTGATCAGGGGGACAATTTTCATAAAGTATTAGATCACATATATGAAGCTTCAGAGAACGCCTAAAATAACATCAATCAAATACATATCACTGAATGTCGCAACAAATAGTATATAGCCGTAGATAACAAATCTAGCAATTGCTGAGAATATGGTGACCATGGCCAGGTAGGATGTGGATTACCTGGGAGATCAAGCATCAGAATACGTACCGGGTAACCCATAAGGGGCCAGTTCAATCCCGCTAGATAAAAGACAAGAGATCATAATCTCTATTAAGACCTTTGGGCGATAAAGTCTGGAGTTCATGTATCCAGTACGCCTCCCGTTTTTTTAGGAGGCGTACTCGGTCACCACCCCGTCTGGGTGTGGGGGATGTGCTCGATGGCCTGAAACTTTAACTGCGAGATCTGGTGGCCTGTTGTGATAAAGTGAAGCGGTACAGGGAGTAATAGATTCTTACATCTGATCGTAGATTTGTGTTTTGAAATCCTGTCTTTCAGCTGCAGATGGAAGCAAGGGGGACACTTCATTACTTCTGGGTAGGGCGGAGCCAGATAGTAGGACTAACCTCAGGTTCTAAAAATGGGTGTTGTCCGGCCCCTCCGGCTCTGGCTCCTCCTGCCGTACACTCCAGTTTCGACTGAGGTCCAAGTAGGAAGGACGGCTGCTAATGCAGCTCCTCAGAAATCACCTCAGAAGAGTTTATTATTTTACTCGGACAGGGTCCTGGACTTTATGTCTAGAGGATCAGGGGTACCGGCGCTGCTGGACCCCATCCTCTCCCCTGGCAGAAATGTATTCCCTAAATGGTGGTCATTGCATTTTCTTGCCGGCCCGGGGGGAAGAGGTGGCTATCCCTGACAGGACGCACACCATGTTCTGGGTCACTGCGTTCCTTGTCCTCATGGGGAAGCAATGGGCACAGCGTCACATCCGTGGAGGGTCCCTGTGGCGTTTTTGGCTGGTGAGTACTCTGCATTATATTTTGATATGTGCGAGTGATTACAGCGTCTGCGGTGACAGCGCTGACTGTTATTGGTGTTTCCCACTATTTTCTCATGATTGGGCATTTTAAAAAAAAAAAGGAGAGAGCGATTTTTTATTTAATATGTTTTCGGCGCTGCAGCGCCGTTACAGTGTACAGGGAGAGGAGTGCAAAAGATTTCCCGCACTTTTTTGACTGAGCAGAGAGGGGGCGTGGCTTCGGGCTTTCCCGGCTTTCTGATTACAGGAAGTGACTGGCTCCTTCTCTTCCTGCTCTCTGCGGCAGCCATTACAGCTCTCCTGGTCTCCTCTCCTCCGTTTCTGTACACAGGCATTTGAGACAACACCAAGCCAGCCGGGTGAGTCGCTGCTATCGCTTAGGTAGCAGCTTAACCCTTTAGCCTCCCGCAGCATTTGTTTTTGCTGTTTGCGCTCTCTAGCGCAGCGCTGCAGTTTTCTGATCATTGGGACATTGTATCCCTCAGTAATGGTCTGTGAGCTGTCTGCAGCGGGGGGGGGGGCGCCGTTTTTCACTGCTGGGGTATTCTTTTGCTTTAAAAGAAGTTAACCCTTCAGCGTTTTGCTACTGTGTGAGACCACACTGCTCTGGTTATTCTCATCACTATACCATCTCAATAACCGGCATGTCAGATTTGAGTCAGGAGGCTGATCGTCTTCCTCGTCCTCTCCAGGACCAGCCCCGCGTTTCTGACACGATGGAATCCTCTGCACCTTCTAGCGCTGCTATTGGAGGTCGCTATGATGCCAAGTTTGATATGCTCGCTACTGCTATTAGTGGGCTTTCTGACCTTTTGGGTCAGTGGGTATCCTCTAGACCTTCTCATAGCAAAAAGCGTCCCAGGATTGCTATGCCCTCCCCACTAAGTGACTCAGATTTGTCTGCGAGGGGGAGTTCTCCTTCAGTTTTGAGGGAGAATGTTCTGATTCGGGCAGAGAAGGATTTTCAGGAGCACTCTGCTTCCTTGTCGGGCCGTGTAGATGCTTTTGTCAGGGCCATACGAGAGGTACTGCAAGTACCTGAGGAGATGAATGATGATGAAGGTATACCCAGATAATACCATGGGTCGCAAAGATCACGTTTAGCGATGCCAGCTATGAGTGAGTTTTCTAAGAAAGTAGAAAAGGAACGCGTTTGTCCAGATAAGCGTTTTCAGGGGACAAGGTTGTTTGAAACCTTGTATCCTTGTCCAGCAGACCTATTTGCTAGCTGGATTCCGTCCCCTGAGGTGGATATTTCTTTATCTAAGCTTAACAAAGCTACTATGCTTCCCGTCAAAGGGAAAGCTACTTTGCAGGATGCGCTGGACAAAAAGTCAGAGATGGCAGCCAAGGCCGGCTATGAAGCTGCTGGTCAGGCCTTTAGAGTGGCTTTATCTTCCTATTGTGCTTCTAGAGCTTCCATGGGTTGGACAGCTCGCCTGCGGATATCCCTGCAAGATGGGTCGTCTTTACAGGCAATAGATGAGATCATTAAGTTAATAGAAGAATCAGACCAATATGTCTGTGACGCTCTTTTGGATATGGCTTCTCTAATATCCAGAGCTCAGGCTTCTACAATCACTGTTAGAAGAGCGTTGTGGCTTAAACAGTGGACTGGAGATGCGGTCTCCAAACAAGGTTTGCTATCTTTGCCTTACAAAGGTGGTCAGCTTTTCGGCTCTGACCTCACGGAATTGATTGCTAAGGCCAAGGCTAAGGAGTCAGCGTAGCCTCAGCGTAGGGCAGCTACGGCTGCTTTTGGCAGGACCGGTTCCTACGGTAACCGGCGTTTTTTTCGTGGCAGGGGGCGAGCCGGTCACTCTTCTTGGGGATCGGGTCGTCCCACCTTTTCAGGGAAAAAGTCTTCCCAAAAGTCTAACGCTTCTTGGAAACAATACCCGCGCAATGACAAGCGGGAATCTGACAAAAAGCCCGCCAAAACGGACTGACGCCAGAAGTTCACTCGAGGATTCTCGAGTGGGGGGGCGCCTGCTCCTGTTTCAAGCAGTTTGGGTCTCCCGCGTCTCAGACTCCTGGGTGACACGAATAATGTCGGCAGGCTATTTCATAGAGTTTCTCTCTCGCCCTCCAGAAAGATTCTGTCAGTCTCGCGTTCCGTCAGATCCCGACTTATTGACCGCTCTGCGGCAGGAAGTCGATTCCTTACTACAGAAGGGTGTAGTAGTGTCAGTTCCTCCGGAAGACCGGGGAAGGGGATTTTATTCCAACCTCTTTGTGGTCCCCAAAAAGGAGGGAAAGTTTCGTCCCATTCTGGATCTCAAGAGGTTAAATCGGCATGTTTACACCCAAAAGTTCCGCATGGAGGCGCTTCGCTTAGTGGTGACTGCCCTGTCACAGAACAATTTTCTGGTGTCCATAGATATTCGCGACGCCTATTTACACGTTCCCATCGGAAGATCTCATCAGCGCTTTCTGCGCTTTGCCATAGGTCAGGACCATTACCAGTTTGTGGCCCTCCCTTTCGGGTTGGCTTTGGCACCCCGAGTTTTTACAAAGGTGCTGGCACCTCTTATGGCAATGCTTCGGAGACAAGGGATCATGATACTTCCTTATCTGGACGATCTTCTGATTGTGGCATCCTCAAAGGAGGAGGCAGTGACGGCTCGCGATTTATCCCTTCAGCTCCTGGAGGATTTGGGTGGCTGATCAACTGGGAGAAGTCATCCCTGGAGCCTTCTCAGTCAATCCTGTTTTTGGGCATGATTTTCGACACAGCGAAAGTGGTAGTTTTTCTGCCAAAGGACAAGCAAACCAGTATCCATTGTCTGGCACGGACTGTGCAGTCCTCAACGACAGTATCCCTTCGAAGATGTATGCGCCTTCTGGGGTTAATGGTCGCTTCGATGGAAGCTCTTCCGTTTGCTTAGTTCCATTGCAGAACGCTTCAAAGCTTCATTTTGAAGAGATGGAATCGTGCACAGGAAACACTGGATTGCAGGGTTTTAATCTCCCGCAAAGTGCGAGAGTCTCTGGACTGATGGTTACGTCCGGAACGGTTTTTCCTGGGAAAATCTTTTCTTCCCCTGTCATGGTCGGTCTTGACCACCGATGCCAGCCTGACGGGCTGGGGGGGAGTTTGGAACAATCTCTGGATTCAGGAGTTTGGTCACCGGAAGAATCGGTGTTACCGATCAACATCCTGGAATTGAGGGCAATTTTTCTTTGCCTCCAACATTGGACGGTCCCTTTGAGCGGATTACCAGTTCGTGTTCAGACGGACAACGCTACGGCGGTTGCGTATATCAACCATCAAGGCGGGACGAGGAGCTCCAGACTCATGTCGGAGGTATCTCGGATTCTGATATGGGCCGAGGCTCATGTGCCGGCCATTTCTGCGATTCACATACCAGGAGTTCAGAATATCCAGGCAGACTTTCTCAGCCGAGAGAGGATGGATTCAGGAGAATGGAGTCTTCATCCGGAAATCTTTGCACTTCTGTGCTCCCGATGGGGGACTCCTCAAGTAGACTTGATGGCCTCCAGGATCAATGCCAAGTTACCAACTTTCATGTCCAGATACAGGGATCCGACCGCGGTGGAAGTGGATGCGCTGGTGGTTCCGTGGAGCCAATACCAGCTGGTTTATGTGTTCCCACCGATATCCTTGCTGCCGCTTGTGTTACATCGGGTCAGGCTGGAGAGGGTTCCGGCTATTCTGATAGCCCCAGATTGGCCGAGAAGGACGTGGTTTTCCACGCTGATGTCGCTTCTGGCGGCGCCTCCTTTTCCTCTGCCTTTCGACCGGACTTGCTCACTCAGGGTCCCGTGTGTCATCCGGGCCTGAGGTCTCTGCATTTGACGGCTTGGCTCTTGAGACCGAGATTTTAACCCGTCAAGGGTTTTCAGAAAAGGTCATTGCCACCATGAGAGCGTCAAGAAGTCCGGCTACAACTAGGATTTACTACAGGATTTGGGAATCCTTCTTTTCATGGTGTTTGGGTTCTTCCAGGAATCCAAAGAAATTTTCATTACCCAACTTGTTGGTTTTTTTGCAGCACGGGCTGGATAAGGGTTTGGCAATCAGTACCCTGAAGGGTCAGGTGTCTGCCTGTCGGTGCTTTTTCGTAAAGCTATTGCCTCGCGTAGGGACGTATGTGCCTTTTTTCGCGGAGCAGCCCGTCAGTTTCCTCCAAGGAAAACTCCTGTGTCGCCTTGGCGGCTTAATCTGGTTTTGAAAGCTCTTCAAAGTGCTCCTTTCGAGCCTATGGATGCTATTAATCTTTCTTTGCTTTCTTGGAAGGTTGCCTTCCTAGTGGCGGTCACTTCCTTGAGACGGGTTTCCGAGTTGGCGGCTCTTTCATGTTCGCCACCTTTCTTGGAATTCTTCCCGGATCGTGTTGTTCTTCGCACGCGACATGATTTTCTCCCTAAAGTGGTATCTCAATTCCATGTCAATCAAGATATTGTGTTGCCTTTGCTTTGTTCAGAACCAAAGAATGCGAAGGAGCGGGCCTTGCACTCATTGGACTTAGTGCGGGCATTGAAGTTTTACTTGTCAGTTACGCAGAGTTTCCGGAAGTCGGATTCTCTTTTGTGATTCCAGCAGGTCGTCGTCGTGGTCAACGAGCTTCTAAAGATACTATAGCTCGTTGGATCCGGTCAGCTATTTTGGAAGCTTACCGTGTTATGGACGAACCTTGCCCGATTAATATTCGGGCTCATTCCACGAGAGCTGTGGGCTCTTCGTGGGCCCTTCATCAAGGGGCTTCGGCAGCCCAGCTCTGTCGAGCAGCGACTTGGCGTTCTGTTCACACCTTTACAAAGTTTTATAAGGTGGACGTCAGTGCCTCCGCTGATGCGGCCTTAGGACGCAGAGTCCTTCAGGCGGCTGTATTTTGAAAACTTCTAGTTAAGTTTATGTTGCGCCTGTTGCGCATGTATCAAGGTGTTGGCTTCTGCCTGTTTAAGGTTTTTTCCCACCCTTGTTTTTGTACTGCTTTGGGACATCCCAGAAGTAATGAAGTGTCCCCCTTGCTTCCATCTGCAGCTGAAATACGAATTTTGGTAAGAACTTACCTGTAAAATTCTTTTCAGCAAAGGAAGCAAGGGGGACACTTCTCCCTCCCATAAGGCAGAAGGTGTTGTTTCAGATGCAGCGCGGCTCGCTCTGATAAGTGAGTTTCTGAGCTGAGGTCAGCGCTCTGCGGCTCTTTCCGGCATCGCCAGCTCATCGCAGTGGTCAGGTTTTGTGAGTGGTACCTGAGCTGTGTGGTATTCATGTTATGTGCATAACTTTGGTCTTTTGAACCCTTTCAGATTGGTTATGGCACTCCGCTGGTGATTTCTTTCTCCTTAGCTTGTGTACAAAACTGGAGTGTACGGCAGGAGGAGCCAGAGCTGGAGGGGCCGGACAACACCCATTTTTAGAACCTGAGGTTAGTCCTACTATCTGGCTCCGCCCTACCCAGAAGTAATGAAGTGTCCCCCTTGCTTCCTTTGCTGAAAAGAATTTTACAGGTAAGTTCTTACCAAAATTCGTATTTTATGTTGTGTGGTCTCCCGGACACTTGATGAGGTAAATGACTTAGGAGGAGTTGCAAGTAGAGTAACATTTGATGTTAGACTTTTTGCCAGAGTGGGGGTGGTGTATAATGTTACCCTTTAGTACATTAGGCACTGGTTACATTGTAAACATGGAAAAGTTCCCATTTTTGGGTTTGGCAGGAATCTCTGAGTATGTACCAGAGTATTGCCACCAATGTCCGCCCTGACTAAATCATCCCAGAGGTTAGGTGCCCTCTTATAGCAGGGTAAGAATGGATATTTTAATTTGGGTACCTCATGGTGTGCTCTGCTCAGTAGGCCCCAATGACGTCTGATGGTTTTGTGCAGGATTTGAACGAGAGGATGTTAAGTGTGAACAAAGGAATTCTCTTCTCAATCGAAGGTTTTGGTCTTACCACTGGTGCCACTGCCTCCGTTCGGAGGTCCGGGGGTATCCTCGTTCCAGAAATCTATTATGCCTCTCATTTTGGCGGTGATTGCGGTTGCATTGATCAGACACTATTCTTTGTACCCGTTTAAATTGGGATTGTGGTATTGATTTTTTTACAGCTGGTGGATGTAGGCTACTAAAATGTAAGAGACTATTACGATCCGTAGGTTTTGTAAAGAGGTCAGTGCTTAGATTACCATAATGGTCCTTAATAACAGTGGTGTCGGGAAAGTTAACCTTTTCTCGGCTTTCAGACATGGCCTCCAGAAGAAGCATGCGAAACGCGCGTCGAGGGCAGAGGGAGTCCAGTGGCTACCCAGCGAGCTTCGGTAGGTTTACAGCATTACCACCGCATTATTGGTTATAGTGTTCTTTCATCCCACAATGATTTTTGGTCATGTTTATTTAGGGAACCCTTGTATATTGAAGTATCATTATGTCATTACCTCTTGGTACCATACTATAGCACAACATTGGTAATCAATCACTATATGACCATTATTAAATTGTATTGAGGATAGATTTAAATTACACTTTCATAATGTATTGCGTTTAGGCTGTGGGTGAATATACGTTCCACCACGGTGTAGAGTCCCTCTTTTCATTGTTTCTGTACCCTTATTTTTGTTTTTGTATTGTTCAAGTTTTGCATTGTTCATGTCACATCAGTGTCATTGTATAAGTAATTTTGTAATTTTTATACCACTTTGTGGGGTCTTGTCAATTTGATCGCCACTAATGTGATATATGGTAAATTGAAGCAACGTTTATACTTGAGGATATACCTAACACAGGTACTCTATAATTCTTACACAGAGGTTCTGTTCCCTCTACCGTATAGATATATATGTGGTATGTTTCTATAATTCTTACACAGAGGTACTGTCCCTCTACCGTATAGATATATATGTGGTATGTTTCTATAATTCTTACACAGAGGTACTGTTCCCTCTACCGTATAGATATCTATGTGGTATGTTTCTATAATTCTTACACAGAGGTACTGTTCCTCTACCGTATAGATATATATGTGGTATGTTTCTATAATTCTTACACAGAGGTACTGTCCCTCTACCGTATAGATATATATGTGGTATGTTTCTATAATTCTTACACAGAGGTTCTGTTCCCTCTACCGTATAGATATATATGTGGTATGTTTCTATAATTCTTACACAGAGGTACTGTTTCCTCTACCGTATAGATATATATGTGGTATGTTTCTATAATTCTTACACAGAGGTACTGTTCCTCTACCGTATAGATATATATGTGGTATGTTTCTATAATTCTTACACAGAGGTTCTGTTCCCTCTACCGTATAGATATAGATGTGGTATGTTTCTATAATTCTTACACAGAGGTTCTGTTCCCTCTACCGTATAGATATATATGTGGTATGTTTCTATAACTCTTACACAGAGGTACTGTCCCTCTACCGTATAGATATATATGTGGTATGTTTCTATAATTCTTACACAGAGGTACTGTTCCCTTTACCGTATAGATATATATGTGGTATGTTTCTATAATTCTTACACAGAGGTACTGTTCCCTCTACCGTATAGATATATATGTGGTATGTTTCTATAATTCTTACACAGAGGTACTGTTCCTCTACCGTATAGATATATACAGTCAGGGCCAGAAATATTTGGACAGTGACACAATTTTCGCGAGTTGGGCTCTGCATGCCACCACATTGGATTTGAAATGAAACCTCTACAACAGAATTCAAGTGCAGATTGTAAAGTTTAATTTGAAGGGTTGAACAAAAATATGTGTTAGAAAATGTAGGAATTGTACACATTTCTTTACAAACACTCCACATTTTAGGAGGTCAAAAGTAATTGGACAAATAAACATAACCCAAACAAAATATTTTTATTTTCAAAATTTTGTGGCGAATCCTTTGGAGGCAATCACTGCCTTAAGTCTGGAACCCATGGACATCACCAAACGCTGGGTTTCCTCCTTCTTAATGCTTTGCCAGGCCTTTACAGCCGCAGCCTTCAGGTCTTGCTTGTTTGTGGGTCTTTCCCTCTTAAGTCTGGATTTGAGCAAGTGAAATGCATGCTCAATTGGGTTAAGATCTGGTGATTGACTTGGCCATTGAAGAATGTTACACTTTTTTGCACTCATGAACTCCTGTGTAGCTTTGGCTGTATGCTTGGGGTCATTATCCATCTGTACTATGAAGCGCCGTCCAATCAAGTTTGCAGCATTTGGCTGAATCTGGGCTGAAAGTATATCCCGGTACACTTCAGAATTCATCCGGCTACTCTTGTCTGCTGTTATGTCATCAATAAACACAAGTGACCCAGTGCCATTGAAAGCCATGCATGGCCATGCCATCACGTTGCCTCCACCATGTTTTACAGAGGATGTGGTGTGCCTTGGATCATGTGCCGTTCCCTTTCTTCTCCAAACTTTTGGCTTCCCATCATTCTGGTACAGGTTGATCTTTGTCTCATCTGTCCATAGAATACTTTTCCAGACTGAGCTGGCTTCTGGAGGTGTTTTTCAGCAAATTTAACTCTGGCCTGTCTATTTTTGGAATTGATGAATGGTTTGCATCTAGATGTGAACCCTTTGTATTTACTTTCATGGAGTCTTCTCTTTACTGTTGACTTAGAGACAGATACACCTACTTCACTGAGAGTGTTCTGGACTTCAGTTGATGTTGTGAACGGGTTCTTCTTCACCAAAGAAAGTATGCGGCGATCATCCACCACTGTTGTCTTCCGTGGGCTCCCAGGTCTTTTTGGATTGATGAGTTCACCAGTGCTTTCTTTCTTTCTCAGGATGTACCAAATTGTAGATTTTGCCACTTCTAATGTTGTAGCAATTTCTTGGATGGGTTTTTTTCTGTTCTTGCAGCTTAAGGATGGCTTGTTTCACCTGCATGGAGAGCTCCTGTGACCACATGTTTCCTTCACAGCAAAACCTTCCAAATGCAAACACCAAACCTCAAATCAACTCCGGCCCTTTCATCTGCTTAATTGAGAATGACATAACAAAGGGATTGCCCACACCTGTCCATGAAATAGCCTTGGAGTCATTTGTCCAATTACTTTTGGTCCCTTTAAAAACAGGGTGGCACATGTTAAGAGCTGAAACTCCTAAACCCTTCATCCAATTTTAATGTGGATACCCAAATGAAAGCTGAAAGTCTGAACTTCAACTGCATCTGATTTGTTTTGTTTCAAATTCATTGTGTAATGTCTAGAACCAAAATTAGATAAATGTTGTCTCTGTCCAAATATTTATGGACCTAACTGTATGTGGTATGTTTCTATAATTCTTCAAGAGGTTTTTCCTCTATAATAATTGTGGTATTTCATTCTTACAGGGGGGGGTTTTTTTTTTTTTTTTTCTTACAAGAGTTTGATACTCACCTATGATAATGTGGTATGTTTTTCCTATAATCTTACAAACAGAGGTTCTGTTCCTCTACCGTATAGAATATATATTGGTATGTTTCTATATTCTTACACAGAGGTACTGTCCCTCTACCGTCATGATTATAATGTGGTATGTTTCTATAATCTTACACAGAGGTAAATTGTTTTTTCCTCTTCCGTGTATAGATTATTTGGTTTGTTCTATAATTCTTACACAAGGTACTGTTCCCTACCGTATAGTATATATGTGGTAGTTTCTATAATTCTTACACAAGGAACTGTTCCTCTACCGTATTAGATATAATGTGGTATGTTTCTATAATCTTACACAGAGGTACTGTTTCCCTCTACCCGTATAGATATCTTTATGTTGATTAGAACATGTATCCCTACTTACTAGAGTGTTTGACTTCAATGTAACGGTTCTCTCCAAATATATATGGGTATGTCATCATCTACCACTTTTCTTCCGTGGTCAGGTCTTTTTGATTGATGTTCACCAGTGCTTTCTTTCTTTCAGATTACCAATTGTAGGTATTTTGACTTCTAATTTGTACAAGTTTCTCTCGTATAGGATTTTGTGGTAGTTTCATATTCTTACACAGAGCTGTCCTCACCGTAAGATAATATGTGTTATGTTTCTATAATTCTTACACAGAGGTTCTGCTCCCTACCGTATAGATAATATGTGCAGTTTCATATCTTACACAGATGATACTGTTCCCTACGTATAGATATATGTGGTTGTTCATATTCTTAATTCGTCCTTACACAAAATGGTAGCTATGGTCTGTTCCTCTACCGTATAGATATTATGTGGTATGTTTCATAATCTAAAAGGTCTTTCCCTACTATGATATATGTGTATGTTTCTATAATTCTTACACAGAGGTCTGTTCCTCTACCGTATAGATATATATGTGGTATGTTTCTATAATCTTACACAGAGTCTGTTCCTCTACCGTAAGATATATATGTGGTATGTTTCTATAATTCTTACACAGAGGTCTGTTCCTCTACCGTATAGATATATATGGGGTATGTTTCTATAATTCTTACACAGAGGTACTGTTCCTCTACCGTATAGATATATATGTGGTATGTTTCTATATCTTACACAGAGTATGTCCTCTACCGTATAGATAAGTGTATGTTTCTATAATCTTACACAGTTGTTCCTCTACCGTATAGATATATATGTGGTATGTTTCTATAATTCTTACACAGAGGTCTGTTCCTCTACCGTATAGATATATATGTGGTATGTTTCTATAATTCTTACACAGAGGTACTGTTCCTCTACCGTGTTTGTATTCATCACTACGTTCCTACCGTATGATATATATGTGGTATGTTTCTATAATTCTTACACAGAGGTACTGTTCCCTCTACCGTATAGATATATATGTGGTATGTTTCTATAATTCTTACACAGAGGTACTGTTCCTCTACCGTATAGATATATATGTGGTATGTTTCTATAATTCTTACACAGAGGTTCTGTTCCTCTACCGTATAGATATATATGTGGTATGTTTCTATAATTCTTACACAGAGGTACTGTTCCCTTACCGTATAGATATATATGTGGTATGTTTCTATAATTCTTACACAGAGGTACTGTTCCTCTACCGTATAGATATATATGTGGTATGTTTCTATAATTCTTACACAGAGGTTCTGTTCCTCTACCGTATAGATATATATGTGGTATGTTTCTATAATTCTTACACAGAGGTACTGTTCCTCTACCGTATAGATATATATGTGGTATGTTTCTATAATTCTTACACAGAGGTACTGTTCCTCTACCGTATAGATATATATGTGGTATGTTTCTATAATTCTTACACAGAGGTACTGTTCCTCTACCGTATAGATATATATGTGGTATGTTTCTATAATTCTTACACAGAGGTTCTGTTCCTCTACCGTATAGATATATATGTGGTATGTTTCTATAATTCTTACACAGAGGTACTGTTCCTCTACCGTATAGATATATATGTGGTATGTTTCTATAATTCTTACACAGAGGTTCTGTTCCCTCTACCGTATAGATATATATGTGGTATGTTTCTATAATTCTTACACAGAGGTTCTGTTCCCTCTACCGTATAGATATATATGTGGTATGTTTCTATAATTCTTACACAGAGTCTGTTCCCTCTACCGTATAGATATATATGTGGTATGTTCTATAATTCTTACACAGAGGTCTGTTCCTCTACCGTATAGATATATATGTGTATGTTTCTATATTCTTACACAGAGGTTCTGTTCCCTACCGTATAGATATATATGTGGTATGTTTCTATAATTCTTACACAGAGGTACTGTTCCTCTACCGTATAGATATATATGGTATGTTTCTATAATTCTTACACAGATCTGTTCCTCTACCGTATAGATATATATGTGTATGTTTCTATAATTCTTACACAGAGGTCTGTTCCTCTACCGTATAGATATATATGTGGTATGTTTTATAATTCTTACACAGAGGTACTGTTCCTCTACCGTATAGATATATTGTGGTATGTTTCTATAATTCTTACACAGAGTTCTGTTCCTCTACCGTATAGATATATATGGGTATGTTTCTATAATTCTTACACAAGGTCTGTTCCTCTACCGTATAGATATATATGTGGTATTTTCTATAATTCTTACACAGAGGTCTGTTCCCTACCGTATAGATATATATGTGGTATGTTTCTATAATTCTTACACAGAGGTCTGTTCCTCTACCGTATAGATATATATGTGGTATGTTTCTATAATTCTTACACAAGGTACTGTTCCTCTACGTATAGATATATAGTGGTATGTTTCTATAATTCTTACACAGAGGTCTGTTCCTCTACGTATAGATATATATGTGGTATGTTTCTATAATTCTTACACAGAGGTACTGTCCTCTACCGTATAGATATATATGTGGTATGTTTCTATAATTCTTACACAGAGGTCTGTTCCTCTACCGTATAGATAATATGTGGTATGTTTCTATAATTCTTACACAGAGGTCTGTCCTCTACCGTATAGATTATATGTGGTATGTTTCTATAATTCTACACAGAGTCTGTTCCTCTACCGTATGATATATATGTGGTATGTTTCTATAATTCTTACACAGAGTCTGTTCCCTCTACCGTATAGATATATATGTGTATGTTTCTAAATTCTTACACAGAGGTCTGTTCCTTACGTATAGAATATATGTGGTATGTTTCTATAATTCTTACACAGAGGTACTGTTCCTCTACCGTATAGATATATATGTGGTATTTTCTATATTCTACACAGAGTCTGTTCCTCTACCGTATAGATATATGTGGTATGTTCATAATCTTACACAAGGTCTGTTCCTCTACCGTATAGATATATATGTGTATTTTCTATAATTCTTACACAGAGGTCTGTTCCTCTACCGTATAGAATATATGTGGTATGTTTCTATAATTCTTACACAGAGGTACTGTTCCTTACCGTATAGATATATATGTGGTATGTTTCTATAATTCTTACACAGAGGTACTGTTCCTCTACCGTATAGATATATATGTGGTATGTTTCTATAATTCTTACACAGAGGTACTGTTCCTCTACCGTATAAATTATATGTGGTAGTTCTATAATTCTTACACAGAGGTACTGTCCTCTACCGTATAATATATAGTGGTATGTTTCATAATTCTTACACAGAGTCTTCCTCTACCGTATAGATATATATTGGTATGTTTCTATAATTCTTACACAGAGGTCTGTTCCTCTACCGTATAGATATATATGTGTATGTTTCTATAATCTTACACAGAGGTCTGTTCCCTACCGTAAGATATAATGTGTATGTTTCTATAATTCTTACACAGAGGTACTGTTCCTCTACCGTATAGATATATATGTGGTATGTTTCTATAATTCTTACACAGAGTACTGATCCTCTACCGTAATAGATATATATTGGTATGTTCTATAATTCTTACACAGAGGTTACTGTTCCCTACCGTATAGATATATATGTGGTAATGTTTTCTATAATTCTTACACAGAGGTTCTGTTCCCTCATACCGTAATAGATAATATGTGGTATGTTTCTATAATTCTTACACAGAGTACTGTTTCCCTCTACCGTATAGATATATATGTGGTAGTTTTATATTCTACACAGAGTACTGTTTCCTCTCCTAAGATATATATGTGTATGTTCTAAAATTCCCTTACACAGAGGGTGTTTTAAAGAAAAAATTTGGGTATGTCCTCTAACCAGTTATAAATAATAATATTGGTATGTTTCTATAATTCTTACACAGAGGTTCTGTTCCTCTACCGTAATAGATATATATGTGTTATGTTTCTATAATTCTTACACAGAGGTACTGTTTTCTCACCGTATAGATATATATGTGGTATGTTTCTATAATTCTTACACAGAGGTTCTAGTTCCCTCTACCGTATAGATATATATGGGTATGTTCTATAATTCTTACACAGAGGTACTGTTCCTCTACCGTATAGATAATATATGGGTATGTTTCTATAATTCTTACACAGAGGTCTGTTCCTCACCGTATAGATATATATTGGTATGTTTCTATAATTCTTACACAGAGGTACTGTTCCTCTACCGTATAATATATATGTGGTATGTTTCTAATAATTCTTACACAGATAGGTCTGTTCCTCTACCGTATAGATATATATGTGGTATGTTTCTATAATTCTTACACAGAGGTTCTGTTCCTCTACCGTATAGATAAATAATGTGGTATGTTTCTATAATTCTTACACAGAGGTACTGTTCCTCTACCGTATAGATATATATGTGGTATGTTACATAATTCTTACACAGAGGTCTGTCCTCTACCGTATAGATATATATGTGGTATGTTTCTATAATTCTTACACAAGGTACTGTCTTCACCGTATAGAATATATGTGGTATGTTTCTATAATCTTACACAGAGGTACTGTCCTCTACCGTATAGATATATATGTGGTAGTTTCTATAATCTTACACAAGGTTGTTCCTCTACCGTATAGATAATATGTGGTATGTTTTCTATAATTCTTACACAGAGGTTCTGTTCCCTCTACCGTAAGATATATATTGTATGTTTCAATAATTCTAAACATAGTACTATCCCTCTTACCGTAACGATATTATGTGGAATTTTTTCTATAATCTACCAACAGAGGACTATCCTACCGTATAGAATATATTGGATGTTTCAAATTCTTACACAAGGTCATTCCTCTACCAATAGATATATGAAGGTATGTTCTATAATTCTTACACAGAGTATTCCCTCTACCGTATAGAAATAAATTTGGTATGTTATCTATAATTCTTACACAGAGTACTTGTCTTCCCCCCCCCCTGGTTTTTTCCCCATTCTTACACCTGTCCCCTCATTAATAATTATATAATGTGTATGTTTCCTAAAATTCTACACAAGGTACTGTCCCTACCGTAAAGATATATATTGGTAGTTTCTATATTCTTACACAGTTCTGTTCACTACCGAAATAGTATTATTGTTGTTTCTATAATCTTACACAGGGTTCTGTTTCCTCAACCTATAAAATATATGTGGTGTTTTAAAAAAACTTACATAGAGTTCTTCCCCTCAACCGAAAAAAAATAATTGGATTCTATAATTGCTAACACAGAGGATGTTCCCTAACCGTAAGTATAATGTGTATGTATTCTATAATTCAACAGAGGTACTGTCCTTAAATTACCATAAATTTAACAAGATGTCCCCTCAAGAAATATATTGGGTTAATTATAATTTTACACGATTTTCTTTTTCCTCCCGTATAAAAATTATGTGGTAGTTCATAATCTACACAAGGCTGTTCCCTACCGAAGATATAATGTGGTTTATGTTTCATAATTACCCAAGGTACTTTTTTTCCTCACCGTATAGTAATTTGTATGTTTGATATTTTTCCAATTTTCTTACCTATGTTTTTGTTATCTATTAAAGATATGTGTTTTTACTAAATTTAAAGGTTTTTTTTTTAGGGCCTAATGATATTTTTAAATTAATTATATTTTACCATATCTTGTTTCCTTCCCTTTACTTAATTTTGATTTCTAATTTCACAGAGGTACTGTTCCCTACCGAAAGATAATATGTGTATTTAAAAAAAGGGTTTTTTTCCCTTTTTCCCATAAAAAATTTTTATTTCTTGTTAAATTTTCCCCTACCGTAAGATAAATATTGGTATTTCAAAAACAACACTAGGTACGCCCTCTTTCTATAATTCTTACACAGAGGTACTGTTCCTCTACCGTATAGATATATATGTGGTATGTTTCTATAATTCTTACACAGAGGTACTGTTCCTCTACCGTATAGATATATATGTGGTATGTTTCTATAATTCTTAACAGAGGTACTGTTCCTCTACCGTATAGATATATATGTGGTATGTTTCTATAATTCTTACACAGAGTACTGTTCCCTACCGTATAGATATTATGTGTAGTTTTCTATAATTCTACACAGAGGTACTGTTCCTCTACCGTATAGATATATATGTGGTATGTTTCTATAATTCTTACACATTTTCTTACCGTGATATAATGGTTTATATTTCACGGTGTCCTACGTATTATGTTTCAAATCTTCAAGAGGTCTTCCTACCGATATATATGTATTTCTATATTCTACAAGTCTTCTCACGTTATTTTGTATGTTCATAATTACACAGAGACTGTCCTCTCTATAGATATATGTATTCTAAATTCTTACATCTCCTCTAAGATTATATGGTATTCTATAATCTTCACAGTTCCTCTACGTTAATAGTAGTTCTATATCTTACAGAGTACTGTTCCTCTACCGATAGATATATTGGGATTTCTATAATTCTACACAAGGTTGTTCCTACGATAGATTATATGTGTATTTTATATCTTACACAATCTGTCCTACCAATTATTGATTTCTATAATTTTACACGAGTATGTCTACCGAAATATATATTGGTTGTTTCATAATCTACAGAGTCTCCACGATAATATGTTTTTCTATAATCTTACAAGGTTGTTCCACTATAAATGTGTTGTTCATATCTACACAAGTCTTCTCTACGTAAATTATTTTAATCTTAAAGTACTTCTCCAAGAATTATGTGTATGTTCTATAATTCTTCCATTCTACCGGCTCCATTATAATGATTTATTAAAGTTTTCTTAATATGTTCTATTAAAGGTTTCTCTCCGAGATATATGTATTTATAATCTTACAATCTCCTACGAGATAATGTTTCTAAATCTCCAGTTCCACAGATTTGTTTTAATCTCAAGTCTCTACTAAGAAATGATTCTAAATCTACACAGAGTCGTTCCTCGAATTGTTGTCTATATCTACAAGTACTGTCTACAAAAATGTTTTAAATTCCAAGTCTGCCTCGAAATATTATTTTCAATCTACAAAAAAAAAAAAAAAAAAAAAAAAAAAAAAAAAAAAAAAAAAAAAAAAAAAAAAAAAAAAAAAAAAAAAAAATAGTTCTTTAAGTTAAAAGTGATTCTACAAGTTTACAATTGATTTCTTAATTAGGTTCTTATTAAAGTTTCTATTAATTGTCTAAAGGGTCAATTAATTTTAAATTGTTTTCTAAATTAAAGTTTCAATATATGTGTATTTAAATTTTCATTCTTTTCTACGTATATATTAGGGATTTTCTATAATTATTTATCTAGTCTTCCCTACTATGATATTTATTGTTTTTCTTAATTTTCCAAGGTATGTTCTCTCGTATGTTATTTTAGTGTTCTTTATTTACACAGAGTTATTTGTAATGTTTTTATAATTTTACAAGAGGTTATTTTTTCTTATATTTGTATTTTTAATTTACTAGTATGTTCGTAGATTTATGTTCTTAATTCTTACAATTTTTACCTATAGATATTATGGTAGTTCTTAATCTAAAGGGTCTGTTTCATACTTTAAATAATGGGTTGTTTTCTATAATTCTTACACGAGTTTCTGTTCCTTACCGAAGTATATATGGGTATGTTTTATTTTTACAGAGGTTTGTCCTTACCGTAGTATATTGTTATGTTTCTATAATTTTAAAGGTTTTTTCTCTCATTATTTAATATTTTATTTCCTTAATTTACAAGGTAGTTTGTTCCTTATATTTTAAGGGGTTTTTATCTTAATAATTGTTTGTCTATTATATAGGGATGTTTCTCTACTTAATGGGTTTTTCTCATATATATGTTTTTTATAATTTTTTATTAGATTCTTACACAGGATATGTCTCTTTATAATTTATTGGTATGTTTTTAATTCTTACGGATTCCGTACATATTATTATGTGTTGTTTATAATTCTTACCAGAGGTCTGTTTTCCTATAATATAATTTGTTTCTATAATCTTACACAGGTCTGTTCCTCTAAACTATAGATATTTGGTTGTTTCATAATATCAACAAGGGTTCTTCCCTAGTATATTTATTTATAATTTTAGGGTATGTTCTTACTTTAAAGTAGGTTTTCTTCTGTACTATATATTTTTGTATTTTTTAATTCTTAATATTTGTTTCTATATCTACAAATTTTTGTGTAATTCATGGTGTTTTCTAATATAATAGGTTTTCTATATAGATATATATGTGGTATGTTTCTATAATTCTTACACAGAGGTACTGTTCCTCTACCGTATAGATATATATGTGGTATGTTTCTATAATACTTACACAGAGGTACTGTTCCTCTACCGTATAGATATAGATGTGGTATGTTTCTATAATTCTTACACAGAGGTACTGTTCCTCTACCGTATAGATATATATGTGGTATGTTTCTATAATTCTTACACAGAGGTACTGTTCCTCTACCGTATAGATATATATGTGGTATGTTTCTATAATTCTTACACAGAGGTACTGTTCCTCTACCGTATAGATATAGATGTGGTTTGTTTCTATAATTCTTACACAGAGGTACTGTTCCTCTGCCGTATAGATATATATATGTGGTATGTTTCTATAATTCTTACACAGAGGTACTGTTCCCTCTACCGTACAGATATATATGTGGTATGTTTCTATAATTCTTACACAGAGGTACTGTTCCTCTACCGTATAGATATAGATGTGGTATGTTTCTATAATTCTTACACAGAGGTTCTATCCCTCTACCGTATAGATATATATGTGGTATGTTTCTATAATTCTTACAGAGGTACTGTTCCCTCTACCGTATAGATATATATGTGGTATGTTTCTATAATTCTTACACAGAGGTACTGTTCCTCTACCGTATAGATATATATGTGGTATGTTTCTATAATTCTTACACAGAGGTACTGTTCCTCTACCGTATAGATATATATGTGGTATGTTTCTATAATTCTTACACAGAGGTTCTGTTCCCTCTACCGTATAGATATATATGTGGTATGTTTCTATAATTCTTACACAGAGGTTCTGTTCCCTCTACCGTATAGATATATATGTGGTATGTTTCTATAATCCTTACACAGAGGTTCTGTTCCCTCTACCGTATAGATATATATGTGGTATGTTTCTATAATTCTTACACAGAGGTTCTGTTCCTCTACCGTATAGATATAGATGTGGTATGTTTCTATAATTCTTACACAGAGGTACTGTTCCTCTACCGTATATATATATATGTGGTATGTTTCTATAATTCTTACACAGAGGTACTGTTCCTCTACGTATAGATATATATGTGGTATGTTTCTATAATTCTTACACAGAGGTTCTGTTCCTCTACCGTATATATATAGATGTGGTATGTTTCTATAATTCTTACACAGAGGTACTGTTCCTCTACCGTATATATATTATATGTGGTATGTTTCTATAATTCTTACACAGAGGTACTGTTCCTCTACCGTATAGATATATATGTGGTATGTTTCTATAATTCTTACACAGAGGTTCTGTTCCTCTACCGTATAGATATTGTAAGCTTTTCAGGGGATATAGCTCTGGATCGCCGTCTTGGGGAGACGTAGTGCATAAAGAGACCATTCACAGACAGTGGTTCTGTTAAAAACTGGCCGCAACCAGTTTTATTAAAAGTCACAGCAAACAGAAGATAAATTAAAACAAAATCATAACATAAAGCCTAGGCGTGTCCCGCCACTAATTACACTTAGATAGATTACCCTTTCTATCCGGTCCAGACTCTAATAGCCTGTGCCCAAAACAACACATGTTCAGTAGTTACCAGCGTGCAGCTCACATGAGGCTCCAATGGGTCTGAAGTCAGATCCTAGACTGAGAGATAGAGCCCCCTCTGAACTTCTCAAGCAGGTACTTATGGCTCACTAATTAAGCAGCGTGTTCACATCCGGGTTGCAATGCAAACCTGTCCCAGATAGGAATGGAATGAACACCGCACTGACAACCTTTTTATGCGCCCCAGCTAAGAAACCTGGGAGATATACAAGCCGTCACACACACCCCTTCACTGTCTCACATATTCCCCCCCTCTTCTCAGACCGGAGGACTGGTCAGAATTCCGAAGAGACAGTGAACTCTGGACAAGGCATCAGCATTACCTGTAATTTCCCAGGTCTATGCTCAACCGAGAATTGAACTCTTGAAGTGAAAGGATCACCTGTGTCACCCTGGCATTCATTTCTTTTCTGCTTCATCCATGTCAGAGGAGCATGGTCTATTGCAATTTAAATCTCCTACCAAGAGGTAATACCGTAGGAGTTCAGCGCCATTTGATTGGCGAGGCACTCTCGCTCCACAATGGCATAATTTTGTTCAGCCGGTGTCATTTTTCGACTTAGATACAGGACTGGGTGTTCTTAAACCCTTCACGACCTGTGATAACACTGCCCCTAACCCACATTAGAGGCATCAGTTTGAACAAGAAACTCTTCCCTGAAATTAGGGGTGACCAGAACTGGTCTTTGACACAAAGCCATTTTCAACGACAGAAATGCTTTTTCTGCCTCCGGATTCCAATTTATCATTTTGGACTTCCCCCCTTTTGTCAGGTCAGTCAATGGGGCAGCATGGAGGCATAATTTGGTACGAATCTGCGATAGTACCCAGTGATGCCCAAAAATGCTTTGACCTGTCGTTTGTGAGGGGTACAGGCCAGTTTCGAATTGCCTCTACTTTATCGATTTGTGGCTTGATCAGCCCTCTGCCAATCACATAGCCCAAGTACTTGGCCTCTTCTAGGCCAATTGCACATTTCTCTGGGTTTATGTTCAGCCCAGCTCCGCCTATCGAGTCTAAGACGGCTTGTACCTTAGCGAGGTGGCTCTCCCAATCAGAACTGAAAATTACCACATCATCCAGGTAGGCAGCTGCATAGGCTTGATGCGGGCGTAGGATCTGGTCCATAAGCCTCTGAAAGGTAGCTGGGGCTCCATGCAACCCGAATGGCATCACCAGATACTGAAACAAACCTTCCGGGTTGCAAAGGCCGTTTTTTCTTTTGCCTCCAGATAGGGGTATCTGCCAGTACCCTTTTGTCAGATCGAGGGTTGTAATATAACGGGCACCCCCTAACCTCTCGATTAGCTCATCTACCCGTGGCATCGGGTATGCGTCAAACTTTGACACTTCGTTCAACTTTCTGAAATCATTACAGAACCTCCAGGTTCCATTAGGTTTTGGGATCAGAACAATCGGGCTACACCACTCGCTTTGGGCCTCCTCAATGACCCCGAGGTCTAGCATGCGTTTGATTTCAGTAGAGACTATCTTTCTGCGGGCTTCTGGAATTCTGTACGGTTTTATTTTGACCTTAGTACCGGGCTCAGTCTCGACATGGTGTTTTACGAGAGAAGTCCGGCCGGGCAAGTCAGAAAACCTCTGCCGATTTTTCTGCAGAAACTCCCGTACTTCCTGTTTTTGGTGCACGGACAATGTCTCACCAATGGTCACAGGAGGTAGAGATGGTTTTACCCCTTTCTCTACTTCACCCGAGGCCAACAATGCCTCTCTGTCCCTCCAGGGCTTGATCAGATTGATATGATATATCTGGTAGGGCTTCCGTCTCCCGGGTTGGTGTACTTTGTAAGTAACCTCGCTCACTTTTTGTACGACCTCGTATGGACCATGCCACTTGGCCAAAAACTTACTTTCCACTGTGGGAATTAGAATTAGGACTCGATCCCCGGGGTTGAAAGACCTAATTTTTGCTGACCGATTATAGACTCTGCTTTGAGCTTCTTGGGCTCTCTGCAGATGATTCTTCACTAATGGCATAATTTTAGCCATCCTCTCTTGCATCTGGGCAATATGCTCTATAACACTCTTGTATGGAGTTGTCTCGGTTTCCCAAACCTCCTTGGCTATGTCCAGCAAGCCCCGCGGATGCCGACCATACACCAACTCAAAGGAGAAAATCCCGTAGAGGCCTGGGGAACCTCTCTGACCGAAAACAATAAGTAGGGTAACAGGTAGTCCCAGTCCCTCCCATCTTTCTCTACTGCTTTCTTTAACATATGTTTTAATGTTTATTAAAACGTTCAACCAACCCATCCGTCTGGGGGTGATACACAGATGTCCGAATGTGCGAGATTTTAAGCAACTTACACAGTTCCTTCATCACTTTGGACATAAAAGGTGTGCCTTGGTCCGTGAGGATCTCTTTAGGAATTCCTGTCCTGGAAAACATATGAAAAAGTTCCCGTGCAATATTTTTAGATGCCATATTTCTTAAAGGGACCGCCTCGGGGTACCGGGTTGCATAATCAAGGACAACTAAGATGTATTGGTGTCCCCTGGCTGATTTTACAATAGGACCTACCAAGTCCATTGCTACCCTTTCAAAGGGTATTTCTATAACCGGCAGCGGGATTAATGGACTCCGGAAGTGAGACACCGGAGCATTTATCTGACACGAGGGGCAGGTTTTACAATAATCCTCTACATCTCGATAAACCCCGGGCAGTAAAACCTCTGAAGAATTCTTTCCTGGGTTTTGTCCATCCCCAGGTGCCCACCCAGCACGTGGTTATGGGACAAACCTAACACCATACTTCTATATGACTTAGGTACTAGGAGCTGACTCACGGCCTCTCCCTTTACTTTAGTGACCCTATATAGCAGGTCATTGTTCATGGCAAAATGGGGAAATTTTTCATCAGAGCCGGGCTCTTGTGGGATCTCATTCAGAACGGTTATATTCTCCCTGGCATGTTTAAGAGTGGGGTCTTGCAATTGCTCACTCCCAAAATTGCCACGGAACACCGGTAGGTCAGGGACATTCTGTTCTAGAGAAACATCCTCCCCCTCCCCCAACATCACCTGAAATGGAAATTCATCATTTTTTTTACAGTCATCATCATTATCAATATCATTATCGTGATTACTATCAGCATCAGCATCATTATCATGGTCATCATTATTATCATGATCATCATCATTATCATGGTCATCATTATCACATAAGTTTAACGGCCCACTAGCCTTGTGTTCCGCCCCTCGGGACTGCGCACCCTCAGTAGGAGCTTCATCACACTGTCCAGCAGAAACATTTTTTTTCCAAAGACCCCAAAACAGGGGAAAGTCACGACCCAATATGGCGGGATGCATCAAGTTCTTCACTACCCCCACTTCATATGAGATCTCCCCGAGTTTTGTGACGAAGTCTGAGGAGGTTACTGGGTAGACTTTGACGTCTCCATGTATGCACACCACGCTTAGGTACCTATCTGTGACGAAGTGCCCATCAGCCAGACTAGCATGTATCAGAGTCACTCGACTTCCTGAGTCGAGTAGGGCCTGTACTGGGCACCCATTTATCACGACCTGACACAGCTGTGGGCCAGTCTCCTCGACTAGGGTGGCCACGCACACGGCTCGGCGAGGAACGAGAGAGACTGTCCAGCGTCACAGTCCATAGGTTCCCCCACTAGTGGACAATTGGCTGAAATATGACCTTGTTCACGGCATCTCCAACACTGTCTCAGGTCAGTGTGTTCAGACGGGGAGACCTTCCTAGGTCTGGGTTCTCCTGGTAGGTAAGTATCACCCTTCCGCTCATACATGTCCCCTCGGGGCTGACCCGGACTATCAACAGCCCCCCTTGCCCCACAGCTGGAACCCTCTTACCGGGAGATGACGGAGGCCGGGTATTCCGAACTGATGATCGCTCGGACGGCTGGTCACGTAGATAGTCTTTGGTGGCGAAATACCTTTCTATTAGGCTGACAAGTTGATCGGCATCTTTGGGGTCTCCCTGTCCGACCCAGAGCTGGACCTCAGGGGGAAGGGCCCAGATGTACCGGTCCAGCACCACCTTTTCAACCATTTGGGCAGGGGTGCTGACGTCAGGTTCCAACCACTTCTTTACCAAAGAAATCAAGTCATACATTTGTGAGCGAGCAGGCTTGTCTCGCCTGTATCTCCAGTTATGGACTCTCCTGGCACGGACTGCCCTCGTCACACCCAGGCGGGCAAGAATCTCCGCTTTCAACTTAGTATAGTTTTTGCTGTCCTGCTCGCTGAGGTCAAAATAGGCTTTTTGGGGTTCTCCAGTCAAATAGGGCGCAACCACCATAGCCCATTCAGATTGTGGCAGATTCTCCTTCTCTGCCAGTCTCTCAAATATAGCCAGATATGCCTCCACATTGTCATGAGGCGTCATCTTCTGCAGAGTCTGTTTTACCGCCTTTTTACAGCGGATAATGCCGGTAACCCGGCGTCTTCATTCGGGGACGAGGTGCTAGGAGTTTTTCTCCTTCGTCTCATTGGGGGACACAGGACTGTGGGTGTATGCTACTGCCACTAGGAGGCTGACACTAAGTAAACATAAAAAAAGGTTAGCTCCTCCTCCGCCATATACACCTCAGCACTGGTCACAGGCAAACCCAGTTATTGCTTAGTGTCTGATGGAGGCACACGTCTGGTTCTGTTTCCAGACCATTTTTTTTTTTTTTTTTCCCACGAAGATGAGATAGGGGCGACGGATCCTATTGAAAGGGTCCGATCTCCCCAAACCATCAACGGGCGAGCACGTGGAGTAAAGCCTCCATCGTATCCTCTCCCGCAACGTGGGACATAAATGCCGGACTCAGCCCTGACCACCCTAAGGTATTGAAGCCCTAGGCTGTACAGAGGCGGGAGTTAGTCCGTGCGGCCCCACTGCACCACCAATGCTAGACTGCGGTGCTGCAAGGTGGCGGACGGTCCCTCTCCTCATCCCCTGAAGGGGTGATGGAGTTAGGGTTCCTGCACCGTCCTTTTTTACTTTTCACGGAGAGTCCCCCTTTAATGCGCTGCATGTGAAGAAGATTGGAAGAAGATCTCACCTTCAAATCCTAAATGGCGAAACAGTGCTCCGGAGTAAAAGAATTAGTCCCCGGCTTCCTGGTCTAGGCCACGGGCTGAAGAAATATGGTAGCGGAGTCGTGAGTATGGGCCCGCTCCCGGCGGCGTTCCTCTCCTCTCTGCAGCAGTCTCTCCAGACAGCCTCCCCCAAGTCCCGGGGAGTTGAAGCAGGCGAGTGGTCCCGGCATGCCATGGACACCTTAAGTCGGGAGCGGCAACTCCATAGCGAGCGCTCCGACTTTGGGGTGGCTGCCGCCGGGGGGAGAAAAATTTAGACCGCGGCTTCTAGTGGCGCTAGGCCGCGGCTTCAAATCTAGTCCCCGGCTTTTTCCGGGGACTGGGCCGCTGGCCGGAGTTTTTTTTTGCCGGCGTCAGCTTGAGGGGGCGCGGTCGCGGAGGTGAGCTCCGCCCCCGGCGGCGTCTCCTTCCGGCGTGACCGCCCTCCGACTTTGGGGCCGCCTCCGCCGGAAATTTAGATCGCGGCTTCGGTGGCCGCTAGGCCGCGGTTTCAAATTTAGTCCCCGGCTTTTGCCGGGGATAGGCCGCGGCCGGAAGTTGGGGGGATGAGAGCCCTGACGTCTAGGCCGCGCCTCCTGACCCTCCCTTCTGAAGCTCGGCTACATGAGCACTTCCTCTTTGATAGAGAAGCGCTCTTTTTTAAAAGATTGGAGCCACAGGCAATTCCACCTGGAGAAACTCACTAAGTGACGCTGGGATACAGGACTGGGGTGAGTGCTTCTACCACCAGCCTGATTGTTGTGCACTTTTGCGCCCCTTCCGCTGACTGACACATCCAGTTTATTGTGTACTGTGACGGATTCAGAATGTCCAAAAGAACCAAGACGCATACGATACTTTATACCGCATGCATTGCTTGTAGGTCCCCTTTTCCGCATGCCCAGACTTCTCGGATCTGCGAGGCCTGTGACTCTGAACGGGCTCAGGAACCCTCTCCTATAGCCGAGCCTAATGCGCCAAGCCCTCCTGAATGGGCCCTTTCCCTGGCGCAATCTGTGGCGTCATTAACCAGAGCAGTCGAGTCCCTTCAGGCTCCCGATAGGAGCAGGGACAGTGGTTCACCTGTCTTGGCTACATCTCAGGAACCTCAGGCCTGCAGGGGCCGCGCTCGCACCAGGCAGACACAGGGGAAACGAACCCACACTGTGTCGCCCATGCCGTCTGGAGCCTCGGCATCTTTTAGTTCCGTCTCCCGCTCTCCCTCTCCCTTGGCAAGTGTTCAATATTCGGATTCCGATTTGGAGGGGTCACTTAATATAGAGGCGCAGTATAGTCAAGAAACAATTGACAGTTTGATCGAAGCTATCAATCAAACTCTGGGGATAGACGATGAGTCCACCTTGACCTCTGGTCACAAGGTGACCTTTAAACGAGCCAGGCAAGCCCATAAAGTTTTTGGTGCTCATCCTGAGTTTGAGGAATTAGTGCAGCGCCACCGGGAGAAACCGGACAAGCGCTTTGCTGGACAAAAGGCTCTCAATACTAGATATCCTTTTGCTCCTGAGCTCCTTAAGAAGTGGACAGAATCTCCTTCGGTTGATCCTCCTGTTTCACGTTTGGCATCTAAAACGCTCCTCTCCATTCCCAGCGGCTCCTCTATTAAGGAGCCAACGGATCGTCTAATTGAGAGTTTGGCCCGTTCGGTATTTGAGGCATCAGGTTCTGCTCTCTCTCCTTCTTTTGCAGCGACTTGGGTTGCCAAGGCCATGATATCCTGGTCGGAGTCTCTAAATAGAGCTCTTCACGGCATAGAGGTGCCGTCCGAGGTAACCCAGATTTCTAATCAAATAGCTCTTGCTGGAGACTTCTTAATTAATGCATCCATGGATGCGGCAAATTGCGCAGCATTAGCCGCTGCTAATGCAATTGCCATTAGAAGATCCTTGTGGCTAAGAACCTGGCGAGCGGATTCAACTTCAAAAAAGTCGCTTACATCTTTACCATATCACAGTGGTCGGTTATTTGGCGAGAGATTGGATCAGCTCATATCTGATGCAACAGGAGGGAAGAGCAATTTCCTTCCTCAGCAAAGGATTAAACAACCTTTTCGTCAACAACCTCAGCCTCGTTTTAGAGCCTTTCGTAACCCAGGCTGGGCCATGCCAGCCACCTCCAGAGGCTCAGGTCGGCCTAATCAGGCCAAAGATCGCCAGGTCACCTACAGGACCAATCCTCTGGGAAGAGGGAGATCTTATCAGTCAAGATCCAGAGGGTCCAAATCCCAAAGATTTTCGGACAAATGACTGGAGGCAAAATCCGGTCAATTTTTCCAGGGTAGGCGGCCGCTTACTCTGGTTTCGTCCCACTTGGCTATCAGTGACTCACGACGAGTGGGTCAAGGAGTTAGTCTCCACAGGGTACAAAATAGAATTTACCAGCCTTCCCCCAAATCGCTTTTTCCCCTCGCGCCTTCCCAAGGAGGAGTCTCGAGGTCATGCCTTATTCAAGGCGGTCGAGTCTCTTCGGCACAGCGGGGTTGTTGTACCTGTACCAGAGGTCGAAAGAGGTCAGGGTTTTTATTCCAACCTGTTCATTGTACCCAAGAAGGATGGGACCGTAAGGCCCATTCTGGATCTAAAGAGATTAAACCGATTTGTCAAAATTCGGCATTTCCGAATGGAATCTCTCCGTTCGGTCATTGCAGCCATGGAAAGAGGGGAATTTCTAGCATCGATAGACATCCAGGATGCCTATCTTCATATTCCCATATTTCCCCCTCATCAAAAGTTTCTTCGGTTTGCCATCGACAAGCTTCATTTTCAGTTCGCAGCCCTGCCATTCGGGCTAGCCACAGCCCCCAGAGTGTTCACAAAGGTCATGGCTGCTGTTGTGTCCATTTTGCACTCCAGGGGGATAGTCATTCTGCCTTACTTAGACGATCTCCTCATCAAGGGGCCGTCTTTTCAGACTTGCGAGGAAAGTGTCAACATTACGTTAGACACCCTTGCTCGTTTGGGGTGGCTGGTGAATATGAAGAAGTCATCTCCCGTGCCATCTCGGAAGATCACCTTTTTAGGGATGAATTTCGACACCACTCAGGGGTTGGTAATTCTTCCTCAGGACAAGGCCTTAGTTCTCCGCCAGGAGGTACGGATACTTCGCCAACCAATTCCTCACACCATCCGGTTTTGCATGAGGGTCCTAGGAAGGATGGTGGCGGCAATCGAGGCTATTCCGTTTGCCCAGTTTCATCTTCGCCCCCTTCAGCATGCACTCTTGGCAGTATGGGACGGGAGCCCTTACTCCCTCGATCTGCGGTGTCGTCTGTCCCTGCAGATCAGACAGACTCTTACGTGGTGGACGAGGGACACCACTCTTCGACGGGGTTGTTTGTTTCCTCCAAATTTTTGGTTGGTAGTCACAACGGACGCCAGCCTTCTCGGATGGGAGCAGTGTTTCGTCACCACACAGCCCAGGGAATTTGGTCTCAGCAAGAATCGACCCTCCCAATCAATATTTTAGAGATCCGAGCGGTTCGGCTGGCTTTGAGGCATTTTCACCAGCATCTGGCAGGCCGCCCAGTCCGAATACAATCGGACAATGCCACGGCGGTGGCATACATAAACCATCAGGGAGGTACCCGCAGCAGGGCGGCCATGCACGAGGTAAAACAGATTCTGACCTGGGCAGAGGAAAATCGCTCTGTGATTTCAGCAGTCCACATACCGGGCGAGGAAAACTGGGCAGCAGATTTTCTCAGCCGTCACGGCATAGCATCAGGGGAATGGTCTCTACATCCGAGATTTTTCAGCAGATATGCCGACGCTGGGGAACCCCAGATGTGGACCTGATGGCTTCCAAGATAAATGCCAAAGTGCCCAACTTTGTTTCCCGGTACTGGGATCCTCAGGCAATTGCAGTAGATGCCCTGGTTCTACCATGGAATCAGTTTCATCTTCCATACTTGTTTCCACCAATAGCTCTGCTCCCAAGGGTGATCAGAAAGATCAGGTTAGAAGGAGTCCCAGCGATATTGATCGCTCCAGATTGGCCACGTCGCCCATGGTACGCGGAGCTGGTACAATTGCTCGCCGACGCACCCTGGCGACTGCCAGAGCGCGCGGACCTTCTCTCTCAAGGCCCAGTTTACCACCAGAACTCAGCGGTCCTGTGTTTGACGGCTTGGCCGTTGAATCTTGGATCCTGACTAGGGCTGGATTCTCTAAAAAGTTCGCCGCGACGATGGCTAGCGCCCGAAAGCCTGTTTCGGCTCGCATCTACCACGGGACTTGGAAGGTCTTTTTTACTTGGTGCAGGGAACATGATTGTTCCCCGCTTCGGTTTTCAATTCCAAACATTCTGTCATTTCTCCAGGCAGGCCTAGATTCAGGTCTAGCACCAAGTACGCTTAGACGCCAGATATCAGCCTTATCAGTGCTTTTTCAGCGAAGAATCGCATCTAATTTTCAAGTTAGGACCTTTATTCAGGGGGTTGTCCATATAGTTCCCCCCTACAAGGCTCCCTTAGATGTTTGGGATCTCAATCTAGTCCTGGGAGTCCTGCAGGAGTCTCCTTTTGAACCTTTGCAGGAGGTTTCTCTGTCATTTCTTTCCTGGAAGGTGGTGTTTTTGGTAGCCATAACATCCATAAGGCGGGTTTCGGAGCTGGCTGCACTGTCTTGTCGAGCTCCATACTTACTTTTCCATCAGGATAAGGTAGTGCTCAGACCAACACCACCTTTTCTGCCTAAGGTCGTGTCCTCATTTCATATTAATGAGGACATTGTTTTGCCCTCATTTTGCCCAGCTCCGACGCACCGAGTGGAGAAGGCTCTCCATACGCTGGATCTAGTGAGAGCACTCAGGAGATATGTATCTCGGACGGCGTCCTTTCGACAGACGGATACGCTGTTTGTCCTTCCTGAAGGTCGCAGGAAGGGACTTGCTGCCTCTAAATCAACCCTGGCTAGGTGGATTCGGTTAGCCATTCAGGAGGCTTACCGCATCAGAGGCGCGGTGGTTCCCGCAGGGATCAAGGCTCACTCCACCAGAGCGGTGGGTGCCTCCTGGGCCCTTCGACATCAGGCTTCGGTGGAACAGGTTTGTAAGGCAGCAACCTGGTCCAGTTTGCATACCTTTTCCAAGCATTATAATGTCCATACCCAGGCTTCTGCGGATGCCAGTCTGGGTAGAAGGATTCTTCAGGGCGCGGTAGCGCACCTATGAGCAATGCCTATGTATAATTGCACTGTGGAGTCAGTTTCCCACCCAAGTGGACTGCTTTGGGACGTCCCACAGTCCTGTGTCCCCCAATGAGACGAAGGAGAAATACGGATTTTTGTGTTACTCACCGTAAAATCCTTTTCTCCGAGACGCTCATTGGGGGACACAGTTCCCTCCCTAATAGCCGGATGGCTTTGTTTTGAGTTAACTCTATTCTCTGATTAGTTGGTATCAGCAGTTTTTTTCTTCTGGATATGCTGTATCTGTGTTAACTCTGATTTATTTTAGCCTCCTACTGCTTTTTGCACTAAACTGGGTTTGCCTGTGACCAGTGCTGAGGTGTATACGGCGGAGGAGGAGCTAACCTTTTTTTATGTTTACTTAGTGTCAGCCTCCTAGTGGCAGTAGCATACACCCACAGTCCTGTGTCCCCCAATGAGCGTCTCGGAGAAAAGGATTTTACGGTGAGTAACACAAAAATCCGTATTTTTTAGTGCTGCAAGCTGCTCCAGTAACACCGGTTGGTTTCCTGCTGTTGCTGCTGGCTCTGCTGGGCCTCTAGGTGTTGTTGCTGTATGGCCTGCTGTTGCTGCTGCATGGCCTGCTGTTGCTGCTGCATGCTCTGCTGTTGTTGCTGCATGGCCTGCTGATGTTGCTGCTGCATGGCCTGCTGGTTCTGGGCCAGCTGCTTAATGAGCTCCTCCATACTGCCGGACATCTTGGGCTGGCTGACAGCCTTCACCCAAGACATATACACTCCACAGTCTTCTCCACAATAAGTTCAGTTTTGCGGTGCAGACACCTTTTTTTTTTTTTTTTTTTTTTTCAAAGTCTTCAGCCACTGTGCTGCCCCAGCATTCAAGCACCAATTGTAAGCTTTTCAGGGGATATAGCTCTGGGATCGCCGTCTTGGGGAGACGTAGTGGCATAAAGAGACCATTCACAGACAGTGGTTCTGTTAAAAACTGGCCGCAACCAGTTTTATTAAAGTCCACAGCAAACAGAACATAAATTAAAACAAAATCATAAACATAAAGCCTAGGCGTGTCCCGCCACTAATTACACTTAGATAGATTACCCTTTCTATCCGGGTCCAGACTCTAATAGCCTGTGCCCAAAACAACACATATGTTCAGTAGTTACCAGCGTGCAGCTCACATGAGGCTCCAATGGCGTCTGAAGTCAGATCCAGACTGCGAGATAGAGCCCCTCTGAACTTCTCAAGCAGGTACTTATGGCTGCCTAATTAAGCAGCTGTGTTCACTCCGGGTTGCAATGCAAACCTGTCCCAGATAGGAATGGAATGAACACCGCACTGACAACCTATTTTATGCGCCCCAGCTAAGAAACCTGGGCGAGATATACACGCCGTCCAGCACACACCCCTTCACTGTCTCACAATATATATGTGGTATGTTTCTATAATTCTTACACAGAGGTACTGTTCCTCTACCGTATAGATATATATGTGGTATGTTTCTTATATTCTTACACAGAGGTTCTGTTCCTCTACCGTATAGATATATATGTGGTATGTTTCTATAATTCTTACACAGAGGTACTGTTCCTCTACCGTATAGATATATATGTGGTATGTTTCTATAATTCTTACACAGAGGTACTGTCCCTCTACCGTATAGATATATATGTGGTATGTTTCTATAATTCTTACACAGAGGTTCTGTTCCTCTACCGTATAGATATAGATGTGGTATGTTTCTATAATTCTTACACAGAGGTACTGTTCCTCTACCGTATAGATATAGATGTGGTATGTTTCTATAATTCTTACACAGAGGTTCTGTTCCTCTACCGTATAGATATAGATGTGGTATGTTTCTATAATTCTTACACAGAGGTTCTGTTCCTCTACCGTATAGATATATATGTGGTATGTTTCTATAATTCTTACACAGAGGTTCTGTTCCCTCTACCGTATAGATATATATGTGGTATGTTTCTATAACTCTTACACAGAGGTACTATTCCTCTACCGTATAGATATATATGTGTATGTTTCTATAACTCTTACACAGAGGTTCTGTTCCTCTACCGTATAGATATATATGTGGTATGTTTCTATAATTCTTACACAGAGGTTCTGTTCCCTCTACCGTATAGATACATATGTGGTATGTTTCTATAATTCTTACACAGAGGTACTGTTCCCTCTACCGTATAGATATATATGTGGTATGTTTCTATAATTCTTACACAGAGGTTCTGTTCCTCTACCATATAGATATATATGTGGTATGTTACTATAATTCTTACACAGAGGTTCTGTTCCCTCTACCGTATAGATATATATGTGGTATGTTTCTATAATTCTTACACAGAGGTACTGTTCCTCTACCATATAGATATATATGTGGTATGTTTCTATAATTCTTACACAGAGGTACTGTTCCTCTACCGTATAGATATATATGTGGTATGTTTCTTATAATTCTTACACAGAGGTTCTGTTCCTCTACCGTATAGATATATATGTGGTATGTTTCTATAATTCTTACACAGAGGTTCTGTTCCTCTACCGCATAGATATATATGTGGTATGTTTCTATAATTCTTACACAGAGGTTCTATCCCTCTACCGTATAGATATATATGTGGTATGTTTCTATAATTCTTACACAGAGGTACTGTTCCCTCTACCGTATAAGATATATATGTGGTATGTTTCTATAATTCTTACACAGAGGTTCTGTTCCTCTACCGTATAGATATATATGTGGTATGTTTCTATAATTCTTACACAGAGGTTCTGTTCCTCTACCGTATAGATATATATGTGGTATGTTTCTATAATTCTTACACAGAGGTTCTATCCCTCTACCGTATAGATATATATGTGGTATGTTTCTATAATTCTTACACAGAGGTTCTATCCCTCTACCGTATAGATATATATGTGGTATGTTTCTATAATTCTTACAGAGGTACTGTTCCCTCTACCGTATAGATATATATGTGGTATGTTTCTATAATTCTTACACAGAGGTACTGTTCCTCTACCGTATAGATATATATGTGTTATGTTTCTATAATTCTTACACAGAGGTTCTGTTCCTCTACCGTATAGATATATATGTGGTATGTTTCTATAATTCTTACACAGAGGTTCTGTTCCTCTACCGTATAGATATATATGTGGTATGTTTCTATAATTCTTACACAGAGGTACTGTTCCTCTACCGTATAGATATATATGTGGTATGTTTCTATAATTCTTACACAGAGGTTCTGTTCCTCTACCGTATAGATATATATGTGGTATGTTTCTATAATTCTTACACAGAGGTTCTGTTCCCTCTACCGTATAGATATATATGTGGTATGTTTCTATAATTCTTACACAGAGTACTGTTCCTCTACCGTATAGATATATATGTGGTATGTTTCTATAATTTCTTACACAGAGGTACTGTTCCTCTACCGTATAGATATATATGTGGTATGTTTCTATAATTCTTACACAGAGGTACTGTTCCTCTACCGTATAGATATATATGTGGTATTTTTCTATAATTCTTACACAGAGGTACTGTTCCTCTACCGTATAGATATAGATGTGGTATGATTCTATAATTCTTACACAGAGGTACTGTTCCTCTACCGTATAGATATATATGTGGTATGTTTCTATAATTCTTACACAGATGTTCTGTTCCTCTACCGTATAGATATATATGTGGTATGTTTCTATAATTCTTACACAGAGGTTCTATCCCTCTACCGTATAGATATATATGTGGTATGTTTCTCCTTCGTCTCATTGGGGGACACAGGACTGTGGGTGTATGCTACTGCCGCTAGGAGGCTGACACTAAGTAAACATAAAAAAAGGTTAGCTCCTCCTCCGCCGTATACACCTCAGCACTGGCCGCAGGCAAACCCAGTTCTTGCTTAGTGTCTGATGGAGGCACACGTCTGGTTATTTTTCCAGACCATTTTTTTTTTTTTTTTTTTTTCCTTTCCCACGAAGATGAGATAGGGGCGACGGATCCTATTGAAAGGGTCCGATCTCCCCAAACCATCAACGGGCGAGCACGTGGAGTAAAGCCTCCAACGTATCCTCTCCCGCAACGTGGGACTAAATGCCGGACTCAGCCCTGACCACCCTAGGGTATTGAAACCTTAGGCTGTACAGAGGCGAGAGTTAGTCCGTGCGGCCCCCACTGCACCACCAATGCTAGACTGCGGTGCTGCAAGGAGGCGGACGGTCCCTCTCCTCACCCTCTGAAGGGGTGATGGAGTTAGGGTTCCTGCACCGTCCTACCTTAGTTTGTTATGGAGCCCCATTTTTACCTTACATGACGGAATTTTGTGGGATCACACATCGCCTGAGGAGCGGGTAGGAAGAAGACTCTTACCTCCAAGGACGTGTGGCCAAGATTACTGGAGCGGGTAGGAACCAGCTGTTCGTTCCCCCACCTCCACAAAGGGATGAAGTCGGCGTCCGCCTCCCGCCTGGACAGCCGCGAGGGTCGCGGTCAGCGCTAGGCCTTTGCCAAATTTAGTCCCCGGCTTTTCCCGGGGACTAGGCCGCGGGCCGGTGTTTACTGTCCGGTGTTAGCCGGAGGGTGGGCCGCGGTCGTAGGGGGGAGGGGGATCCGCCCTCGGCAGCGTCTCCTTCCGGCGGACCCGCCCTCTGACTTGGGGACCTCCTTTCGCCCGGCTTCTGGGCCGCGGTTTTAAAATTTAGTCTCCGGCTTTTTCTGGGGACTGGGCCGCGGGCCGGAATTCTGTGTCCGGCGTCAGCCGGGGGGTGGGCCGCTATCGCAAGGGAGATCCGCCCCCGGCGGCGTCTCCTTCCGGTGGACCGCCCTCCGACTTTAGGGCCTTAGCCGAAAATTTAGGCCGCGGCTTCAAATTTAGTCCCCGGCTTTTGCCGAGGACTAGGCCGCGGCCGGAAGTAGGTGGGAGGCGCCTCTTGAGAGGCTCGTCTACATGAGCACGCCTCCCTGACAGAGGAGCACTCTTTTTGAAAAATTTTGGAGCTCTGTTGTGGCATCATTAACAAAAGTCTTCCTACACCAATGCTATTTGGACGCTGTTTTCAGGACGCAAGGGATACAGGACTGGGGTAAGTCGACACCGCTCAGGGGTTGCTACTACCTCCAGCCTGGTTGTTCCTCTTTACTCCGCACTCTTTTTTCGCCTCTCTGCTGACCGTCTCATCCAGTTCATTGCGGACTCTGTGACAGATCCAGAATGTCCAGAAGATCTAAGGTTCATACAGTGCTGTATACCGCATGCATTGCCTGTAGGTCCCCTTTTCCGCACGCCCAGACTTCTCGGGTCTGCGAAGCCTGTGACTCTGAACGGGCTCAGGAACCCGCTCCTATAGCTGAGCCTAGTGCGTCAGGTCCCCCTGAGTGGGCCTTGTCCCTGACTCAATCTGTGGCGTCATTAACAAAAGCGATCGAGTCCCTTCAAGCTCCGATAGGAGCAGGGACAGTGGTTCACCCGTCTTGGCGACGTCTCATGAACCTCCGGCCTGCAGGGGCCGCGCTCTCACCAGGCAGACGCAGGGGAAGCGAACCCACACTGCGTCGCCTTTGCCGTCCGGGGCCTCGGCATCTTTCAGTTCCGTCTCTCGTTCTCCCTCACCTCTGGCAAGTGATCAGTATTCGGATTCTGATTCAGAAGAGTCCCTTAATTTTGAGGCACCAAATTGTCAGGACACAATTGACAGTTTGATTGAAGCTGTCAATCAAACTTTGGGGATAGACGATGAGTCCACCTTGACCTCCGGTCATAAGGTGTCCTTCAAAAGAGCCAGGCAAACTCATAAGGTTTTTGGGGCTCATCCTGAGTTTGAGGAACTAGTGCAGCGCCACCGAGAGAAACCGGACAAGCGCTTCGCAGGACAAAAGGCTCTCAATACTAGATATCCTTTTGCTCCTGAGCTTCTTAAGAAGTGGGCGGAATCTCCTGCGGTTGATCTCCTGTGTCGCGTTTGGCGTCTAGGACGCTCCTCTCCCTTCCTAACGGTTCCTCGATTAAGGAACCAACGGATCGTCTGATTGAGAGTTTGGCCCGCTCGGTGTTTGAAGCATCGGGTTCTGCTCTCTCTCCTTCTTTTGCAGCGACTTGGGTTGCTAAAGCCATGATATCCTGGTCGGAGTCTCTAAATAGAGCTCTTCATGGTATAGAGGTACCGTCTGAAGTAACCGAGATTTCTAATCAGATGGCTCTGGCAGGAGACTTCTTAATTAATGCGTCCATGGATGCGGCAAATTGCTCAGCCCTAGCTGCTGCTAATGCAATTGCCATCAGAAGATCTTTGTGGCTGAGAACCTGGCGAGCAGACTCAATCTCAAAGAAATCGCTTACATCCTTACCATATCAGGGTGGTCGGTTATTTGGCGAAAGGTTGGATCAGCTCATATCTGATGCGATGGGAGGGAAGAGCAGTTTCCTTCCTCAGCAAAAGATTAAGCAGCCTTTTCGCCGACAGCTTCAGCCTCGCTTTAGGGCCTTTCGTAACCCAGGTTGGGCCGTGCCAGCTACCTCCAGCGGTTCAGGTCGGCCTAATCAAGCCAGAGATCGTCAGGTCTCCTACAGGACCAACCCTCTGGGAAGAGGGCGATCTCAACAACCAAGATCTAGAGGGTCCAAACTCCAGAAATATTCGGACAAATGACTGGAGGCAGAATCCGGTCAATTTATCCAGAGTGGGCGGCCGCTTACTCTGGTTTCGCCCCATTTTGCTATCAATTACTCACGACGAGTGGGTCAGAGAGGTAGTCTCCTCGGGGTACAAGATAGAATTTACCAGCCTTCCTTTAAATCGTTTTTTTTCCCTCGCGCCTTCCCAAGGAGGAATCTCGGGTTCGCGCCTTATTCAGGGCGGTCGAGTCTCTTCGGCACAGCGGGGTTGTTGTACCTGTTCCGGAAATCGAAAAAGGTCAGGGGTTTTATTCCAACCTGTTCATCGTACCCAAAAAAGACGGTACCGTAAGACCCATTCTGGATCTAAAGCGACTGAACCGGTTTGTCAGAATTCGTCATTTCCGAATGGAGTCTCTCCGTTCTGTCATTGCAGCTATGGAAAAAGGGGAATTTCTAGCATCAATAGACATTCAGGATGCCTATCTTCACATCCCCATATTTCCTCCTCATCAGAGATTTCTTCGGTTTGCCGTCGGCAAACTTCATCTTCAGTTCGCAGCCTCGCCTTTCGGGCTAGCCACAGCCCCAGGGTGTTCACAAAGGTCATGGCTGCTGTTGTGTCCATTCTGCACTCCAGGGGGGTAGTCATCCTGCCTTACTTAGACGACCTCCTCATCAAGGGTCCGTCTTTTCAGACCTGCGAGGAAAGTGTCAGCATTACGTTAGACACCCTTGCTCGCCTGGGGTGGCTGGTGAATATGAAGAAGTCATCTCCCGTGCCATCTCGGAAGATCACCTTTTTAGGGATGAATTTCGACACCGCTCAGGGGTTGATAATTCTTCCTCAAGACAAGGCCTTGGTTCTCCGTCAAGAGGTACGGATCCTTTGCCAACCAATTCCTCACACCATCCGGTTTTGCATGAGGGTCCTAGGAAGGATGGTGGCAGCAATCGAGGCGATTCCATTTGCCCAATTTCATCTTCGCCCCCTTCAACATGCACTCTTGGCAGTATGGGACGGGAGCCTTTACTCCCTCAATCTTCGGTTTCGTCTGTCCCTGCAGGTCAGACAGACTCTAATGTGGTGGACGAAGAACACCACTCTTCGACAGGGTCGGTTGTTTCCTCCAAATTTCTGGTTGGTTGTCACAACGGATGCCAGCCTGCTCGGATGGGGAGCAGTGTTTCGTCACCACACAGCCCAGGGGACTTGGTCTCAGCAAGAGACGTCCCTCCCGATCAATATTTTAGAGATCCGAGCTATTCGGCTGGCTCTGAGGTATTTTCACCAGCATCTGGCGGGCCACCCAGTCAGAATACAATCGGACAATGCCACGGCAGTGGCATACATAAACCATCAGGGAGGTACCCGCAGCAGGGCGGCCATGCACGAGGTAAAACAGATTCTGACTTGGGCAGAGGTAAATCACTCTGTGATTTCAGCGGTCCACATTCCGGGCGAGGAAAATTGGGCTGCGGATTTTCTCAGCCGTCACGGCATAGCGTCAGGGGAATGGTCACTTCATCCCGAGATTTTTCAGCAGATATGCCGACGCTGGGGAACCCCAGATGTGGACCTGATGGCTTCCAAGATAAATGCCAAGGTGCCCAACTTCGTCTCCCGGTACCGGATCCGCAGGCATTTGCAGTAGACGCTCTGGTCCTACCATGGAATCAGTTTCATCTTCCATACTTGTTTCCACCAATAGCCCTTCTCCCAAGGGTGATCAGAAAGATCAGGATAGAGGGGGTTCCTGCGATATTAATCGCTCCGGATTGGCCGCGTCGCTCATGGTATGCGGAGCTGGTACAATTGCTCGCCGACGCTCCCTGGCGACTGCCAGAGCGCGTGGACCTTCTCTCCCAGGGCCCAGTTTACCACCAGAACTTAGCGGTCCTGTGTTTGACGGCCTGGCCGTTGAATCTTGGATCCTGACCAGGGCTGGTTTCTCTAAAAAGGTCGCCGCAACGATGGCTAACGCCCGAAAGCCCGTTTCGGCTCGCATCTACCACGGTACTTGGAAGGTCTTTTTTGCTTGGTGCAGGGAACATGGTTGTTCCCCGCTTCGGTTTTCAATTCCAAATATTCTGTCATTTCTCCAGGCAGGCCTAGATTCAGGTCTAGCACCAAGTACGCTTAGACGCCAGATATCAGCTTTATCAGTGCTTTTTCAGCGAAGAATCGCGTCTAATTTTCAGGTTAGGACCTTTATTCAAGGGGTTGTCCATATAGTTCCCCCCTACAAGGCTCCCTTAGATGTTTGGGATCTCAATCTAGTCCTGGGAGTCCTGCAGGAGTCTCCTTTTGAACCTTTGCAGGAGGTTTCTCTGTCATTTCTTTCCTGGAAAGTGGTGTTTTTGGTAGCCATAACATCCATAAGGCGGGTTTCGGAGCTGGCCGCACTGTCTTGTCGAGCTCCGTACTTGCTTTTCCATCAGGATAAGGTGGTGCTCAGACCAACACCACCTTTTTTGCCTAAAGTCGTGTCCTCTTTTCATATTAATGAGGACATTGTTTTGCCCTCATTTTGCCCAGCTCCGACGCACCGAGTGGAGAAGGCTCTCCATACGCTGGATCTGGTGAGAGCACTCAGGAGATATGTTTCTCGGACGGCGTCCTTTCGGCAGACGGACACGCTGTTTGTTCTCCCTGAGGGTCGCAGGAAGGGACTCGCTGCCTCTAAATCAACCTTGGCTAGGTGGATTCGGTTAGCCATTCAGGAGGCTTACCGCATCAGAGGCGCGGTAGTTCCCGCAGGGATCAAGGCTCACTCCACCGAGCGGTGGGTGCCTCCTGGGCCCTTCGGCATCAGGCTTCGGTGGAACAGGTTTGTAAAGCAGCAACCTGGTCCAGTCTGCATACTTTTTCCAAGCATTATAATGTCCATACCCAGGCTTCTGCAGATGCCAGTCTGGTAGAAGGATTCTTCAGGGCGCGGTTGCGCACCTATAGGCAATGCCTTTCTATAATTCTTACACAGAGGTACTGTTCCTCTACCGTATAGATATATATGTGGTATGTTTCTATAATTCTTACACAGAGGTTCTGTTCCCTCTACCGTATAGATATAAGTGTAGGGGGGGGGGGGGGGGGGGGGGGGGGGGGGGGGGGGGGGGGGGGGGACCGTATAGATATATATGTGGTAGTTTCTATAATTCTTACACAGAGGTCTGTTCCCTACCGTATAGATATATAGTGGTATGTTCTATAATTCTTACACAGAGGTACTGTTCCTCACCGTATAGATATATGTGGTATGTTTCTATAATCTACACAGAGGTCTGTTCCTCTACCGTATAATATATATGTGTAGTTCTATAATTCTACACAGAGGTCTGTTCCTCTACCGTATAGATAATATGTGTATGTTTCTATAATTCTTACACAGAGGTCTGTTCCTCTACCGTATAGATATATATGTGGTATGTTTCTATAATTCTTACACAGAGGTACTGTTCCTCTACCGTAGTATTATTGGTATTTTCTATAATTCTAAAGATACTGTTCTTACCTATAGATATATATGTGGTATGTTCTATAATTCTTACACAGAGGTTCTGTTCCTCTACCGTATAGATATATATGTGGTATGTTTCTATAATTCTTACACAGAGGTACTGTTCCTCTACCGTATAGATATATATGTGGTATGTTTCTATAATTCTTACACAGAGGTTCTGTTCCTCTACCGTATAGATATATATGTGGTATGTTTCTATAATTCTTACACAGAGGTACTGTTCCCTCTACCGTATAGATATATATGTGGTATGTTTCTATAATTCTTACACAGAGGTACTGTTCCCTCTACCGTATAGATATATATGTGGTATGTTTCTATAATTCTTACACAGAGTACTGTTCCTCTACCGTATAGATATATATGTGTATGTTTCTATAATTCTTACACAGAGGTCTGTTCCTCTACCGTATAATATATATGTGGTATGTTTCTATAATTCTTACACAGAGGTTCTGTTCCTCTACCGTATAGATATATATGTGGTATGTTTCTATAATTCTTACACAGAGGTTACTGTTCCCTCTACCGTATAGATATATATGTGGTATGTTTCTATAATTCTTACACAGAGGTTCTGTTCCCTCTACCGTATAGATATATATGTGGTATGTTTCTATAATTCTTACACAGAGGTTACTGTTCCTCTACCGTATAGATATATATGTGGTATGTTTCTATAATTCTTACACAGAGGTTCTGTTCCCTCTACCGTATAGATATATATGTGGTATGTTTCTATAATTCTTACACAGAGGTTCTGTTCCCTCTACCGTATAGATATATATGTGGTATGTTTCTATAATCTTACACAGAGGTACTGTTCCTCTACCGTATAGATATATATGTGGTATGTTTCTATAATTCTTACACAGAGGTTCTGTTCCCTCTACCGTATAGATATATATGTGGTATGTTTCTATAATTCTTACACAGAGGTTCTGTTCCCTCTACCGTATAGATATATATGTGGTATGTTTCTATATTCTTACACAGAGGTACTGTTCCCTCTACCGTATAGATATATATGTGGTATGTTTCTATAACTCTTACACAGAGGTACTGTTCCTCTACCGTATAGATATATATGTGGTATGTTTCTATAATTCTTACACAGAGGTACTGTTCCTCTACCGTATAGATATATATGTGGTATGTTTCTATAACTCTTACACAGAGGTTCTGTTCCCTCTACCGTATAGATATATATGTGGTATGTTTCTATAACTCTTACACAGAGGTACTGTTCCTCTACCGTATAGATATATATGTGGTATGTTTCTATAACTCTTACACAGAGGTACTGTTCCTCTACCGTATAGATATATATGTGGTATGTTTCTATAATTCTTACACAGAGGTACTGTTCCTCTACCGTATAGATATATATGTGGTATGTTTCTATAATTCTTACACAGAGGTACTGTTCCTCTACCGTATAGATATATATGTGGTATGTTTCTATAATTCTTACACAGAGGTTCTGTTCCCTCTACCGTATAGATATATATGTGGTATGTTTCTATAATTCTTACACAGAGGTTCTGTTCCCTCTACCGTATAGATATATATGTGGTATGTTTCTATAATTCTTACACAGAGGTACTGTCCCTCTACCGTATAGATATATATGTGGTATGTTTCTATAACTCTTACACAGAGGTACTGTTCCCTCTACCGTATAGATATATATGTGGTATGTTTCTATAATTCTTACACAGAGGTACTGTTCCCTCTACCGTATAGATATATATGTGTGTATGTTTCTATAACTCTTACACAGAAGTACTGTTCCTCTACCGTATAGATATATATGTGGTATGTTTCTATAATTCTTACACAGAGGTTCTGTTCCTCTACCGTATAGATATATATGTGGTATGTTTCTATAACTCTTACACAGAGGTACTGTTCCTCTACCGTATAGATATATATGTGGTATGTTTCTATAATTCTTAAACAGAGGTACTGTTCCTCTACCGTATAGATATATATGTGGTATGTTTCTATAATTCTTACACAGAGGTTCTGTTCCCTCTACCGTATAGATATATATGTGGGTATGTTTCTATAATTCTTACACAGAGGTACTGTTCCTCTACCGTATAGATATATATGTGGTATGTTTCTATAATTCTTACACAGAGGTTCTGTTCCCTCTACCGTATAGATATATATGTGGTATGTTTCTATAATTCTTACACAGAGGTTCTGTTCCCTCTACCGTATAGATATATATGTGGTATGTTTCTATAACTCTTACACAGAGGTACTGTTCCCTCTACCGTATAGATATATATGTGGTATGTTTCTATAATTCTTACACAGAGGTACTGTTCCCTCTACCGTATAGATATATATGTGGTATGTTTCTATAACTCTTACACAGAGGTACTGTTCCTCTACCGTATAGATATATATGTGGTATGTTTCTATAATTCTTACACAGAGGTTCTGTTCCTCTACCGTATAGATATATATGTGGTATGTTTCTATAATTCTTACACAGAGGTTCTGTTCCCTCTACCGTATAGATATATATGTGGTATGTTTCTATAATTCTTACACAGAGGTCTGTTCCCTCTACCGTATAGATATATATGTGGTATGTTTCTATAACTCTTACACAGAGGTACTGTTCCTCTACCGTATAGATATATATGTGGTATGTTTCTATAATTCTTACACAGAGGTACTGTTCCTCTACCGTATAGATATATATGTGGTATGTTTCTATAATTCTTACACAGAGGTTCTGTTCCCTCTACCGTATAGATATATATGTGTATGTTTCTATAATTCTTACACAGAGGTACTGTTCCTCTACCGTATAGATATATATGTGGTATGTTTCTATAATTCTTACACAGAGGTACTGTTCCTCTACCGTATAGATATATATGTGGTATGTTTCTATAATTCTTACACAGAGGTACTGTCCCTCTACCGTATAGATATATATGTGGTATGTTTCTATAATTCTTACACAGAGGTACTGTTCCTCTACCGTATAGATATATATGTGGTATGTTTCTATAATTCTTACACAGAGGTACTGTTCCTCTACCGTATAGATATATATGTGGTATGTTTCTATAATTCTTACACAGAGGTTCTGTTCCCTCTACCGTATAGATATATATGTGGTATGTTTCTATAATTCTTACACAGAGGTACTGTCCCTCTACCGTATAGATATATATGTGGTATGTTTCTATAATTCTTACACAGAGGTACTGTTCCCTCTACCGCATAGATATATATGTGGCATGTTTTCACTTCAGCTTACCACATGAGGAGGTATATACATATGGTCTTCCTTTCTTCAAGGTAACACACCATCTTGCCTATAAACCATAGTATACACACGACCCATAGTACTCTGGCTCTTTTGAATACTTATTTCAGTATTTCCCCTCTGTTTCAGGCATACTGCCTGAATTTTCACATTAAACTTCTTCTCATAAGCAGTTGGGTAGGTATCTGAACTGTAAATTCACCTTATCCTTTTTATTGAATAAGGGACATTATTCCCTCTGGGGTCTCTACCTTACTTGCTTTTTCATTTCTTTCATTTACTTTATTTAGCATATAAATTTCATGCTTATGTTTTTATTTGTAGTTTGTTTATTACTGTAATTTTACTCCTTATTGGTGTCAGATTGAGGAAGGTCCATGTTGGATGGAAACGTCTCCCTCCTGTACTTACCTGTACCTCGACTGCAATAAAATTGGATTTGTTCATTCTATCAAGTTGTGTGCCAAGTTTTCTATCTATTATACTGGTGACGCCTGACATTGACTTCACGGTTTGTTGATTTTTTTGGGGCGACGCTAAAGGGGGTTTCTGGTTACTAGGGGCAATTTGTAACACACTGCGCCTTACTCACCCTCCACAGGTCCGCACTGCTGCTCTTGGTGTCTGGTATTGTCTGCAGCCCTGATTTCATGTCGACAACGCTTCAGGCAATCTGCTCTGAGCGGCTTGTGCTGTGTAGACACCCTGAGCAGCAGCAGAGACTCAGGGCTGAACCTAAGGAGGGTGAGTAAAGAACTTTTTGTTATTTTAAGCAAACTGCAGCTGAAGAACAGAGGTTTTCCAAAAACTGGAGACCTCTTTTAAGCGCTGCCTGCATCAATGGCAGAAAATAAATCGTTGTGATCTGATTTTTTATTCCACCATTATTTGACAGCACATTTTTACATGGGGGCTAATAAGGCACAGATGGAATAACCCCAAACTATGGCACGTTTCATAGATAATCACCTCCCATGGTTCCCGGTCGTAGCATCATTACATTATTTTCCAAGCATCAGTGACGAGATGCAGCCAGACTCGTCTGTTCACATGGGTCGTATGTACAACATGCGCTGAAATAGAAGCGCTGCCACCAATCAGTCTAGATTTTGGTATAACTAGAAAATGGATTCGGCACAAATATTGACAAATATGGCTTTTTTTGTTTTTCAGAAACAGTGCCACACCTGACTAATGGTTGTGTGTCGTATTGCATCTCTGGCTCAGTGACTCGAGCTGTAACGTCACACACAGTCGTTGGGCAGGGGCGCCGCTGTTAGTGGAAGAAAGCAGCCATGTTTTCTGGAACTGAATACTAGGATACGCATTGCCTTTGGGGTCAGTGATCTGTCAGTAAAACAAGGCTGGTAATGTTAACCAGGACCCCCGTAGGGGCACAGGAGCTTTACAGTACAAAGGTCCAGGCTCAGAGCACTGGATCCTTTACTATGAGCAGGAAGCGATTGCAGCTGATTCAGCAGCACCTCCAGGGCGCTCAGGTAACCATCTGCCGCATGTGCTGACACTGCTGTGGGCATGACGGGATCACACCCCTCCTATGTGCTCACGCGTTTCTGCAGGTCGGTGGCATCCGGCAGCAGGAAGTTCTTCTGCTAAACGTCCACAGCACAAGTAGGTATATGAGGAGGGCAGGCAGCAGGGGACGCGACGCACGTTCTGCACAAGAGTTGCTTACATTGCAACTCCCTAAAAGACTTGTAAGCTATGCTGCTCTCTTTGGGTGTAAGAATAGTTCATCTCTGCTGCAGGCCTGCGAGAACCTAAGAGGACAGGACAACCACAGCTCCGAACCTACAACTGCATATCAGGGAATTGCATAAAAGGGGATTCCCTAATATAATCTCACTAACAACTCTGAGAAATTACAGAACGGGAAAATGCAGGAAAGGAAATTCCCCTACAGACAAATCGCAAGGAGCGGTGTTAATATATGTATGTATTAACCATATACAAGCGGTGTGTAATGGTTTAGGGAATTGCTATTTATGCAACTCTCTAACATTTTAGCATATTTCTGGCAGCCGGACATTAGATATTGGGTACAGTTCTTCCATGTAATCAAAATGGCATTAAAAATCGTGCAGTTTTTTTTCCATGAATTTCTGTGGTTTTGAAATGGCGAACGCCACTTCTCACACATTCGTGTTTCATGGTCCGATTAGGGACCGCAATGCATGGACTGATCATGGCAGTCTCATATGAGGAGACGCACAGTCGGGGCGGACATCTTCATCGGTGAACCACGAATGGAGGAAATAAACGTGTAAACTGCAAATCTGAAAAAGTCATTGCAAATTGCACATTTTTTATGCACTGAATCGTCACGTAAATGTAATAATAGGAAATAATGATAAATCTTCATATCTTTTAGGACATGTCGGGGGGCAGTGACAGTCTGCTGAGCACACATGTCCTCAACACAGCGCAAGGGATTCCTGCCAAAGGGCTGACCATCACCCTGTCCAAGCTGGATGCCAGCCCAACAAAATGGGTACAAGTGAGCAGAAGGTGAGTGCTCAACACCCCCCAGGTTTCCAGTCCTTTCAGGAAGAGTCTTCAGCAGTCTCATTATCATCAGAGGCAGTATTATGATGACTGATAACATCTCTATACACAGCTGATCACACAGGATCCACCAATCACAATAGGTGATATCACAGCTCACCTCCTCCTGTACAATGACTGATAACACCTCTATATACAGTAGATAACACAGGATCCACCATTCACAATAGGTGATGTCACAGCTCACCTCCTCCTCCTGTACAATGACTGATAACACCTCTACACAGCTGATCACACAGGATCCACCATTCACAATAGGTGATGTCACAGCTCACCTCCTCCTGTACAATGACTGATAACACCTCTATATACAGTAGATAACACAGGATCCACCATTCACAATAGGTGATGTCACAGCTCACCTCCTCCTCCTGTACAATGACTGATAACATCTCTATATACAGTAGATAACACAGGATCCACCATTCACAATAGGTGACGTCACAGCTCACCTCCTCCTCCTGTACAATGACTGATAACTCCTCTATATACAGTAGATTACACAGGATCCACCATTCACAATAGGTGATGTCACAGCTCACCTCCTCCTCCTGTACAATGACTGATAACACCTCTATATACAGTAGATAACACAGGATCCACCATTCACAATAGGTGATGTCACAGCTCGCCTCCTCCTCCTGTACAATGTCTGATAACACCTCTATATACAGTAGATAACACAGGATCCACCATTCACAATAGGTGATGTCACAGCTCACCTCCTCCTCCTGTACAATGTCTGATAACACCTCTATATACAGTAGATAACACAGGATCCACCATTCACAATAGGTGATATCACAGCTCACCTCCTCCTCCTGTATAATGACTGATAACACCTCTATATACAGTAGATAACACAGGATCCACCATTCACAATAGGTGATATCACAGCTCACCTCCTCCTCCTGTACAATGACTGATAACACCTCTATATACAGTAGATAACACAGGATCCACCATTCACAATAGGTGATGTCACAGCTCGCCTCCTCCTCCTGTACAATGACTGATAACATCTCTATATACAGTAGATAACACAGGATCCACCATTCACAATAGGTGACGTCACAGCTCACCTCCTCCTCCTGTACAATGACTGATAACTCCTCTATATACAGTAGATAACACAGGATCCACCATTCACAATAGGTGATGTCACAGCTCGCCTCCTCCTCCTGTACAATGTCTGATAACACCTCTATATACAGTAGATAACACAGGATCCACCATTCACAATAGGTGATGTCACAGCTCACCTCCTCCTGTACAATGTCTGATAACACCTCTATATACAGTAGATAACACAGGATCCACCATTCACAATAGGTGATATCACAGCTCACCTCCTCCTCCTGTACAATGACTGATAACACCTCTATATACAGTAGATAACACAGGATCCACCATTCACAATAGGTGATGTCACAGCTCGCCTCCTCCTCCTGTACAATGTCTGATAACACCTCTATATACAGTAGATAACACAGGATCCACCATTCACAATAGGTGATGTCACAGCTCACCTCCTCCTCCTGTACAATGTCTGATAACACCTCTATATACAGTAGATAACACAGGATCCACCATTCACAATAGGTGATATCACAGCTCACCTCCTCCTCCTGTACAATGACTGATAACACCTCTATATACAGTAGATAACACAGGATCCACCATTCACAATAGGTGATATCACAGCTCACCTCCTCCTCCTGTATAATGACTGATAACACCTCTATATACAGTAGATAACACAGGATCCACCATTCACAATAGGTGATGTCACAGCTCACCTCCTCCTCCTGTACAATGTCTGATAACACCTCTATATACAGTAGATAACACAGGATCCACCATTCACAATAGGTGATATCACAGCTCACCTCCTCCTCCTGTATAATGACTGATAACACCTCTATATACAGTAGATAACACAGGATTCACCATTCACAATAGGTGATGTCACAGCTCACCTCCTCCTCCTCCTGTACAATACTGATAACACCTCAATACATAGATAACACAGGATCATCATTCACAATAGGTGATGTCACAGCTCACTCCTCCTCCCCTGTACAATGACTGTAACTCCTCTATATAAGTAGATAACACAGGATCCACCATTCACAATAGGTGATGTCACAGCTCCCTCCTCCTCCTGTACAATGACTGATAACATCTCTATATACAGTAGTAACACAGGATTCACCGTTCACAATAGGTGATGTCACAGCTCACCTCCCCTCCTGTACAATGATGATAACACCTCTATATACAGTAATAACACAGGATCCACCATTCACAATAGTGATGTCACAGCTCACCTCCTCCTCCTGTATAATGACTGATAACACCTCTATTACAGTAGATAACACAGGATTCACCATTCACAATAGGTGATGTCACAGCTCACCTCCTCCTCCTCCTGTACAATGACTGATAACACCTCTATATACAGTAGATAACACAGGATCATCATTCACAAAGGTGATGTCACAGCTCACCTCCTCCTCCTCCTTACAATGACTGATAACTCCTCTATATACAGTAGATAACACAGGATCCACCATTCACAATAGGTGATGTCACAGCTCACCTCCTCCTCCTCCTCCTGTACAATGACTGATAACATCTCTATATACAGTAGATAACACAGGATTCACCTTCACAATAGGTGATGTCACAGCTCACCTCCTCCTCCTGTACAATGACTGATAACACCTCTATATACAGTAGATAACACAGGATCCACCATTCACAATAGGTGATGTCACAGCTCACCTCCTCCTCCTGTATAATGACTGATAACACCTCTATACACAGCTGATCACACAGGATCCACCATTCACAATAGGTGATGTCACAGCTCACCTCCTCCTGTACAATGACTGATAACATCTCTATATACAGTAGATAACACAGGATCCACCTTCACAATAGGTGATGTCACAGCTCACCTCCTCCTCCTATACAATGACTGATAACATCTCTATATACAGTAGATAACACAGGACCACCATTCACAATAGTGATGTCACACTCACCTCCTCCTCCTGTACAATGACTGATAACACCTCTATATACAGTAGATACACAGGATCCACCATCACAATAGTGATGTCACAGCTCTCCTCCTCCTCCTGTATAATGACTGATAACACCTCTATATACAGTAGATAACACGTATTACTATTCACAATAGGTGATGTCACAGCTCACCTCCTCCTCCTATACAATGACTGATAACACCTCTATATACAGTAGATAACACAGGATCCACCATTCACAATAGGTGATGTCACAGCTCACCTCCTCCTCCTGTACAATGACTGATAACACCTCTATATACAGTAGATAACACAGGATCCACCATTCACAATAGGTGATGTCACAGCTCACCTCCTCCTCCTGTATAATGACTGATAACACCTCTATACACAGCTCATCACACAGGATCCACCATTCACAATAGGTGATGTCACAGCTCACCTCCTCCTGTACAATGACTGATAACATCTCTATATACAGTAGATAACACAGGATCCACCATTCACAATAGGTGATGTCACAGCTCACCTCCTCCTCCTATACAATGACTGATAACATCTCTATATACAGTAGATAACACAGGATCCACCATTCACAATAGGTGATGTCACAGCTCACCTCCTCCTCCTGTACAATGACTGATAACACCTCTATATACAGTAGATAACACAGGATCCACTATTCACAATAGGTGATGTCACAGCTCACCTCCTCCTCCTGTACAATGACTGATAATACCTCTATATACAGTAGATAACACAGGATCCACCATTCACAATAGGTGATGTCACAGCTCACCTCCTCCTCCTCCTGTACAATGACTGATAACACCTCTATATACAGTAGATAACACAGGATCCACCAGTCACAATAGGTGATGTCACAGCTCTCCTCCTCCTCCTGTATAATGACTGATAACACCTCTATATACAGTAGATAACACAGTATCCACCATTCACAATAGGTGATGTCACAGCTCACCTCCTCCTCCTATACAATGACTGATAACACCTCTATATACAGTAGATAACACAGGATCCACCATTCACAATAGGTGATGTCACAGCTCACCTCCTACTCCTGTACAATGACTGATAACACCTCTATATACAGTAGATAACACAGGATCCACCATTCACAATAGGTGATGTCACAGCTCACCTCCTCCTCCTATACAATGACTGATAACACCTCTATATACAGTAGATAACACAGGATCCACCATTCACAATAGGTGATGTCACAGCTCACCTCCTCCTGTACAATGACTGATAATACCTCTATATACAGTAGATAACACAGGATCCACCATTCACAATAGGTGATGTCACAGCTCACCTCCTCCTCCTATACAATGACTGATAACACCTCTATACACAACTGATCACACATAGGCGATTTCACAGCTCCCCTCCCTTTGCACACGCTCATTAGATGCTACAATACAAAAGATAGCGTTGGCGTTTCTTTACTGTGCCTCATGTACATGTGTTGTCTCTCAAAACAATAGGAAGTAAAGGAGTTTTAAAAAAAAAAAAAGCCCAATGTGAATATTCCACAATTTCTAATTTTTATTTTTAATACAAATTATATGGAAATAAAAACAGGATTTTAAAAACAAGGATGATTTCACCCAGCAACAGCGCCACCCCTGTCCTTGGGGTTGTGATCGGTATTACAACTCAGCTCTCCCACACACAACCTGTGGCCAGCTGTAGCGCAGTTTTAGGAAGGAAGCAGACGTGTTTTTGTAACTATCACAATGTAAATGACATCCAAACACAAGTTTCTTTTTTTCGAGCAAATGGAAAAAGTTGTATTTAATATAATTTTCTGTTAATGGAAACCTAATTTTTCTTCTCCAGCGTCACTAATGAGGACGGCCGCTGTCCGGGGCTTTTGCGAGGAGAACCTCTTACCGCCGGGACCTTCCAGTTACGTTTTGACACCAAGGACTACTGGAAACAGATGCAGCAGGACAGTTTCTACCCTTATGTGGAGGTACCGGCTTATCCAGTGATAATCAGATAATCAGAGGGATGAGGGCTGAGAAAGTCACATGAACTCTACTGTAACATTCGCTGGTCTCTGTGATGGCCGATTTCTCCTGGGATAACTGGGTACAGGCGCAACGTGAAGCTCTGGTCCCGAACGCAAACTCTACGACAGTGCCCCAACCTGCCATGTGCCTATAGGTACAGGGGCACTCGCCCCCAGTACATGGAAACTTGGGAGGCCCAGAGGTCGTTTTGGCCCATATTAGAAGACCTATACAATTAAATAGTTGGGGGCCCCTGTTGGAAAGTTTTCATTGGGGCCCATAAGCTCCAAATGATCCAACTGCATGTGGAATGTATAATATTACTGTCTTCTATGTGGCAGAGGGTATCTTAGGCCCTATGTGCTATCGATAGTGCTGCACCCCCCACAGCTATATTCGAGACCCTTCCATCACACCTGATGGCCCCCTTAGCCTGGGTTCAGATGGGCACATATAAGAGCCCATAGGACCACAATGCCCAGTGTGACCATGGGTCTTACAGCCTGTTAGTCACGTACGAGGCTGTAAGTCTGGGTCAGTCTGGGCATTGCGGCTTGTGCACCCATCCGTACCCGGCCTTATATATCCCTAAAGCCAGTAATGGAGACCATGCACTGCCTCTGTGATGTGTACATTTCCATCTTATTTTACAGGTTGTTTTCACCATCTCAGACCCAAAACAGAAGTACCACGTGCCACTCCTGCTGACTCCGTTCTCATACAGCACCTACAGAGGGAGTTAATCGGGCAAATCTACAGCTTCCGCCATTGTCACTTCGCATCTCTCGTCCCGTATTCTGCATTTCTGAAATACAAGTCATAAAATCAGTCAAATAAACCGTGTTTACTCCCAATGTTAGTGGTACTGCTGTTGTGTATATGCCCCAGGTCAGTCCGCAGAGGTCCCATTAGGTCTGAGCACAGATACATACATTTGTTTCCTGCTTTCTCTTTGCGCTCATGATTACCCCGTGCGGAAAGACGCACGTTGTTCGCGGACGGAAAGTGACGGCTCCTCTTAATTCACTTGTGCATGTCTCTGTCAGGCACATTCAGCCATTTACGCATTGACTGGTTGTCTTGCCTTCCCCTGGTCCGCCTCAGCTGGATAATCTTGCCTATGTCACCATGAATATCACAAGCAAAAAAGGCATTAATACTGCCCCCTATAGACAAAAACATGGCTTTGAGCAGGATGATAATTTATCTTTCCTGTCTCATGTAATAGTCATAAGTGTGAGGGAAATTCACTCTCTTTGATGCCTTTTGAACTCCAAATAGTAAAGTATATACAGATTACAGACATTCTGGTACAGATCTAGAAACTTAAAAGGGTTTTCCGGACTTGAGCTAAATTTTTGGAGTTGCTCTACATGTCGGCAGATTGTCAAATCCTGACAGTGAGCAGAGGTCACGCGCCAGCTACATGTTTATCTGCGTCTCTCAGGACTCAGGGTCAGGTTTTCCAAATCTGCAGTCGCATAGAGTGACAGCGAAAAATGTATCTGAAGCCTGGAAAACGCCTCTACCAACAAGAGATATGCCTGAGGTCACCTCCTGAAAATACAAGGCACATCACTGTTTTTGTTATTTTTTGTTTTTTAATGGATTAAAGAATATTTAAAGGCTTTGTTTAAAAAAATAAATACTCCGTGCCGTCTCCATGTGCAAGTGTTAGGACAGTACAAATCAGATGACACATTGTTCTTCCGGATAGGAAAAATAGGTCTGTACAGCTTTAAGTGCTGGCTGCTACCAGGCCCGCCGGCCCTTGTCCAAAGGTCTGCCCTGGTACCAGGCACTCCAGAGGCTTGAAGCCCAGTTCTTCTAACAGGGATTCCAAAGGCCCTCATCTTGGCTTCATACGTCCGGAGCAGGTCGTTGTGCGCCTGCAAACGAGAAAAAAGTTTTTTTTTAAAAAAAATTGGAGCTGACGTTCCAAATCCTACATAAGGAAAGGGTGAATTATATGAGATTAATGGACCACAACATCACACAGCAGTGTCTCACAGCTCCCAAATGTGGAAGAAAAGGGCAGCATTACACTACAAGCAGCTCTTCCAAGCCTCCCCATTCATCATGAAGGTTTATGAAGAGTTGTTACACACATCCAGGAACTTGATGGCCCTCGTTTTCCCACTACGACACTAATATGATCCTCTAACCAGCAAACATGAGGTCACCTGTGTGATCACACTGGAGCTAGTGGATGCAATTGGGTTCATTAATCCCAGGGCTACATGGCCACGGGTGTCGTGCAGCGTTTAGTTTGAGGAGTTGCAAATATTTCCGATTTTCTGTCGATGCTCATGCAGCTCACTTGACATAGAATTCAATGCGTGCGACTATGACTTGCGCGTGACTTATATGCGATTTTGTTGTTTTTTCTACAGCAAAATCGCAGCTCAGTTATAGTCGTGTGACAGCAAGTTGCATAAATACTTTTGATGATGTGTCTATCTTGCCCCACAGACTCCTCCTTAGCAATATGGTTCCTTCCACACTTCACATGGACAATATGTGAACGTATCTGCTCCCTTTAATTCATTGGGACGTCTGTAGGATGCCTTTCTAGTTGTAGGATATATTCAGACTGAGTTTTTTTATAGGGAGTTTGGATCAATCCAGTCCAAAATCCACATTAAAAAATGCTTCATCTACTCTGACTTCACTTTGATGTGGATTCTGCTTGGTGTGAACATAGCCATGAAATAAATGCAATGTATCTCCTTTTATCATATATCATGACCACTATTGTGTGACTAGACTAGAGGTGATTAGTTCACCAGTACTCCCACTGCTATGAATCCTTACCTTACAAACTCTGGCCAGTTCATACTGCAGATCCTTAATGGCGTTATTCTTGGTATCTAACACATCCTGTGCAAAACAAGAAAAAATAAATAATTTTGTACATAAAAAGAAATCTGCACATGTCTGTTCTACAGCGACGGAGTGTCTCTTACCTCCAGCTTGCGAGTGACGGTACTCAGAGAGACCGGGTCCAGGTTCGATGCTGCCAGCACCTCGTTCAGTTGCGCTTCCTTCTTCTCTAGAGTATCTCCCAGCACCTGTAACTTTCTTTCCAGTAGTAAGTTCTTAAAGCCGTTCTTTTGCTGAACTTCCCGAATCGCCGCTGTGAATTTATTGTACAGCTCGTCTCGCTCGCTCTGGATCTATGGAGTAATAAGGAACAAACTGAGCACTCAAAGAAATCTCATCGAAGTCTAGATCCTCTGAATTCAGCACCTTCCTAACGTTATCGTGGAACTACACTACCCAGAATATCTTGCTGCCTGGACATCTTTCAAGGACTCTTAATTCCTGTCTATATCAGACTGAATTTACACTTTCAATACCCCCATGCGTCATTTAGGTGTAAGTATATATGTTGACTTTATAAGTTTGCATCAATCGACTGCAACATTTGTGAAACTACAAGCTAACAATGTTTGCAGCACACATAGTATGTGTAACTGAGCCGCGTTCCTACTCCTGGCTTATGGTATTAATTTACAATTTGGGTCTGTTCACAACACTAAAGGTCCCAATATACATTGAATTAAAGTCATGAGAAACCCATGATTCTGGCCAGACTGGTCAACCATCTAATGTGTGTGGCTTGGAGTTTTGGGATGGATGGAGGTGAAGGAGGCGTCTTATGTTGTGGTCACACTATCAGTATTTCACATCAGTATTTGTAAGCCAAAACAAGGAGTGGGTGATAAATCTAGAAGTGGTGACGTGTTTCTATGATACTTTTCCTCTGATTGTCCCACTCCTGGTTTTGGCTTACAAATACTGATAGTGTGACCGTAGCCGTAGAGATCGGTTATCATGGACAGTTAGCTAGGGGGAGCCTGAAATATAGACTTGGCTAAACGACAGTTCCCGGGATCCTGAGTACATCCTCCTCCATTATTCCATGGGGATAAAATAAGCATATAATGGCAGAATACAAGGGCGGATAGCAGGCCACATCACATTCTTCGGCTCGGGAGCTGATACTCACCTTCTGGAACCTTTGCACTAATACTTCGTGCTCCCATTTCAGATCTTCTAGTTCTTTCTCTGTTGATTTCAGCCGTGATTTTGTGCTCTGTAGGGAGACAGAAAACAATTAACATAATGATTTATTTATGAGCTGCAGCCATGTTGCACGGAGATGTTTGCTTTGACAGAAAGTGATAAAACTCGGCTTATGAGGGGATAAGAACTGGATGTACAGTGATTACGTCCTCGCTGTCCTCATACGTGTACAACCATGTATAATTAATAGGATGAGAAAGTGGCGCAGTAGCGAAAAACAGAAGAACCACCACAAAGAGAATGGATCTGCAGGTGGTGGCCATTCACAATTCCTCCCTACTTATCCTTATTGACTAGTTTTTCATTTTGCTCGTGTCCTTCTCACTACCGCTACAGTGACTGTTGTCAAGTACAGGGATGAAATCCTCAGCACATTGCCTTGGTGCAGTGGGTCCTGGATTCCTCCAGGTACCAGAAAATGTCCGACCTCATGAGGCCGATGTATAGGCAGCTCCTGGAAGATGACAACAGGGGTGCCACTGATTGACCCTCATGTTCCCCTGGCCAGAATCAACCACTATTGACTCTCAATTTTGAATATATCTCAGATAATTTGCAACATACAGTACAGACCAAAAGTTTGGACACATCTTCTCATTCAAAGATTTTTCTATGTTTTCATGACTATGAAAATTGTAGAATCACACTGAAAGCATCAAAACTATGAATTAACACATGTGGAATTATACATTACACTTTACAAAAAAGTGTGAAACAACTAAAAATATGTTTATATTCTAGGTTCTTCAAAGTAGCCATCTTTTGCTTTGATTACTGCTTTGCACGCAGAAAAGTGAACGGATGGACTCTACATGCCTAGTTCCCACCGTGAAGCATGGAGGAGGTGGTGTGATGTGTGGGGGTGCTTTGCTGGTGACACTGTTGGGGATTTATTCAAAATTAAAGCGGTGAGCGGTCCAGCTCACCCCAAA
>JARQOD010000010.1:31162198-31223019 GCA_033576555.1 Oophaga sylvatica | reverse complement strand
CCAGAATTACAGAAAAACGGAGACATCAAAGTGGCAGAACTAGCCCTATTATTAAGAGCAAACTCAGCCAAAGGCAAAAAAGAGACCCAGTCATCCTGATCAGCAGACACAAAGCATCTTAGATAAGTCTCCAATGTCTGGTTTGTTCTCTCAGTTTGACCATTGGTCTGAGGATGAAATGCCGAGGAGAAAGACAATTGAACACCCAGTTTAGAACAAAAAGTCCTCCAAAATCTGGAAACAAACTGGACTCCTCTGTCAGACACAATGTTCTCAGGAATGCCGTGTAAACGAACCACGTGCTGAAGGAACAACGGCACCAATTCAGAGGAGGAAGGCAACTTAGGTAATGGCACAAGATGTATCATTTTGGAAAACCTATCACAAATTACCCAGATGGTGGTCATTCTCTGAGAAACAGGAAGGTCGGAAATGAAATCCATAGAGATATGGGTCCATGGTCTCTTGGGCACAGGCAATGGCATCAACAAACCACTAGAGCGAGAGCAAGGCTTGGAGCGAGAGCAAGTCCCGCAGGACTGCACAAATTCCCTGACATCACGAGACAAGGTAGGCCACCAAAAGGACCGACTAACCAAGTCTCTGGTACCAAAAATTCCGGGATGCCCAGCCAATGCGGAACAATGAATCTCAGACATCACACTCTTTTTCCACTGATCCGGGACAAACAATTTTCCAACCGGGCAGCGCTCGGGCCTATCCTCCTGACACCCCTCCAGAGCAAGTCTCAAATTGGGCGAGATGGCGGAAAGAACTACACCCTCTTTCAAATAACAGAAGGATCAGATACCTCAGGAGAGTCCGCAAGGAAACTCCTCGAGAGGGCATCCGCCTTAACATTCTTAGTGCCAGGAAGAAAGGAAACCACAAAATTAAAACGTGTGAAAAACAAGGCCCACCTGGCCTGTCTAGGATTGAGTCGCTTGGCAGATTCCAGATAGACCAGATTCTTATGGTCCGTAAGGACCACCACCTGATGTTTGGCTCCCTCCAGCCAATGTCTCCACTCTTCAAAAGCCCACTTCATGGCCAATAACTCCCGATTACCCACGTCATAATTACGTTCAGTAGGAGAAAATTTTCGAGAGAAAAAGGCACAAGGGTTACTTTTAGAGGTCTCTGGATCTTTTTGGGACAAAACGGCACCTGCCCCAATTTCAGAGGCATCAACCTCCACCTGAAATGGCAGAGAAACATCAGGCTGCCGTAGAACAGGAGCAGAAGTGAATCTCTGCTTAAGTTCCTGAAATGCAGAGACTGCCTAAGGAGGCCAATTCACCACATCAGAACCCTTTCTGGTCAAATCAGTTAATGGTTTAACAATAACCGAGAAATTACCAATAAATTTACGATAAAAATTGGCAAAACCCAAAAATCTCTGAAGAGCCTTTAATGAAGTAGGTTGGACCCAATCACAGATGGCCTGAACCTTGACCGGGTCCATTTCAATAACAGATGGGGACAAAATGAATCCCAGAAATGAGATCCTCTGCACGCCAAAAAGACACTTCGATCCCTTCACATACAGAGCATTCTCTCTCAAAATCTGGAATACAGTTCGAACATGTTTCACATGAGAGTCCCAGTCATTAGAAAAAATCAAGATATCATCCAAATAAACAATCAGAAATTTGTCCACAAAATCCCTGAAAATGTCATTCATGAAGGACTGGAAGACGGAAGGAGCATTAGTGAGCCCAAAGGGCATCACTAGGTACTCAAAATGCCCTTCAGGGGTATTGAATGCCGTCTTCCATTCATCCCCGTGCTTAATGCGAATAAGGTTATACGCCCCCCTGAGGTCAAGCTTGGTAAACCAAGTAGCGTTTTTCACCCTGGAAAACAGGTCAGAAATCAAGGGTAACGGGTATTGATATTTCACAGTAATATTGTTCAAGAGACGATAATCAATACACGGCCTTAATGAACCATCTTTTTTGGCCACAAAGAAAAAACCGGCACCTAAGGGTGAAGAGGATGGTCTGATATGACCCTTCTCCAATGATTCCTTGATATAAGACCGCATAGCGTCATGTTCAGGTACAGACAAGTTAAAAAGGCGACCTTTAGGGAATTTACTACCCGGCACTAATTCAATAGCGCAGTCATAGCTCCTATGGGGAGGCAAGGATGCAGATTTACTTTCGCTAAACACATCAGAAAAATCAATCAAAAAGTCAGGAACATCCTGAGCCTGGGGGGAGGCAGAAAAAACAGGAGTGTTGGCACTAACACATTGGCAGCCCCAACTGGTTACAGACACAGATTTCCAATCCAAAACAGGATTATGAGACTGTAACCAAGGAAAACCCAGCACGATAATGTCATGCAGATTATACAGAACCAAAAATTTGCAGCACTCCTGGTGATCAGGTTCAACCCTCATTATCACCTGAGTAGAAAACTGGGGTTTATTCTCAGCCAAAGGGGTAGAATCGATCCCCAGTAGGGGAATAGACTTCTGTAGGGGTATCAAGGGAAACCCACAACGTTTAGCAAAATCATAATCCATCAGGTTAATAGCTGCTCCAGAATCAACGAAAGCCTGAGCAGAAAATGAGGACAGAGAGCATATCAGAGTGACAGTTAATAAAAACTTAGTCTGAACACTACCCAAGACAACTGAGCGTGCAAAACGTCTTCCCCGCTTAGGGCAGACTGAAATAGCATGAGAGGCATCACCACAGTAGAAACATAACCCATTGCGCTTTCGAAACTCATGACGCTGTGCCCCAGACACCACTCTATCACACTGCATGGGTTCAGAAGCAGGTTCACAAGGCAACACCATACCACGCATACTTCTCCGCTCATGCAAACGTCTATCAATTTGAATCGCTAATGACATAGAATCATTGAGACCAGAGGGGACAGGGAATCCCACCATAACATCCTTTACATTATCTGACAGACCCTTCCGGAAAAGGGCTGCCAAAGCGTCGTCATTCCATTTGGTCAGGACTGCCCACCTACGGAATCTCTGACAGTATAACTCAGCGTCATCAAGCCCCTGATTTAATGCCAACAAGGCTTTTTCAGCTTGATCAGTGACATTAGGCTCATCGTACAATAACCCCAAAGCCTGAAAAAATGCATCAACATCACTCAAAACAGGATCCCCAGGTGTCAGAGAAAAAGCCCAATCCTGAGGATCGCCGCGCAGGAGAGAGATGATAATTTGAACCTGCTGCGCTGCGTTCCCTGAGGACTTAGATTTTAAGGCAAAAAACAATTTACAATTATTTTTGAAATTCTGAAACTTAGCTCGATCCCCTAAAAACAAATCTGGCATGGGAATCCTAGGTTCCACAACAGGCAACCTAGCAAGATATGCAGCAATACTCTGAACCTCAGTGGCAAGCTGATCCACACGGCCAGACAACTGTGCAAACTCCATTGAGAGAAAAGATCCTCCCCAGCACCCAGAGATACAGAGGGAAAAAAAAAATGCAACAAACAGAAAAATATCTCTGACAACTCTGACAACCTTTTTTCTTTCACAATATTTTTTCCCTTCTGTGAGTACCATACAATTTTCAATTTTTAGGCCGGTGATACTGTTATGTTTCGGTAGCTGAGGAGTGCAGGTAAAAAAGGCAATACACCAGAGCAGTTGGAATCTATGAGATTGCAGTACCCTGACTAACCACCACAACTAGAGGCAGCCGTGGAGCGTTCCTACGTTGGTCCTAGACGCCTCGTCACAGCCTGAGAAACTAACTACACCTAAAGATAGAAATAGGAAAGCTATCTGCCCCGGAGCAGAACCCCAAAGAACATAGAAAGCCCCCAAACATGTAATGGCTGTTAGACAAGAAGAAATACTGACACAGAAAGAAAATAGTATGAGCAAACGCTGGGGCCCAAACTAACTAAATAGAAAAGGATAGGAAGGGTACTTACTGCAATCCCAGAAAACCCTGAAAAGCACCAACTCTACTAATTTCAAAAACACCTGAGATCACACGACCTCTTCCACCTAAATTAGTTCTCTGGTGTAACAAAATCAAAACAGCAGCCACTGAAAAAAACTGGAAAAAGCAAAAGTACAAACATCAGTGGCTGAACAAAACTGAGAGGGCAAAAGCCCCCGGAGGGGACCCTGAAGGCCCCCACAGAAGTGCAGGACAAAATGCAAAAATATAGCACAAAAACAAAAAGAAAATGTCTTATCTGTTAGCAGGAGATGCAGACACGACACAGCAGGCTACAAGGGAAACAGGAATGAAGGATTCAGACCAGAACAATTGATCACCGGCAACCCTGATGGGAAGGTGACTCCCTTATATAAGACCAGTCAGTAACACCTGATTCCCAGTCCTCACAATCTTCACTGGACAGACCAGCACCGCTTGTAACCACCAGAGGAAGCCACTGCTCAGAACTCATCTCAAACCCATTCACAACAGCACTCCAAAAGAATGAGGGTAACATGGAAAACCCTGGAAATCCATTAAACATGGACGGCACAGGAAGAAGATAGATGACCAGGACATAGCATGTTCCAACAGGATGATTTCCTTTAAGGCAAACACCCTGGTGAGTCAATCGAAAAGATATGGACGCAAAAACTGAGGGATTCTGGCATGAAATGGTGTGTCCTGGTGCGAAGACTGGAGAAGACATGTCACAGCGCATTGCACGGACAGGGTGAGACACTTACTATCAGAGATGCCTTGTCCTTTTCATAGTTGGTTAGTTGTCTCTGGTGTTCGGCCACCTCCTCGCGAGCCTTCTGCAGGGGCTCAGTCAGGCGACGGTTTTGTTGCTGGAGGTCCGCCATCTCTTTCTCTAAGCGATCTTCCTTTTTCCGCATCTCCTCCATCTGCTCCTGCAAATGAGGATCATATAAAAAGTTGTTTTATTACAAGGTAAAATAATCAGAAATCTGAGAAAATCGTGAGCAGTCGATGTCCACACCTATCTCTGTCATATACATGTCTGTGCCGATCGGGTGAATGTGCGTGACATTTCGATAATGAGATCGGGAGAAGCGACCACGAGACACTGCTTACTAGGTTAATCCAAATGTGTTTAAAAACTAAAGCTCCCCTAAATTAAAGGCCGACTCTTCAGCTGTCAACCATCTCGTCAGTCTTTCCCAGCAGTCCTCATTCAGCTGAGCGCTCCTGTGTTCTCTCCGGGACAAACCCTTTAAGATGCCATACACATTAAAGGAACGTCAGCCAAACTCACGGATATATATGGGCAGCGACTGAGCAGTTGGATTTTAACATGCCTGGTCCTTTCCTTTTAAAAGTGATAAGTCGCCGCTTGGAGACCGTCTCACTTCGCTTTCTTTACTCACAGCACGTGCACGCTTGGTCAGGTTGAGAGTGCACGTGTATGGGGAATTGTAAGGAGTAGCTGTCAGACAGACATCTAATATGTATGCCGATAATCTGGAAATGAGAGTTCTTGATTATCTACTTGTCTAATCCCGATGACCAAGCAAAAGGCTCGTTGATCGGGTGAAATTATTTTTAAGCTTGCTTAAAAATCATCATTCTCGGCAACACATCACTCCTTGTAAACAGGACGTCTACAAATCAGTCCCTTCCAGACCACCATCCCATCAAAGTGGCTGGGATTCAATTAAAATCTACATGGACAATTGATCAGGTTAGATTTGCTAATAAATATCTTTCCGACCGTAACACTATGAAGGCTTCCTTGCTTTTCATACCTTCAGGGAGTTGATTAGAGCCAGGTTGTTGAGAGTGATGTCATTATAGTAGTTCTTGATGTCGCTGAAGGCCTTCTCATGGTTCTTCATCAGGGCGTTGATCTGTCCATTCTTCCGTTCCTCAACCTCGTGAATTTCCGTCTTTCTACGGAGCTCTAGTTCGTCTCGCAGCACTTGCATCTTCTTTTCGTATTTGGATTCAATTTCTGCATGTGGGATGGGAGGCGTAAAAAGACTAATTCATAAGTGATTGTGAAAAGAAGCAAACTTCACAGAAATTCTAGGCTTTGAGAGTTGCTGGGGCAGAGAGCAGCCGTCCATAGCCATGGTCTGCAGGTGCAATACCTTAGAAAAGAAGATCTGAGTTTTTCCATCTACCATGTAGTAGTGGACACATAGTTTAATAGCCGTAGCTGACCTTTTACTTGTCTTTCAAAATCAATCCTCAGGCGTGTGATCTCTTCATCTTGTTTCTAAGAAAAAAAAATATTCAAGATTTTTTTAGAAGAAGGATAAAGGATTATACTTCTGCATTACTATATCTCCAGTACAAGGAAAAAGGTTCTCACACTTGGATTTGCCAGTTAACATTTTGTCATGTAGTTAGAAGCAGATGCAAATGAATACAGCCTATAAAGACTAGTGAATGCTATCCTAACCTTTTGTAATGTAGACTAGAGCCTATAAATTCTATGAGTCCAACATGAGATTCACTAGCAAACACAGCCTATAAATCCTTGTAATGCGAAGCCTAACCTGAGATTTCTTAATGGTGAATACGCTATAAATCCTCGTAATGAGAAGCCTAACCTGAGATTTCCTAATGGTGAATACGCTATAAATCCTCGTAATGAGAAGCCTAACCTGAGATTTCCTAATGGTGAATACGCTATAAATCCTCGTAATGAGAAGCCTAACCTGAGATTTCTTAATGGTGAATACGCCTCTAAATCCTCGTAATGAGAAGCCTAACCTGAGATTTCTTAATGGTGAATACGCCTCTAAATCCTCGTAATGAGAAGCCTAACCTGAGATTTTTTAATGGTGAATACAGCCTCTAAATCCTCGTAATGAGAAGCCTAACCTGAGATTTCTTAATGGTGAATACAGCCTATAAATACTCGTAATGAGAAGCCTAACCTGAGATTTCTTAATGGTGAATACAGCCTATAAATCCTCGTAATGAGAAGCCTAACCTGAGATTTTTTAATGGTGAATACAGCCTCTAAATCCTCGTAATGAGAAGCCTAACCTGAGATTTCTTAATGGTGAATACAGCCTCTAAATCCTCGTAATGAGAAGCCTAACCTGAGATTTCTTAATGGTGAATACAGCCTATAAATCCTCGTAATGAGAAGCCTAACCTGAGATTTCTTAATGGTGAATACGCCTATAAATCCTTGTAATGAGAAGCCTAACCTGAGATTTCTTAATGGTGAATACGCCTATAAATCCTTGTAATGAGAAGCCTAACTTGAGATTTCTTAATAGTGAATACAGCCTCTAAATCCTCGTAATGAGAAGCCTAACCTGAGATTTTTTAATGGTGAATACAGCCTCTAAATCCTCGTAATGAGAAGCCTAACCTGAGATTTCTTAATGGTGAATACAGCCTATAAATACTCGTAATGAGAAGCCTAACCTGAGATTTCTTAATGGTGAATACAGCCTATAAATCCTCGTAATGAGAAGCCTAACCTGAGATTTTTTAATGGTGAATACAGCCTCTAAATCCTCGTAATGAGAAGCCTAACCTGAGATTTCTTAATGGTGAATACAGCCTCTAAATCCTAGCAAACAGGAGTCTAACCTGAGATTTTAAAGGGTTTGTCCGGGCTCAAAACAAAAATCTGTTGTCACTTTATGTGATTGTAGACTGTTGAGTCATGACAGTGTGCACAATGTCACAATTCCCCGATGTTCGCAATGAGAACAGGTGGTAACGTAACCCCATGTATGCAATTTGCCAACCAATCTCATCCGACTTCTCTAAATTCTCATCCACTGAAAGAAGCCTGTGCATCTAGCCAGCACAGCAAATCGTAACCATACAGTCACGTGCTCCCACAGAGAATATGGAGGAATCATGACATTGTGCACACTGTCGTGATTTGGAAGCCTCCAGTGACAGAGTGACTGCAGACTTTGTGTTGTGAGCTCAGACAAACCCTTTAATGGTGAACACAGCCTTTAAATTCTAGTAACAAGGAATCTAAGTTCTAACCTGAGATAATCAATATGGAACACAGCCTACAAATCCTAAATAACATGTAGCCTAACCCAAGATTTTAAATACTGAATACAGCCTATCAATCATAATAATTTACAGACTATTGAGATATTTTTAATAGTGAATACAGTCTAAATCCTAATAATTTGTATCCTAACATGAGATTTATTAGTGTGAATACAGCCTATAAATCGTAGTAATTAGGAGTCTGAGCAATGGAAGCAAATAAATACAGCCTATAAATACTAATAAATGGTATAGCAACCCGAAATTTTTTTAATGATGACTACAGCCTAAAAATTATATTACCTAGTAATCTTACATAAGATTTCAGGAGCAGATAAAGTCTGTAAAGCCTAATGGCTTGTAGCCTAATTTTAATACTACATACAGCCTTTATATCCTAGTAACAAAGAGTCTGGCTTGAGATCTCCAATAGTGAACGCAGCCTAAAAATCCTAATAATTTGCAGCATAACCTGAGATTTCTAATACTGAATACAGCCTAAAAATTCTAATAGTTTGAAGGATAACCTGAGATTTCTAATACTGAATATAGTCTAAAAATCCTAATAATTTGCAGAATAACCTGAGCTTTTTTTTTATAGTAAATACAGCCTAAAAATCCTAGTAATTTGCAGGATAACCTGAGATTACTAATAGTGAATACAGCCTATAAACCTTAATATTTAGTGTGGCCTGAGATTTTTAATAGTAACTACAGTGTATAAATCCTAATAATTTGTAGCCTAACCAGAGATTTTTCTTAGTGAATACAGCCTATAAAGTCTAATAACTCATGGTCATAAACATTACTTTACTCTGGAGCCCTTACTTCATCATTTCTCTTACCATCTTGATGTTCTTCACCACCATCTCGCTGGCCAGCTCCTGCTCCTTGATATCCACTCGCAGACCCCGTATGTCTCTGCGTAACATGCTCTCCTGCGTGTGATGCTCCTTCTGTGCCAGCTTCATTGTGACACTGCCCTCTGCTTTCAGCTCTGAAATGTTGTTCTGGTGCTCATATAGGAGGTGTTTTACTTTCTGCTTGTATACCTAAATCGGGAGAATGAACAAGTAACTACAACGATAGAGAGTCCAAAATCATGCTCAAGTCAGACGTCACTTCTATGTCCGAATCTTGAGCTAGTAGTGAACGTAGGAGGTTTTAGCCGGCAGAATTGTGAATGCAGCTCTGAGTGTCATACATACTCTTTAAGTTATGGACAGAATTAGACATCGTTATGTTTTATGGTACGTTGAACTCACTCATTTATTAGAAGGGGTTTGGTCAAAAGAATAGTAATATCCTGAGGGAGAAGGAGATTATGATATATGACATGCTGTGTGGGCCAAGGATTAAACGCTGCCTCAGGGAAGTTTCCTGGTTACCTGGAAAATGCTGACTTACGGGAGAAGGACTTTCTGTTCCTGTAGTTTCTCGAGACCCAGCATAAAATATAAGCAATGTAAGCAGTGTAACGTCTGTACGAGATGGCGGCAGACATTATATGACGTAGCCAGGATCATCTGGAAAACTGAGCGGCACTATTGTCGTTTCCCCCGTTCCTGCAGCATGACTGGTAATGATCATCTTTAAAGTGGTTGTCTCAAGTTCTTAAATGGGGTAAAATTGCAAAGTGTTTGGAAAAAGCAACTATTAAAAAAAAACATCTCCATTCTCAAGAACAGAGGGATTTAACATGTTATAGTGTACAGCTGGATGCCTAGATAACCAGCCACCCTGCAGTGTCAGAGTGGACCGTAACCTGGGTATCGAGCGCGCGTCACGGCTCTCTGCAATGAACACTCTCCGACCTTTTCCTTCTGAGCAATCTCCTGATTGGATGCTACAGCCGTCACTCAAGATCAGAGCGCTCAGGTTGGCGAGTGTTCAGTGCAGAGAGCCCAGAACGCAGCACATGAAGAGACCACCAGGCAATCACTGCACCAGGGGTATGTTTTAGCTGCGTTACCAATCTAGTGCAGTCAGCAACTTTTAAGGGGTGAAAACTGCTGGCAGTCTCCCTTTAATTCCTCGGTCACGTATGTTCATACCTTGATTTCCACCTGATGTCTCTCCTCCGCCTCCTCCATCTCACGGTCCTTGTTACGGAGTTCAGATTTCTTCTCTTCCAGCTGCCGGCGGGTGATCTCCCAGAAAGTGTGGATCTTGTCTCGTTCCAGCTGGAAGTAGTTTCTCTCCTCTCGTTCTCGGTCCAGCTCCTCTCGCAGACGTACTATGTGCTCCTCCAGCTAAAAACAATCACCACACTAACGATTATACATAATTATATGCCACTTATACATCGTACAAATACAAAGGGATAGAAACATGTAAAGTGGAAGATCCCTATATTTCCATTAACAGATGACGAACCTGAGTAGGGACTTGCTTTTTATGTGGATTGAGTTGAATCTTTTGTTGGGACATTTTACTTAATGCTTGGGATCACAGTTATCCTGCGCTCTACGCTGAGCACTTACATCAGGGTTTCCATCTAAATCTCTGAGGGACGTGATTCAGATAAAACCCCTGAGGGATCCATTTGCTATAATGAGGCAGCAGAGTTACTCTAGACTCTGTCTGGCCTCTGTTCAGCGTTGTCCTTCTTTTCAGAAGTGCACAAAACTGTGGCCAACTGCAATTTTATTAAAAAGATGGACACCTCCGTCCACAGTGCCTCCATCTGCCTCATTATAGGGAATCTTCCACTAGAGGTTACGTCTGAATCGCGTATTTCAGAGACTTGCACGGAAACCCAGGTTTAAGCTTTCAGCGCAAGATAAATGTGAGCCGAGCCTTACTGAGACCTTTGGGAGGCAGAATGAACAAATCAACAGCGGGTTAAGAATTGGTTTTATTTATTTTTTTCCTCCGTTCCTGGTGCGGTATAAGCATTTAGACAACTTTATTCTTTGGGTCGGTGCGATTGAAACGATACCAGATTTATATTGGTTTTGTTAGTTCACAGCTGTCACACACTAAAAGACGCTTTTTATTGCAAAAACAAGTTTTTGCTTCGACACATTTTGAGAGCTATAATTTTTCGATATCCTGGCTGACAGAGTCATGTGAGGTCTTGTTTTTTGTGGGACGAGCTGCTGACGTTTTCATTAGTACTATTTTCGGGCACATGACATTTTTTGATTGCTTTCTATTCCAATTTTTAGAAGGCAGAATGAATAAAACCCAGCAATTCAGGAATTGTTTTTTTTTAATGCCGCTCCGTGTGTAGTAAAATTGATATGGTAGTTTTTATCTCGGGTCAGTACGATTGCAGCGATACCCCACTTATATTTTTTTTTTTATGTTTTGGAACTTTTACACAATAAAAACTATTTTATAAAAAAATAATTATTTTTGCATCGCTTTATTCTTAGAGCTATAACTCTTATTTTTCTGCTGATTGAGCTGTATGGCGGCTTGTTTTTGCAGGACAAGATGACGTTTTCAGCTATACCATTTTTATTTACATTGGTCATTTTCATTGCGTTTTATTCAACTTCTTGTTCAGTGGTATGATTGATAAAGCATTGTTTTCTGCCTTATTTTTTATTCAATTTTTTAACTGTGTTCACTGAAGGGATTAACTAGTGGGACAGTTTTATAGGTCGGGTCATTCCAGACTTGGCGCTACCAAATATGTGTAATTTTTATTTTTACTTTACATACCATAAATAAATTATTTATTGGATTAATATTTTTTCTCCTTTTTGTTATTTTTTTTTTTTACATTTTTTTACAATTTTTATTAGCTTTCTTTTTACTTTTTTACATTGTCCGAGGATGTGACATCAACTTCACACTGACAGATTGCTGATCTAATACTGTGCAATGCTTCTGCACTGCAGAGCATCAGAGCAGCGTCTGACATGCAGAGAGGAGGGGCTTCAGCTCGTGCTCTGGGCATGAGTTGACAGGCCACCGTCCCTGAGTGACCCAGTGGCCATCTTTCATCCAGCGGTCACCATGAAGACTATTGGCATAATGCGATCACATTGCGTTGTGCCAAAGAAAGAACAGAGGGAGCTCCCTCCCTTTGCGATGCCCCGCGAAGTCGCTGTCACTATTGACAGCGGCATGAGAGGGGTTAAACGCCAGCGATCGGTGTTAGCACTAAACGTGGGTGTTGTTGCAGGGTGTAAGCTCTCATATAGGGTTGATAGCAGCATTTGATTGCTTTGGTGCTCAGCGTGAGCCTGCACGACCATGACGCCATATATATACGCCGATTTGCAGGAACGCAATTTACGGCGCATGTTGGAAAGGGGTTAATTAAACTCTGCAGAGCCGGTATTTAAACCTACTACTTGGCCTCGCTCTGGACAGTCACAGCTCCTCCCTAGATATTTTGTCACCCGTTGGTCTCCAGGAATGAACATCCAGTAACAAAAAAAAACATGTGACTCCTGCAACCAATAAGCTGCATCCTTCATCTCCCAATAGGAAGAGAGATGTTTCTTCCTGTTTGTATAGAATGTGAATATTACAGACAATCAGTGGATCCTGATTGGCTGCAGCAATCACATGACGTCTCTTCGCCCTTGACGGATATTGATGCCAGTAGACCTTTGGGGAACATCGTACCGAGCTTGGAAAAGCAACGCTGGTCCAGGAAGAACATATAGGTTTTTCTTATTTCATTTCTTACACCACCAAAGTAATGGACAACCTCTTTAAACACCCCACCGATAAAATGAATAACGCTAAAATTAAGAAATTTCCCATCTATATATTACCTGCTCTTTGCTCATTTCTTCAGTGGCCAACCCATCTACCAACCCGGGACTTTTCTTCCCCTTGGCGGACTTTTTCTTTGGTGAAGCTTTCTTTTTCGGTGGCTGAAACACAGAACATAAGAAGTCACACTGGGTCCATAGGCAGGTACACACTGGGGCTGAAATTCAGTCCTGGCATGTGAAATCACACAGGCCCATGTTGTCCCCGGGGGAATGGAAGATTTTCTACAAGACCAATATATCTAATGATACCGTGGCTGCTGGGGTAAGTGATGGAGTCAGCGACTTTATGCTCCTTCACAACTCTTAACATCTTGAGAAAACCGATTATATAACAACGTAGCAGACAAAGCAACCCACAACCAGACAGGCCCTTCTAGAATTTGCCAGATGGCCAGTCCGGCCCTGTTTTCCACCTCACTTTAGAAATTGAAATCAATAAACAGATTGGGTAGATGTGTTCGGCAGCTATGTCTATTATGCCTGACCTTCCCATAGGTGCCGGGAGTCATGTTGATGACTTACCCAGAGTTTAGTACTCAGGCAGCATGATGGTGCAGTGGTTAGCACTGTTGGTGTCCTGGGGTCAACTCTGACTGAGGACGATGAGATTCCTCCACCAAGGTGTATTTTAGAAATTTTAATCAGTGATTGTAATGGGACCTGCTCTAGTATTTTCTGACCTTCCCATAGGTGCCGGGAGTCACACAGATGACTTACCCAGAGATCTGCACTTGGGCAGCATGATGGCGCAGTGGTTAGCACTGCTGCTATCTAATGTTGGTGTCCTGAGTTCAACTCTGACTGAGGGCGATGAGATTCCTCCTCTCAGGTGTATTTTAGAAATTGTAGTCAGTGATTGTAATGGGATCTGATCTAGTTTTTTCTGACCTTCCCATAAATGCTGAGAGTCCTATTGACTTCTGACTGAGGTCAATGAGATTTCTCATCTCAGACACATCTAAGAAAAAGAAATCAGACCCCTCAAATGAAACCTGCTCTTCATTTTCATGACCTGTCGGTGGATATTGATAGGCATATTGATGACCGAGCCATCACTTAATGCTATGGTGGCTCAGTGGTTAGCTCCCTTACCTTTCAATGCTTGTGTCCTTAGTACAATTCTGACTGAGGTCTAAGTAATTCTCCCTCTCATTTGTACTTTAGAAATTGCAAATGGACCTACTCTATTTTTTCCTGATCGTCCCATAGGTGTTGGTAGTAATATCAATGACTTTGAGAACTGACAGCTTCTGAGCAGCACGGTGGTGCAGTGGGAAGCACTGGTGCTTTGCAGCATTGGAAGTCAAGGGTTCAAATCCCACTAGAGATGACATCTGCTAGGAGTTTGTGCTCTAGTTTTTCCTGATCTTCGCATAGCTGGTAGTAATATCAATGACTTTGCCAAAAAGCATCTTCCGAGCAGCATGGTAGCTCAGTGGAAAGCACTCAAATCTCACCATGGATGACATCTGCAAGGAGCGAATGGATGACTCTAGTTTTTCCTAATCTTCCCATAGGTGCTTGTAGTCATATCAATGACTTTGACAAAGAACATTTTCTATCAGTGGATACTAATAGGCATATTAATAACCAAGCCATCAGGTAATGCTATGGTGGCTCAGTGCTTAGCTTGATTACCTTTCAACGCTTGGGTCCAAAGTTCAATTCTGACAGAGGTCTGAATAATTCTACCTCTCAGTTGTACTTTAGAAAAACTGCAAATGGACCTCCTCTGGTTTTTCCTGATCTTCACATAGGTGCTGACAGTAATATCAATGACATTGCCAAAAATTAACTTCAGAGCAGCATGGTGGCCCAGTGGAAAGCACTGGTGCTTTACCGCATGTGAGTCCAGGGTTCAAATCCCATCATGAATGACACCTGGTGCTTTACAGCATGGGCGTCCAGGGTTCTAGTCCCACCATGGATGACATCTACAAGGAGTTTGAACTATAGCTATTCCTGATATACCCATAGGTGTTGGTAGTAATATCAATGACTTTGACAGAAAACATTTTCCGAGCAGAAGTGTAGCTCAGTGGAAAGCAAAAGTGCTTTCAGCATGGGAGTTCAGGGTTTGAGTCCCACCACTGAAGACATCTGCAAGGAGACTGTACTTAATTTTTCCTGATCTTCCCATAGGTGTTGGTAGTAATATAACTTTGACAAAGCACATTTTTGGAGCAGCACGGTAGCTCAGAGGAAAGCGCTTGTGAGAGTCCAGAGTTCAAATCCCTCCACGGATGACATCTGTAAGGAGTTTGTACTGTAGTTTTTCCTGATCTTCCCTTTGGTGCTTGTAGTCATCTCAATGACTTTGCCAAAGTTTATCATATGAGCAGTGTGGTAGCTCAATGTATAACACTGGTGCTTTGCAGTGTGAGAGTCATGGGTTCAAATCCCCCCCATGGACAACATCTGCAAGGCAGGTGTGTTCTCCCTGTGCTCAGGTGGGTGGCCACCTATGCTCTAAAGATATACATGTGGGGTGGATGATGGTGTTACCTGTGCAGCATCCAGGAGGGCTGCTTGCCCCCTTCCTTGGGTGAATGAGATTGGCTTGTATATAATGCAGCTCGAGGATGGGTTTTAATTTTTCTGCTAAGTCCCAAAAAAGCTTTAAAGAGTAACAGCTCAGCTGTGGCCACAGTGCGCTATATACAAGCCTATCACTTGTACATTCATCACTTGGAGACAAGCAGCCCTCCTGGATGCTGCACAGGTAACACCATCATCCACCACACATGTATATCTTTAGAGCACAGGCCCACCTGAGCGCAGGGAGAACACACAAAGGCCTTGCAGATGTTGTCCATGGGGGGATTTGAACCCATGACTCTCACACTGCAAAGCACCCGTGTTATCCACTGAGCTACCACACTGCTTATACTACAAGCACCAAAGCGAAAATCAGTTAAAACTAGAGTACAAACTCCATGCAGATGTCATCCGACATTTGACTTGAACCCTGGATTCCCATGCTGCAAAGCACCAGTGCTTTCCACTGAGCTACCACACTGCTCATACAATAACCTTTGGCAAAGTCATTGAGATTACAAGCACCAAAGCGAAGATCAGGAAAAACTAGAGTACAAACTCCTTGCAAACGTCATCCAACATGGGATTCGAACCCTGGACTCTCACACCGCAAAGTGTGAGTGCTTTCCACTGAGCGACCATGCTGCTCAGTTCTTTGTCAAAGTCATTGATATTACTATCAGCACCAATGGGTAGACCAGGAAAAACTAGAGCATCTCTATTTACCCCTTGCAGATGTCATCCTTGGTGGGACTCGAACCCTGGACTCTCACACTGCAAAGCACCAGTGCTTGAGCTACCACACTGCTCATATGATAACGTTTGGCAAAGTCATTGAGATTACTATGAGCACCAAAGGTAAGATCAGGAAAAACAAGAAGAGATGCATTTGCTCCTTGCAGATATCTTCCATGGTGGGACTCAAACTGCAAAGCACCAGTGCTTTCCACTGAGCTACCACACTACTCATATGATACCTTGGGCAATGTGATGATATTGCAAGCTTCATGTCTTGTGCTGTTGCTAGAACTACCACCCCCACTGTTTGCAAGCACAGGGCAAAGTGCCCCTCCCTCCTTCTCTCTGCAGCGAACTCGATCTCTCATCCCTCCCACCTCAGGAATTTTCCTTTGTCTTAGCAAACCCTGCAAAAGTCCTATAGCAGCCATTTTGGAGAATCCATTCTTTTTGGTTAATAACACGGTGGGAGCGTTCGCTAGAAACACGAAAGTACTGTGTTGAACCATGCGCCGACGGGCATCGTTCCCGTGGTACCGGCGAACCCGTAACTCCAACAGAGCCCGAGAAATGGAATTCTCGGGTGCCCCATGAGCTATTTCACCCAAGTTTGGGGTCATTTGAACCATTATTTCAAAGCAAGATCATTGATAGGTCTGCCATTATTCTGCTAGAGTTCCCCGCTGAGTTATGAACCTTATGATATCGCAGAGCTCAAACCATAGCTTGCAGCCAGGGGAGGTGGCCAGAGGACCAGCCCTTTTTGTGAGGTCAGAAGCTGACATGCATAAGTCTTACAGTGAAGTTCCTTAGGGATACTTTCTGCTGGGATGTCCTGAGTAAGAGATCTACCAATGAACTATGACGTGTGGCTCCTTCCCCCAGCCTGGCTTGCCTGTATATGATCTAACAACCATGTGAGTGATTTTCATTCTTAATCCTATTTTATTTTATAACTGCATCTGTACATAACGATATTGTCTCAGTTTGTTACATCTTTTTATATTATATAAGCATTGCCTGTTTTTAAGGAATAAACCTATAAATTTATTAGTTTGTTTCTCCTGCTCTATAAACGAATTTGCACGTGCCTGAAGCACTACGCTACTGTTTTGGGGTTGCTACGGACCCTCTTGATAAATTGTTCATCAAAAGCCGTAGCTGGTGGCAGCTATAAGAAAGGGGTGTAAAGTGTTAATCTATTGGGTGACGCTGGCAGTGACGCAGCGGGGTTTATAAGGGTACTGCCTGGCTGCAGCCAGGAGTAATTATAATTCCCTCACTGCAGCGTGCCCAATAGCCAGCACACATCCAAGTGACCCGTCTGGCGACCAATTATCCTAGGTGCAGTTCCCTGACTGACCTGAGGGTAAGGGGGGCGCCAGAGAGCTGCAAGTTCCTAAGTGGAAGTGGGATAATTATAAATCCCTGCAGTTTACTGGGTCGGACGGCAGCAGCCGTCGTGTGTGTGCACGTTCCATCACATATTGGTGGCAGCGGTGGGATCACAAGCCGTGACCCCCGGGCTACCGTGTGGCGGACTGTGTGCCCGTTCATCACATATTGGTGGCAGCGGTGGGATCACAAGCCGTGACCCCCGGGCTACCGTGTGGCGGACTGTGTGCCCGTTCATCACATATTGGTGGCAGAGCGGTGGGATTATAGAGCATTAGTGATCTGGTTTGAGCAATCATTCCATTCACTAAAAAACTTGCACGGTTCTTCAGCGACCCTGCAACTAAAGTTTTGGAGAACAGACTCAGTGTTTATTAGTCCTGAGACAATTGTGTGTACTTGCGGTTACCCCTCCCTTCTCTTTGTTTTTCTATCCTATCTTTTATTTGGCAAACATGGCTACAATAGGAGCAAGTTGGTACAAACTGCAGAAAAGGGACACTCTTGCTGGAATATGCATTTCCCGAGGCCTTGACCCCAGGGGCCAAACCAAAGCTCAACTGATCAAGGTCCTGATGCCACAGGACCACGCTGAGAGCGAGGAGGGCACAGAAGCCGGCCCAAGCCAAGGTGGGGCGGCAGCAGAGGCCCAAACCCTGCAGGCTTACAACCAGGGCGGGATGGACCCTTACCTGCAGGCGGCCCTGGAGGAACTCCCCACCGACGACCGGGGGGAGCGCCTGAAGCTGATTCAGCAATACCAGCAGGAGGCCCGAGCCGAGCGCCAAGCCCAGCGAGAGGCTGAGAGAGCCGAGCGGGAGGCTGAGAGAGCCCGAGCCGAGCGGGAAGCCCAAGCGCAGAGAGCCCATGAGCTGGAGATGGTCCAGCGAGGGGCAATGCCCTCCACAGCCCAGAGCAGTGTGCCCAGCAGCACTCAGAGTCCCAAGCCCCGGCCGGAGCACTTTCTCGTGCTGGAAAGGGACGGAGACTTGGACACTTTTCTGCGGGCCTTTGAGAAAGTCTGCAGACAGTACCGGGTGCCTGCCGACCAATGGGCCAGGTACTTGACCCCCGGGCTAAAGGGCAAAGCTTTGGAGGCGTTCGCTTCCCTCGCGCCAGATCAAGACAGTGACTATGAGGCCATCAAGCAGGCCCTGATCGCCAAGTACCAGCTAACCCCTGAGGTATACCGAAAGAAGTTCCGGAACCTCCAACGTGGCCCACACGACAGTTATAGCGATGTGGTGCAAGGACTCAGGAACCACTTTGACCAGTGGATCCATGGACTGTCAGTTGACACCTATGAGGAGCTGAAAGACCTGATGATCAAAGACCAGTTCCTGCATCTGTGCCCAGCTGAGGTCCGACAGTTCATCCTGGACCGAGAACCAGAGGACGCGGTCACAACAGCACGGATCGCCGACAGCTATGAGGCCAACCGGAAACCCGAGGTGCGGAAGCCCGTCGCCACCCGCTGGGGAGGGGTAAGCCTGCAACAAACCCCAGTGCCCCTGCCAGTCGTCCCTCTGGAGGCACTATCCCCTTTGCCAGCGCCAGGCCTACATCAGACCCCCGCCAGTGTTTCTCCTGTAAAAGGACTGGACACATCAGCGCCACCTGTCCGGAGAGGCAGAAGAACCCCCCAGCCAAGGCCTCCGGGCCCAACGCCTCTGTTCTTTTGGTGGGTGGTGTGGTGGGGAGGGTTGATGACAATGTGCAGCCAGTCCGCGTGGGGGCCCGTCTTGCTACAGGCCTCAAGGACACCGGGGCTGAACGAACCCTCATCCGACCCGAACTGGCGGCCCCTGAAGAGTTGATTCCGGGGAAAACCTTAACTGTCACAGGGATTGGGGGCGTCCACTACCCCTTGCCGATAGCCCGAGTTTTCATTGACTGGGGTACCGGGAGCGGGGTGAAGGAAGTGGGGGTGTCCGAAAACCTGCCCACTGATGTTTTATTGGGGACTGATCTGGGGAGGATGGTGGCGTACTATGTCCCTGACACCCCTTCCCAATCTGATGATAAGGTTAACGTTAACCATGATGTTGATGTTGATGATGATGGGAAACTGATTGTGTTACCTGCTAATGCTTTGCGAAGTGATGATGCAACTGATAACCTTTCTTTCCCTAGGACTGATGTTGATAGTGATGTATCTGTGCCATCTGAATCTGTTAACCCTTTCTCTGAAGTGGTAGATGTGTCCACAGGTACAGGAGCGTTCAGTCCCGTCGCTCTGCGGAGTGAGACGGCTGAGGAACCCCTAGCAGGAGCAAGCGACAGTGCTCAAGGAAATGGGGAGGTGCATGGGAACCGGGAGGAAGGTGACGCCATGACACTGACCAGTGCCACCGAGGAAGGTAACTGGCCCATAAGTAGCACTGCTCCTGAAGTGTTGGGGGTGGATGGGGAGGTAGAGCCCATAGCAGCGCAGGCTGATGGGTCTATAGAAATCCCCGGGGAGACTGCATATGTAGCTGCTGTCACCCGCAGTCAGAGTGCCCAGATCGCAGGTAGCGCCCTGCCATCTGGACCCTCCTCCGCTACAGGAGAGACTGAACCAGAGGTGGACCCAGAGCCGGTCCCAGAGGGTCCCAGTGAGGAAGGAACCCTGACGTCACTTCTGGCTGCCTCCAGCCAGGAGTTCCAGGCCGCTCTGCACTCAGATGCGAGCCTGGGGAACTTGAGGCACCTCGCCGAGACGCCCACCTCCGTGACTGATAAGGAGAGGGTGTTCTGGGAACGAGGAAGGTTGTACCGGGAGACAGTACCCGGAGGTTCCCAAAAGGAGTGGTTGAGGGAAAAACAGCTGGTCGTCCCGCACCAGTTCCGAGGTGAGTTGTTGAGGATTGCCCATGAGATTCCACTTGCTGGACACTTGGGGATTAGCAAAACTAAGGCACGGCTGTCTCAACACTTCTATTGGCCCAAGATGGGGACAGATGTGACTAACTACTGCCGCTCCTGTATCACCTGTCAAAGAGTGGGGAAGGCGGGGCCTGCTCCTAAGGCTCCCCTGATCCCGTTGCCAGTGATAGAGGAGCCTTTCCAGAGGATCGCGGTGGACATTGTGGGCCCGCTGGCCGTCCCCAGCAGCTCTGGAAAGCAATACATCCTACTGTGGTAGACTAACGCTACCCGGTACCCGGAGGCGTAGCTCTGTCCTCAACTAGGGCAGATAAGGTGGCAGATGCACTGGTGACCATCTTTTCACGGGTAGGATTTCCCAGGGAGATGCTTACCGATCAAGGGACTCAATTTATGTCTCGCCTAATGAAGGCTCTCTGCAGCAAAATGCAGGTGACGCGTATGGTATCGAGTGCGTATCACCCACAGACCAATGGTTTGTGTGAGCGCTTTAGCGGTACCCTCAAACAGATGCTCCGCATGCTGGTTGAGACCCAGGGATGCGATTGGGAGCAGTACCTCCCACACCTGCTATTTGCCTACAGAGAAGTCCCGCAGGCCTCGACGGGGTTCTCCCCCTTCGAGCTCCTGTATGGTAGGCGAGTCCGGGGACCCCTTGGGTTGATAAGAGAATCCTGGGAAGATGAGCCAAACCCCACGGAAGTGTCCATCGTGGATTATGTCATGTGCTTCCGCGACAAGATGCAGACCTTGACGCAGTTGGTGCATGACAACATGACGCAGGCTCAGGCTGACCAGAAGCACTGGTACGACCAGAACGCCCGGGAGCGGACCTATCAGGTGGGTCAAAAGGTGTGGGTGCTGGTCCCCGTACCAAAGGATAAGCTTCAGGCAGCCTGGGAAGGCCCGTACGTCGTGCACCAACAGCTCAACCCAGCCACCTACGTGGTCACGCTTGACCACACTCGGGGTAGGCGCAAGGCCTTTCACGTCAACATGATGAAGGCCCATCACGAACGTGAAGCCTGCGTCCTACCGGTCTGCAATCTGCCCGAGGACGGGGAAGAGGATCCCCTCCTAGACATGCTGGCCCAAGCTAATGCCAATGGGTCCATTGAGGACATGGAGGTAAATGCCTCGCTAACCGCCTCCCAGCGGTTGCAGTTGCTGACCACTCTGGAATCCTTTCGGGCCGTGTTCACTAACCGACCCGGAAGGACCAAGTTGGCAGTCCACGAGGTGGACACCGGGAATCACGCCCCGTTACGGCGGACACCTTATCGGATCTCTGAGGAAGTGCAGCAGATTATGCGCCAGGAGATCCATGAGATGTTGCAGCTGGGGGTGATCCGGCAGTCCAAAAGCGCGTGGGCCTCACCTGTAGTTCTCGTGCCAAAAAAGGATCGGACCACCCGGTTCTGCGTGGACTACAGGGGGCTCAACGCCATCACTACCTCTGATGCGCACCCAATGCCACGCATCGAGGATCTGCTGGAGCGGTTGGCGAATGCCAAGTACATATCCATCATGGATCTGAGCCGGGGATACTGGCAGATTCCCCTGAGCCCTGCGGCGCAGGAGAAATCTGCCTTTATCACCCCTTTTGGACTGTACGAGTCCACGGTCATGCCTTTCGGCATGAAGAATGCCCCTGCCACTTTCCAGCGGATGGTCAACCACCTGCTTCAGGGACTGGAGGAGTACGCTGTGGCGTACCTGGACGACATTGCCGTCTTCAGTTCCACCTGGAGGAACACCTTCAGCATCTCCAGGAGGTGCTCAAGCGTATTCACCAGGCAGGTCTGACCATCAAGCCGGGAAAATGCCAGATGGGCATGAGGGAGGTCCACTACCTGGGGCACCGGGTAGGCGGGGGTTCCATGAGTCCAGAGCCCGAGAAAGTGGACGCGATCGTGTCCTGGCCCACCCCCAGGACCAAAAAGCAGGTGAAGTCCTTCCTGGGCACTGCAGGGTACTATAGGCGTTTCGTACCGAACTATAGCGCCATTGCAAAACCCTTGACGGACCTCACCAAGGGCGGTCTACCCCAAACAGTCAACTGGACAGATGGCTGTGAGGCGGCATTCCGAGCTTTGAAAACAGCCCTGTGCATCTCTCCAGTGTTGAAAGCCGTCGACAGCAGTCGGCCATTCCTGGTACAGACTGACGCCAGCGAATTTGGCCTCGGTGCTGTACTCAGCCAGGTTGATTCGGGGAACCAGGAGCACCCCGTGTTGTACCTGAGCCGGAAACTTCTGCCAAGGGAAGTGGCATACTCCACCATCGAGAAGGAGTGCCTGGCCATGGTCTGGGCACTGCAACGTTTGCAGCCATACCTGTACGGGTGCACCTTCAAGGTGGTCACCGACCACAACCCTCTGAGCTGGCTGCACACAGTGTCCGGAACCAATGGTAGGTTGCTACGCTGGAGCCTGGCCCTGCAGCAGTATGATTTTGCCGTACAACACAAGAAAGGCAGTGATCATGGGAATGCTGATGGGTTATCACGACGTGGCGAACCCGCTGAGGTGCGCATGTCGGATTACCGACAGGTCATGCCTCCGTAGCGCCCTCTAAAGGGGGGAGGTGTGATGATATTGCAAGCTTCATGTCTTGTGCTGTTGCTAGAACTACCACCCCCACTGTTTGCAAGCACAGGGCAAAGTGCCCCTCCCTCCTTCTCTCTGCAGCGAACTCGATCTCTCATCCCTCCCACCTCAGGAATTTTCCTTTGTCTTAGCAAACCCTGCAAAAGTCCTATAGCAGCCATTTTGGAGAATCCATTCTTTTTGGTTAATAACACGGTGGGAGCGTTCGCTAGAAACACGAAAGTACTGTGTTGAACCATGCGCCGACGGGCATCGTTCCCGTGGTACCAGCGAACCCGTAACTCCAACAGAGCCCGAGAAATGGAATTCTCGGGTGCCCCATGAGCTATTTCACCCAAGTTTGGGGTCATTTGAACCATTATTTCAAAGCAAGATCATTGATAGGTCTGCCATTATTCTGCTAGAGTTCCCCGCTGAGTTATGAACCTTATGATATCGCAGAGCTCAAACCATAGCTTGCAGCCAGGGGAGGTGGCCAGAGGACCAGCCCTTTTTGTGAGGTCAGAAGCTGACATGCATAAGTCTTACAGTGAAGTTCCTTAGGGATACTTTCTGCTGGGATGTCCTGAGTAAGAGATCTACCAATGAACTATGACGTGTGGCTCCTTCCCCCAGCCTGGCTTGCCTGTATATGATCTAACAACCATGTGAGTGATTTTCATTCTTAATCCTATTTTATTTTATAACTGCATCTGTACATAACGATATTGTCTCAGTTTGTTACATCTTTTTATATTATATAAGCATTGCCTGTTTTTAAGGAATAAACCTATAAATTTATTAGTTTGTTTCTCCTGCTCTATAAACGAATTTGCACGTGCCTGAAGCACTACGCTACTGTTTTGGGGTTGCTACGGACCCTCTTGATAAATTGTTCATCAAAAGCCGTAGCTGGTGGCAGCTAAAAGAAAGGGGTGTAAAGTGTTAATCTATTGGGTGACGCTGGCAGTGACGCAGCGGGGTTTATAAGGTACTGCCTGGCTGCAGCCAGGAGTAATTATAATTCCCTCACTGCAGCGTGCCCAATAGCCAGCACACATCCAAGTGACCCGTCTGGCGACCAATTATCCTAGGTGCAGTTCCCTGACTGACCTGAGGGTAAGGGGGGCGCCAGAGAGCTGCAAGTTCCTAAGTGGAAGTGGGATAATTATAAATCCCTGCAGTTTACTGGGTCGGACGGCAGCAGCAGTCGTGTGTGTGCACGTTCCATCACATATTGGTGGCAGCGGTGGGATCACAAGCCGTGACCCCCGGGCTACCGTGTGGCGGACTGTGTGCCCGTTCATCACATATTGGTGGCAGCGGTGGGATCACAAGCCGTGACCCCCGGGCTACCGTGTGGCGGACTGTGTGCCCGTTCATCACAGGCAAAGTCATTGAGATTACTACGAGCACCAAAGGTAAGATCAGGAAAAACTAGAGTACAAACACCTTGCAGATCTGGACCGTGATGGGACTCAAACTCAGTACTCCCTTGCTCAAAAAATCCAGTGCTTTCCACTGAGCTACAATGCTGCTCAGAAATTTTTTGTTGTCAAAGTCATTACTACCAGCACCAATGGGAAGATCAGGAAAAACTTGAGTACAAGCGCCTTGCAGATGTCATCAGTGGTGGGATTCAAACGCTGCACTCTCATGCTGCAAAGCACCAGTGCTTTCCACTGAGCTACAGTGCTGCTCAGAAAAAGTTCTTTGTCAAAATTATTGATATTACTACCAACACCTATGGGAAGATCATGAAAAACTAGAGTGCAATCTCCTTGCAGATGTTGTCCATGGTGGGACTCACACCCTGGACAAACATGCTGCAAAGAACCAGTGCATTCCACTGAGCTACCATGCTGCTCAGACATAATCCTTTGTCAAAGCCATTGATACTACTATCAGCACCTATGAAAAGATCAGGAAAAACTAGAGGCGGTCCATTTGTAATTTCTAAAGTACAACTGAGGAAGAATTACTAACCTCTTTCAGAATTGAACTAAGGACCCAAGCGTTAAAAGGTAATTGAGCTAAGCACTGAGTCACCATAGAATTACCTGACGGCTAGGTCATCAATATGTCTATCAGTGCTCACCGACAGGTCATGTAAAGGAAGAGCAGATTCCCGTGTGGTCACTGATTTCATTTTCTGAGATGAGTCTGAGAGGAGGAATCTCATTGTTCTTGGTCAGAGCTGAACCAATGAAACAGCAACAAGAAAAAGAAAGCAACAGTGTTACCATGCTGCCCCATGGGTGCTTAACCACCAGCAACAGCAGGCTGTGCACCGATCTATGAGATGGGAACAAAAGGCTTTTAGTCTCTGTGTTCTCAGACAAGAGACTGGCGAGGGCGGCCGTTCACTGTTGGCCATTTCTGACACGTCCATGTACTAGAAAACATCACGTAATAATCTCCATGACACGGTCTCCAGAGCTCAGTGCACAAATGTCCTAGATCCAGCCCATTCTTGAATGGGGCAGAGGTGCGCGGGCTTATCCTTCACTGCATTCATTGTCTATGGGACTGTCTGGAAATAATGGTGCTCTGCTTTCCCAGATGGTCCAATAAACAATGAATGGAGCAGAGTATGAGCAGCTTCACTTCCAAAGACATACTGATAGGATGTGAGTCCTGACGGGGCAATAATGTCTGAAAAGTGAGACTGTTCTTATGAAGCATAATAAATAAGAATGTTGATTGTACAGCACTTTACAGACATCACTGCACCCATCAGGGGTCATATTTCCTACAGGTCTGTCTTCAGAACATGGGAGGAAACCTACAGTACACAGTCACCCAAAATCAGGGCTGCGGAGTCGGTAAGCCAAACCTCCCACTCAGACTCAGACTCCTCAATTTCCATGACTCCGACTCCCTCATACACGGCTCATGTTTAAGTGATAAATTTACTGTAGTAAAATGGTAATATCAGTCTTTTGATCATTATTATGATACAATAATCAAGCCATTTAGCTAGAACATAAAACATATTTATTGGAATACAACTTCAGAACATAAAAACTTTTGCATATTTACAATTTATTATACACTATGCAGTAAGTGGAAAAAAACAATTCTCTACTAAAACGTCCTGAATAACATTTGTGCAGTCTATGAATTTGTTCTGAGAAATAGTATCGCCTCCATCAGATCCTCCTTCATAGATGACCTCAAATCTGACCTCATTATTTTAATCCCTTTACCCTCGAGGGTGGTTTGCACGTTAATGACCGGGCCAATTTTTACAATTCTGACCACTGTCCCTTTATGAGGTTATAACTCTGGAACGCTTCAACGGATCTTGGCGATTCTGAGACTGTTTTTTTCATGACATATTGTACTTCACGCTAGCGGTAAAATTTGTTCGATATAACTTGCGTTTATTTGTGTAAAAAACAGAAATTTGGTGAAAATTTGGAAAATTTTTCAATTTTCAAACTTTGAATTTTTATGCCCTTAAGACAGAGAGTTATGTCACACAAAGTAGTTACTAAATAACATTTCCCACATGTCTACATCAACACAATTTTGGAAACAAAATTTTTTTGTGTTAGGAAGTTAAGGGTTAAAAATTGACCAGCGATTTCTCATTTTTACAACAAAATTTACAACACCATTTTTTTTTTAGGGACCACCTCACATTTGAAGTCACTTTGAGGGGTCTATGTGGCACAAGAATACCCAAAATTGACACCATTCTAAAAACTGCACCCCTCAAGCTGATTAACCCCTTCACCCCCAAGGGTGGTTTGCACGTTAATGACCGGGCCAATTTTTACAATTCTGACCACTGTCTCTTTATGAGGTTATAACTCTGGAACGCTTCAACGGATCTTCGCGATTCTGAGATTGTTTTCTCGTGACATATTGTACTTCATGTTAGTGGTAAAATTTCTTCGATATAACTTGCGTTTATTTTTGAAAAAAACGCAAATATGGCGAAAATTTTTAAAATTTTGCAATTTTCAAACTTTGAATTTTTATTCCCTTAAAACAGAGAAATATATCACACAAAATAGTTAAGAAATAACATTTCCCACATGTCTACTTTACATCAGCACAATTTTGGAACCAAAATTTTTTTTTGTTAGGAAGTTATAAGGGTTAAAAGTTGACCAGCGATTTCTCATTTTTACAGCAAAATTTACAAAGCCATTTTTTTTAGGGACCACCTCACATTTGAAGTCACTTTGAGGAGTCTATATGGCAGAAAATACCCAAAAGTGACACCATTCTAAAAACTGCACCCCTCAAGCTACTCAAAACCACATTCAAGAAGATTATTAACCCTTCAGGTGCTTCACAGTAACTAAAGCAACGTGGAAGGAAAAAATGAATATTTTACTTTTTAGCCACAAAAATTATCTTTTACAAACTTTTTTTTTATTTTCACAAGGGTAAAAGGAGAAAATGGACAGATAAGGTTGTTATGCAATTTCTCCTGAGTACGCCAATACCCCATATGTGGGGGAAAACCACTGTTTGGGCACACGGCAGAGCTCGTAAGGGAAGGAGCGCCGTTTGACTTTTTCAAACTAAAATTGGCTGGAATTTAGATTGGATGCCATGTCGCGTTTGGAGAGCCCCTGATGCGCCTAAACAGTGGAAACCCCCCACAAGTGACACCATTTTGGAAACTAGACCCCCTAAGGTACTTATCTAGATCTGTTATGAGCACTTTGAACCCTCAAGTGTTTCACAAAAGTTTATAAAGCCTGGGTGTGAAAAAAAAAAAAAAATTTCCACAAAAATGATTTTTTAGTCCCAAATTTTTGAATTTTCAGAAGGAAATTGGACCCCAAAAATTGTTGTCCAATTTGTCCTGAGTACGCTGATACCCCATATGGGGGGGGGAAACTGTTTGGGCGCACGGCAGGGCTTGAAAAGGAAGTAGTAACGTTTTGGAATGCAGACGTTAATGGGGGTCATGTTCCGTTTGCAGTGCCCCAGATGAGCCTAAACAGTGGAAACCCCCCACAAGTGACCCCATTTTGGAAACTAGACCCCCTAAGGAACTTATCTAGATCTTTGGTGAGCACTTTGAACCCCCAAGTGCTTCACACAAGTTTATAATGCCCGGGCATGAAAATAAAAAATCCTATTTTTTTCCCACAAAAATTATCTTTTAGTCACTAATTTTTTATTTTCCCAAGGGTAACAGGAGAAATTGGACCACATAAGTTGTTGTACAATTTGTCCTGAGTACGCTAATACCCATATGTGGGGGGAACCACTGTTTGGGCGCACGGCAGAGCTCGGAATGGAAGGAGCACCATTTGACTTTTTCCAACCAAAATTGGCTGGAATTGAGTTTGGATGCCATGTTGCATTTGGAGAGCCCCTGATGTGCCTAAACAGTGGAAACCCCCCACAAATGACCCCATTTGGGAAACTAGACCCCCTAAGGAACTTATCTAGATTTTTGATGAGCAATTTGAACCCCCAAGTGCTTCACACAAGTTTATAACGTAGAGCCGTAAAATTTAAAAATCATATTTTTTCCACAAAAATGATCTTTTCACCCCAATTTTTATTTTTCCAAGGGTAACAAGACTCCAAAAGTTATTGTGCAATTTGTCTTGAGTGCGCTGATACCCCATATGTGGGGGTAAACCACTGTTTGGGTGCATGGCAGAGTTTGGAAGGGAAGGAGCGCCGTCTGACTTTTTCAATGCAGAATTGGCTGGACGCCATGTCGTGTTTGGAGAGCTCCTGATCTGCCTAAACAGTGGAAACCCCCATAAATGACACCATTTTGGAAACTAGACCCCTCAAGGAACTTATCTAGATGTGTGGTGAGAACTTTGAACCCCCAGGTGTTTCACTAAAGTTTATAACGTACAGCCGTAAAATAAAAAATCTTTTTTTTTTTTTACAAAAATGATTTTTTCGCCCCCAAAATTTTATTTTCACAAGGGTAACAGAAGAAATTGGAACCCAAAAGTTGTTGTCCAATTTGTCCTGAGTACACTGATACCCAATATGTGGGCGAAAACTACTGTATGGGCACACGTCGGGCTCGGAAGGGAAGTAGTGACGTTTTGGATTGCAGACTTTGATGGAATGGTCTGGGGGCGTCATGTCACATTTGGAGAGCCCCTGATGCACCTAAACAGTGGAAACACCCACAAGTGACCCCATTTTGGCAAATAGACCCCACAAGGAACTTATCTAGATGTGTGGTGAGCACTTTGAACCCCAAAGTGCTTCACAGAAGTTTATAACGCACAGCCGTAAAAATAAAAAATCTTTTTTTTTTTTACAAAAATGATTTTTTCGCCCCCAATATTTTATTTTCATTGGACCCCAAAAGTTGTTGTCCAATTTGTCCTGAGTACGCTGATACCCAATATGTGGGAGAAAAACTACTGTATGGGCGCACGTCAGGGCTCGGAAGGGAAGTAGTGACGTTTTGGATTGCAGACTTTGATGGAATGGTCTGGGTGCGCCATGTCGCATTTGGAGAGCCCCTGATGCGCCTAAACAGTGGAAACCCCCCACAAGTGACCCCATTTTGGAAAATAGACCCCACAAGGAACTTATCTAGATCTGTGGTGAGCACTTTGAACCCCGAAGTGCTTCACAGAAGTTTATAACGCACAGCCGTAAAAATAAAAAATCTTTTTTTTTTTTTTGCAAAAATGATTTTTTCGCCCCAATATTTTATTTTTACAAGGGTAACAGGAGAAATTGGACCCCAAAAGTTGTTGCCCAATTTGTCCTGAGTACGCTGATACCCAATATGTGGGAGAAAACTACTGTATGGGTACACGTTGGGGCTCGGAAGGGAAGTAGTGACGTTTTGGATTGCAGACTTTGATGGAATGGTCTGGGGGCGTCATGTCGCATTTGGAGAACCCCTGATGCGCCTAAACAGTGGAAATCCCCAACAAGTGACCCCATTTTGGAAAATAGACCCCACAAGGAACTTATCTAGGTGTGTGGTGAGCGCTATGAAGCCCCAAGTGCTTCACAGAAGTTTATAATGTACAGCCGTAAAAACAAAAAAATAATTTTTTTTGTACAAAAATGATATTTTCGCCCCCAGTTTTTTATTTTCCCAAGGGTAACAGAAGAAATAGGACAAATTGCACAATAACTCTTGGGGTCCAGAGTACGCTGATACCCCATATGTGGGGATAAACTACTGTTTGGACGCATGGCAGAGCTCAGAAGTGAAGGAGCACCGTTTGACTTTTTCAACGCAGAATTGGCTGGAATTGAGATCAGACGCCATGTCACATTTGGAGAGCCCCTGATGTGCCTAAACAGCGGAAACCCCCCAATTCTAACTCCAACCCTAACCCCAACACACCCCTAACCCTAGTCCCAACCCTAACCACAAACCTAACCCTAACACACCCCTAATCCCAACCCTAACCCTAACTTTAGCGCCAACACTAACCCTAACTTTAGCTGCAACCCTAACCCTAATGGGAAAATGGAAATAAATACATTTTTTTAATTTTATTATTTTTCCCTAACTAAGGGGGTGATAAAGGGGGGTTTGATTTACTATTTATAGCGGGTTTTTATGATTGGCAGCTGTCACGCTAAAAGACGCTTTTTATTGCAAAAATAGTTTTTTGCATCGCCACATTTTGAGAGCTATAATTTTTGCATATTTTGGCCCACAGAGTCATGTGAGGTCTTATTTTTTGCGGTATGAGTTGACGTTTTTATTTGTACCACTTTTGAGCAGGTGACATTTTTTGATCGCTTTTTATTTCGATTTTTGGGAGGTTAGAATGAACAAAAATCAGCAATTCATGAATTTCTTTTGGGGGAGGCGTTTTTATTGTTCCGCGTGTGGTAAAATTGATAAAGCAGTTTTATTCTTCGGGTCAGTACAATTATGGCGATACCTCATTTATATCATTTTTTTATGTTTTGGCGCTTTTATAGAATAAAAACAATTTTATATAAAAAATAATTATTTTTGCATCGCTTTATTCTGCGAGCTATAACTTTTTTATTTTTTCGCTGATGATGCTGTATCGCGGCTCGTTTTTTGCGGGACAAGATGACGTTTTCAGCGGTACCATGTTTATTTATATCGGTCATTTTGATCGCGCGTTATTCCACTTTTTGTTCGGCGGTATGATGATAAAGCATTGATTTTTTGCTTCATTTTTTTTTTTTTTTTTAAGGGGTTCACTAAAGGAGTTAACTAGTGGGACAGTTTTATAGGGGGGGTCGTTACGGACGCGGCGATACCAAATATGTGTACTTTTATTGTTTTGGTTTTTTTATTTACAGGAAGAAATGAATTTATTGGGGAATATTTTTTTTTTTTTTATTTATTTTGGATTTTTTTTTTATAACATGTTTATTTTTATTTTTTTAACTTTTTTACTTTGTCCCAGGGTGGGACATCACTGTATTTTATCAAATCGCTGGTGTGACAGTGTGCACAGCACACTGTCACACCAGCGATCGCTCAGGCATAGCTGCAGGCTTCTCAGTGCCTGCTCTCAGCAGGCACTGAGGAAGCCGCCTCCCTCCAGGACCCCGGCGCCATCTTGGATCCGGGTCCTGGGAGGGAGGAAGCCCTCAGAACAGCGCGATCACATCGCGCTGGTCTGAGGGTCTCAGGGGGGCGCGATCCTCCCCTGTGCCCCCAGTACACCGCGATCATGTTTGATCGCGGTGTGCTAGGGGTTAATGTGCCGGGAGCGGTCCGTGACCGCTCCTGACACACAGTCACGGGTGTCAGCTGTGATAATCAGCTGACACCCGGCGGCGATTAGCTGCGCTCCCCTCAGGAGCGCAGCTGATCGCCTATGACGTACTATCCCGTCCATGGGCAGAATGGCACGGGTTTTATGGACGGGATAGTACGTCTAATGTCAGAGAGGGGTTAAAACCACATTCAAGAAGTTTATTAACCCTTCAGGTGTTTCACAGGAGGAGAAGCAACGTGGAAGGAAAAAATGAACATTTAACTTTTTAGTCACAAAAATGATCTTTTAGCAACAAATTTTTTTTAATTTTCACAAGAGTAAGTCTGTGTGCACATATTGTGGATTTTGATGCGGATCCGCAGCGTTTTTGGACGTGCGGATTTGCACCATATCCACAATGTAGTGCACAAGCAATGTTAATCAATGGGAATTACAGAATTAGTGTGCATATGCTGCGGAAAAATCCGCAATGATTCTCAGCGTTTTGTTTTCCGCATCATGTCAATTTTTTGTGCGAATCTGCAGCGTTTCTACACCCAATGACTACCATTGAGTTCGAGAAATGCTGCAGAAAGGAAGTGTGTGGGCAAAGACTATGTGTGTGCGGAGACTATGTGTGAGCGGAGTAGATATGCGGGTATCTGTGTGTGTGTAGGCAGAAATCGTCTGATGGGACTACTACTCCCATCCGGCTATGTCTGCTGTCACATAGAACAGTGACAGCATTAGCTGATGATGGGACAGCAGTAGTCCCATCATCCAGCTACTGTGTTGAATAGTACAAGAAAAAAAAAAATTACATATACACATATAGTACATACTCACCAAACAGCTAATCCCGACACCCTCGTTCTCCAATAAAATAACAAACCAACCTATACTTTACCTTTCCGCCGTAGTCCATTTAATAACGAGTGTCCCACAATGATCTCCAATGTAGAACAGTGACATCTGGATAGGGAATTGTCACTGTTCTACAGGGCCTCCTGCGATACACTGACTGGAGGTAATCCTCCGCCGCAGTGTGAGCTGCAGCAATGACGTAAAGTGAGAGCACAAACTCTGGTAACCTCTTCAGTGATGAGCTGCAGGAGCCATTACCTCCTGTCAGTGCCACGCGGGAGGCCCGTAGAGCGGTCACATGTCCTAATGTGACAGCTCTATAGAGGAGATCGTCGTGGGACATGCGTTATTAAATGGATTACATCGGAACAGGTAGTATTTGTGTTGTTTTTTTTGCAGAAGATTGAGGGCGTCGCATGGATTAGCTGTATAATAAATATGGCAAACTGTGTTGTGTTTTATTTCATTAAAATACTTTATTCTGGTGGTGTTTTTATTTAACCCTTAACAACTATAGGATTAGTAATGGAGAGGTGTCTTATTGACACCTCTCCATTACTAAGCTGTGAGGTTGATGTCATCGTACAATACAAAGGTGACATCAAACCCACTATTACCTCACACGCCACCTCTACAGGGCAATGGGTAGAGAGAGGCTAAGTGCCAGAATTGGCGCATCTTAGAGATGCGCTATTTCTGGGGCGGCTGAGAGCTGGTGTTTTTAGCCAGGGGGGGGCAATATCCATGGTCCCTTCCTAGGCTATTAATATCAACCCGCAGCTGTCTGCATAGCCTTTTCTGGCTATTAATTACAGGGGGACCCATGTCATTTTTTTGGGGGCCCCCTATTTTAATAGCCAGTAAAGGCTAAATATACAGCTGTGAGCTGATATTAATAGCCTGGGAAAATCCATGGGTATAACTCCCTTCCCAGGCTATAAACATCTGCCCCCAGTTGCTGGCTTTCCCTGTTCTTGTTTTGAAAATTGTGCGGCAGCCCACGCCATTATTTTTTTAAATTAAACAGATTTTGCGTTTAAGGCCGGGGTCACACTTGCAAGAAACTCGCACGAGTCTCTCACCTCAATACCCGGTACTGCCGCCGGCACTCGGGACCGGAGTGTGCGGCTGCATGTATTTCTTTGCAGCTGAATGCTCCGGTCTGAGTGCAGGGTATTGAGGTGCGAGACTCGTGCGAGTTTCTCGCACATGTGACCCCGGCCTAACGCAGATTTTGTGTGTGTGTGTATCTTTATTTAACTCTTTATGTACCATTTTATTATGTTCATTACTAAGCATCGGGCTTGGTATTATCGATAGATATATAAATATTCACTTATATTTGTTTTGTGTGTGTAAACATATTTGAACATGGTATGTGATGATATTATGGTGTTCAATGGAGTATGTAAAAGAAGAGGTTGGACAAGGAAATGGCATTACAATTCTTTTTTTTTGTTAAATAATATATCTTTATTTAGCTTTCAAAAACGCATACAAATCCACATGAAAATCTGCATCAAATTCACATTAAAAACGCATCAAAAACGCGCAGATTTTTAACTGCTACCGGAGCTATCGCCTCAACACCAGAACTGCTGCAACCCACCAACCTGCTGTCTCCTTCCCCACCATTCTGTAGAATGTAAGCCCGAAAGGGCAGGGTCCTCTCCCCTCTGTATCAGTCTGTCAGTTAGTTTATTTACTGTAAGTGATACCTATAATTTGTATGTAACCCCTTCTCATGTACAGCACCATGGAATCAATGGTGTTATATAAATAAATAATAATAATAACTGCGTTTTCTGCTAAGAGAGGAAGAATCTGTGCAGAAAATTCCACAGGCAAATGTGCACATACTCTAAAAGGAGAAAATGGACAGATAAAATTGCTATGCAATTTCTCCTGAGTACACCGATACCCCATATGTGGTGTAAAACCACTGTTTGGGCGCACGGCAGGGCTCGGAAGGGAAGGAGCACCGTTTGACTTTTTCAAACCAAAATTAGCTGGAATTGAGATCGGACACCATGTCACGTTTGGAGAGCCGCTGATGTGCCTAAACCCCCCACAAGGGACCCTATTTTGGAAACTAGACCCCCTAAGGAACTTATCAAAATGTGTGGTGAGCACTTTCAACCCCCAAGTGTTTCACTAAAGTTTATAACGCCCGGGAGTGAAAAAAAAAAATCTTATTTTTTTCCACAAAAATGATAACAGGAGAAATTGAACCACAAAAGTTAGCTAGTGTGAGGACCTGCAGAGCAGTCACAGACAGGTCACAGAGTGGTCATACAGCTGCTGTGACCTGTCATTGGTGGGATCGATGATTACATCAATCTCACCAATCAGAGCTGGCCCTGGTGATCCTAGGCAGGTCACCAGCAGGGCACAGCGCAGTCACACCGCGGCTATGCCTTATGATTGGTGCGATCGACGATTACATCGATCGCGCTAATCAGCAGCTGCAGGCCATGCTTACAGCACCGATCCTAGGTAGGTCTCAGCAGGGCACAGCGCGGTAACACCATGACTGTGCCCTGCGATTGGCGAGATCGATGTGATCGTCGATCATGCCAATCTGAGAGGTTTTTGCCAATTCCTGCCGTTGCCAAGCACCGGCCTAGGATCGAGTACAACGGTACTCAATTATAAGGCTGGGACATCACTGTTTCAGCCAGATTGGCTGAAACAATGAGAGAGGCTGCGATTGGCTGTTAAGAATTGAACAGCCAATCACGGCGTTCATGAGTGTGGGTGGGCGGGGACAGCCCCCTGGAGCCAACACCATCTTCCTACAGGTAAGATGGTGCAGTAATTTTAATGCGATCACAGCGACTTCGGTCGCAGTGTCACATTAAGGGCCTGTGCACACGTTGCGGATTCCTAGCGGTTTTGCCACGGAAAAACCACTTACACAATACAACTCATTAAGGCCTATGAGATTCCGCAATGCTGTGCACATGCTGCGGGTTTTTCCACGGCGGAATCGCATCGCGGGAGAATCCGCAGCATGCTCATCTTTTTTGCGGAACCGCGGCGATTCCGCCGCCATAGGAATGCATTGAACCAATTACTTTCCGCATGTGGCTGTGCCCACCATGCGCAAAGTAAGTGGTTCATGTGCGGATGGTACCCAGGGTCTGGAGGAGAGGAGACTCTCCTCCAGGCCCTGGGTACCATATCCATGTAAAAACAATAATTAAAATAAAAAATAGAGATCCGGCGGCCCCCGCAGCTTTCCCGCCTCTCAGCGACGCTACTGCCAATCCCGTTCCCAGTAATGCATTGCGAGATCACCCCAGATGACGTAGCGGTCTCGCGTGATGCTACGTCATCGGGATGATTGTCGCAAAGGACTTCTGGGAACGGGATTGGCCGGGAGCGTCGCTGAGAGGTGGGAAAGCTGCGGGGCCGCCGGAAGGAGAGAATATCACTATTTATTATTTTTTTTACATTAGATCTTTTTACTATTGATGCGGCATAGGCGGCATCAATAGTAAAAAATTGGTCACACGAGTCAAACACTTGTTTGACTCGTGTGACCAACCTGTCAGATCACTTGTAAAACGCTAGCATTCTGCAAGCTAATTACGCTTGCAAAACGCTAGTTTTTAGCGGGAATACGCATACCTATAATATGCGTATTTCCCGCGGCAGGGAGGTGCGGAATTGCCGCGGAAATTTCCATGACAATTCCGCAACGTGTGCACATAGCCTAAAAGGACATGACGTACTATTCCGTCCATGGTCAGTCAAGCCCAGGTCGCATGGACGGAATAGTACATCGGATGGCAGAGAGCAGTTAAGGCTAGAGAACAACCTCTCTGCACTAACTTGGGTTGGTGGGAAAGCAGTAACCACATAGGCAACATCTCTAACACTTTCAGGGTATAAAAGAATAGCCTCGTGCACAGTTTTGATGAACGATTGAACTCTTCTACTTCTTTGAGAGCAAGTGAAAAATTTTGCTGAAATATGGTCAATCTGTTTTCTATGGGAGTGGAATCTTTTTCCCTGTGGCAACGCTTTGCCTGCTCCATGTCGTCCAAATACTTGTCGAAATCAAACTCCTCATCTGATGGGATGAAGAAACGACAGCAGGAACAGAGTCCTCTTGTTCTTGGCCGTCTTGTAGCCCACTCATCCTAACTGCTACCTCAATCAGAGCTTCTTTTCCTTTAGTAAGCTGTTGATCATCCAGCAATATACAATGACTCGGGTCCACATAAACAGCTGACAGAAGAATTTTATTTTCTAATAGCAGTGTCTCTCTCCGTTTCATTGAAGCACAATGCCATCTGCGATTATACCTACTCTTTGGGACAGGCAAAACAACAAGCTCTTCCACTCCTTTTAAAACATGCAAGGAGTTAAATCTTCAGCTTGTAACTTTTTAGTCACTGTAAATGGGTGATGAAGCAATCCCTTCAATTCAGCCACCTGTGTCCATTGACCTTCAAGTAGTGATACGTGAGGGCTGGCCATATCCACAAGGAAGAGTTTCAGCTCAAGCAATTGCTCAATCATTAAATAGGTGCTGTCTCACCGAGTGGCTTGATCCACAATTGCCCCTTTTCCAGCACGTCTCTTCAAGATTAAATCAATTTTAGGGGTTCTGGCAGCAAAAGCCAATTTCGTCACTTTGCTAATCAGAGTTCCAGCATGTCCCTCTTGCAGACTCTCTTATTGCCAGCTGCAGCGTGTGCACAACACAGTGCATGTGATGAATAGGAAAGAGGTGTGAAGCAGCTTCAACAAGATCATCTCCATCAGTCGTGTTCATGCCCAGCGGTGCCAAGAGAAGCAAAGAGAAACTGGAATAAATGTATGTGGGAGAAAGAGGGACGAAACGGGCACCAAGAGACGACAGTCAGGTCCTCTACAGCCGCACTGTGCTCCGTAAGATGGATGGCTGATAGATGATGTAGATGTTTGATGGAAGCATTAGGCTAGATAGGAATGAAGTAGAGATTATATAAGAAAACTACAGAACTTTTGATATCACAATAATTAAATGATTAAATGGGTATTCCTTCCCAGTTTACCATTTTTGCCATATTTATGTCAAGCAATCCAGTCCTTCAAATTCATATGTATGATGTCATATACAAAGCACTGTGCCCTGCGGCTGCCTGTCATGATGTGTCGCAGCTCCACAGGGGGTAGCTCAGCTGACGGCACAACACACACAAACGGGATGGAAATGGGGAGAGGAAGGCCCTACTGATAGGGAAATGAGGGATGGACACCTCCTGCTCAAACATGAGACTGACCCTGCACTCCCCTAATGCCCTAAGTGGGTCCTTCCCCCCACTGCCGTCAGGAACCTCGTCCCTTGCTGTCACCTAGCACTGCCCTGTCTAGTCCACTGGCCGGCAAGGGCGCTAGTCTCATCACTGCAGATGGAACGAAACAGGGGACAGTGACAAACAAAAAACAAACAGACAAAAACACCAAAATTAGCTTAATAGCTGTCATGCCGCTCTCACTGCATACCTCTGGCGCCGGGGCTCAGCGCCCGACGTCATCACGTCAAGTGCGCACGCACACCTCCAACGCTTGACTCCAGGTCTTTGTTCAGCGCACATGCGCTTCCTCCTCAGTCTGACTATGGCCACTCCATCTCTGACGTCTCTATGGTCCTGGAGTACCTGACCCGGAAGTTCCAGCACAGTTGCCCTATATCAGGCCGCCTCTTCCTGTAGGCTGCGCCTGATTATTGTTGTGCTTCCTAGCTTGACCTGCTTGGTTCTTGCTTGGATGCTCTCTGTACTCAGGTCCCCTGCCTTGTGCTCTAACGTGCTTCCCAGCGTGCGCTCTGCCTTGCCTAGTAACCAGACATGCTTCACAGTGCGAGCTCTGCCTTGTTTAGCACCCAGGCGTGCTTCACAGCGCACGCTCTGCCTTGCTTAATACCTAGGCGTGCTTCACAGCACGTGCTCTGCCTTGCTTAGTACCCAGGCGTGCTTCACAGCGCATGCTCTGCCATGCTTAGTACCTAGGTGTGCTTAACAGCGCACGCTCTGCCTTGCTTTGTACCCGGGCCTCTTGGCACTTGTTATACGCACCCCTGTCCATTGCGTACCCTCGTATACACGCCTTGCACTGTCCTGTACTCTGCGTGCCCTCGTGCAGACTCCTTGCACTGTTCTGTACTCTGCGTGTTCCCGTGTCCCCGCTTTGCTCACTCCCAAACCCGGTGTAGTCCTATCTTCTGTGAGCTGGCCACCTGGTTCCAGCAGTCGTGGTACTCTATTCCCCTGGGCCTGCCCCTGACGCTCCCTGTATAGCGGGTGGTTCTCACAAGGTCAGCTCGCCCAGGGTGGGTTGGTATCACGACCCAGAGGGTCCACTCCAGGAGTCGTCACAGTATAATCAGCCCATGGACCCCGCTGGTACCACGGCCACTGCCCAAAATGAACTGTTGGTTCTATGGGAGAATCAGACTAGGATTATGTCCTTTTTGAAATCTTACAGTCCTCTGACCCTGGAAATGCTTCTCAGTTGGCCAGTTTCCAACAAGAGCTCACTCAGCCACGCAACACCCAGGCCCACATCCTCAACTATATGGCGTCGGTAGATAACCAACTCCTTTCCCTACAATATGTTGCCTCTGTGTCTGCCCAAGCCTTGGTCTCGCACCCGCAGCCCCGTTTAGGCAAATCACCGCGGTATAGTGGTGACCCTAAGTTGTGTCGGGGGTTTTTGAATCAATGCCAACTGCATTTTGAGCTCTTGCCGCAGCAATATCCCACGATCGAGCTAAGGTGGCCTTTATTGTTTCCCACTTAGAGGGGAAGGCGTTAGCGTAGGTGAATCCTCTCTGGGAGCGTGATGATCCACTCGTCTCTCAGCTTTCCACCTTTTTGGACACCTTCTGCAAGGTGTTCGGCGAGTCGGGTCATCTGGCTTCTACCACCGAGGCCCTCTTCAACCTTCATTAGGGTACTTTATCCGTTGGACAATACGTCATCCGTTTTCGCACATTATCCCCCGAACTCGGTTGGAACAATGAGACCCTTGTAGGGGCCTTTGTCGAGGCCTGTCCAGTCGGATTAAAGACGAACTGGCGGGCCGGGATACCCCGACCTCTTTGGAGGACTTAATCTCTCTTGCGACACGCATTGATCTGGGTTTCCAAGAACGCACCTGTGAGGCAGCCAGGGAGAGACGGCCTCCTCGTCTCTTTTCGTCTACTCCCAGTCCTCCCTACGTACTATCCGTGCTATCTTATGCGGGCCCTGTATCTGAGCCTATGCAGGTGGACCGACTCAAGATGGCTTAACAGCGTCGTAGTGAGAGACTTGCACAAGGTCTCTGCTTCTACTGTGGGAGTGCTTCTCACCTCCTTCGCTCCTGCCCCGAGAGGCCGGGAAATATCTCCGCCTAGGTGTGGTAGGAGAGGCCTCCCTAGGTGTGTATGTGATTCCTCTCCTCCCCTGACTGTGTCTGTTTTGCTGAATTTTGGTTCCAAACGTTACTCTGAGGAGGCTTATGTGGATTCAGGCGCAGCAGGGAACTTCATCAGGCTCGAGGCAGTTAAAAAATATCGGATTCCTGTCAGGTTCTTGGAGACTCCTTAGCGGTAAGCCCTTGCGGGAGACAGTTACCCAGGTCACCGAAGAAGTGGAGCTGAAGATTGGAGCCCTGCATTGAGAGAAGATCTCCTTCCACGGCCTGTCGACTTTGTCTCACACCCTTCTTCTTGGTCTCCCTTGGTTACGAGCACGAGCCAACTCTTGACTGGCGATCCGGTGGTGTACTCCGTTGGGGGCCATCTTGTCATAAGAAATGCCTGCTGTCCGTCCATCCGATGGGTCCTGCCTGTCCGTCCTCAGCACCTGCAGGTTTGACCTCGGCTTATTGGTCTTTCGCAGATGTCTTCGACAAGAAGGAAGACTCTGCCTCCACATCGACCATACGACTGTCCGATTGACCTCGTCAGTGGTAGAATATACCCGCTGTCTCCTGCTGAAACTTTCCAGTCAACCGATACAGAAGAAGAACCTGCACATGTCTTCGACCCCACTAAGATAATTACCGTGGCTCCTGTCAACTAGACTTCCTTGCCTCCGGGAAGGACTTTTGTGGCCGAGAGCAATCAAAAACAAGTTTGTTATGCTGGGGACATTCATCCAAAATTGCCGGACACGTTGGAGTCAAGAAGACTCTCTTCCCTGTTGTATCACTACTACTGTTGGCCATCTCTTTCCCAGGATGTCAAAGACTTTGTGGCTTCTTGTCCCTCCTGCGCCAAGAACAAGGTACCCAGACAACCACCCTCCGGCCTTCTGCTTCCGCTCCCAGTACCTTCGGCTCCATGGCAGCACATAGCCATGGATTTTATTACCGATCTGTCTCGTTCCTCTGGCTGTACTGTGATCCTGGTGGTTGTGTATTGATTCTCGAAAATGGCCCATTTTGTTCCTCTTTCCGGACTGACCCCTGCTCCTGAATTGTCGAAGATTTTCATCACTCACATCTTTAGAATTCACGGCTTCCCTCTGCACATCGTGTCTGACAGAGGAGTTCAATTCACCTCCCGGTTCTGGAGAGCTCTTTGTAGCCTTATGAAAGTGACACTGGATTTTTCCTCTGCCTACCATGCCCAAACCAATGGGCAAGTAGAGCGTACAAATCAAATCCTCATGTCTTATCTTCGTCACTTTTCGAATGCTCATCAGAACGACGGTCAGTTTACTTTCATGGGCAGAGTTTGCGTACAACAACCACACCAGTGAATCTTCCTCCAAGTCTCCCTTCTTCATCGTCTTCGGACAACATCCCAGTGTGCCTCTACCGGTACCTCCTGTCTCGGGAGTGCCTGTGACAGACTCTCTGTCCGTGGAGTTCTCCAGGGTCTGGCAGTAAACCAAAACTGCTCTCAAAAGCACGAGACAAGATGAAACACCATGCTCATAAAAGGCGCTTGGACTCTTCTCCTTTTTCTTCCTGGTGACAAGGTGTGGCTTTCTCCCAAATACATTCGCCTTAAGGTACCATCTTACAAACTGGGTCCTCGATACATTGGTCCTTTTGAGGTCCTCAAGCGTATTAATAATGTGGCGTACAAATTGAAGCTACCTGCCTATCTCCGCATTCCCAATTCCTTCCAAGTGTCCCTCCTCAAGCCCGTGGTGTTCAACTGGTTTCATCCTTCGCCGTGCCACACACCTCAGCCTGTTGGCGTGGGGAATGAATTTGAGATAAATGTTCTGGCCATGAAGAAGGTACGAGGGAAAACCCTTTTCTTGATTGACTGGAAAGGCTTTGGTCTAGAAGAAAGGTCTTGGGAACACCGGGAGAATATCCAAGCTCCCCAGATTTTGTCTAAGTTTCTTTCCAGCCTTAGAAAGAGGGGGCTTAAAGAGGGGGGTACTGTCATGCCGCTCTCACCACATTCTTCTGGCGCTGGGGCTCAGCGCCCGACGTCATCACGTCGAGTGTGCACGCGCACCTCCGGCGCTTGACTCTAGGTCTTTGTTCAGCGAGCATGCGCTTCCTCCTGAGTCTGACTACGGCCAATCCATCTCTGACATCTCTATGGTCCTGGAGGACCTGACCCGGAAGTTCCAGCACAGTTGCCCTATATCAGGCCGCCTCTTCCTGTAGCCTGATTATTATGCTTCCTAGCTTGACCTGCTTGGTTCTTGCTTGGCTGCTGTCTGTACTCAGGTCCCCTACCTTGTGCTCTAACGTGCTTCCCAGCATGCGCTCTGCCTTGCACCCAGGCGTGCTTCACAGCGCGTGCTCTGCCTTGCTTAGCACCCAGGCGTGCTTCACAGCGCACGCTCTGCCTTGCTTTGTACCCGTTCCTCTTGGCACTTGTTATATGCACCCCTGTCCGTTGCGTACTCTAGTGTACACGCCTTGCACTGTCCTGTACTCTGCATGCCCTCGTACACACACCTTGCACTGTTCTGTACAGTCATGGCCAAAAGTTTTGAGAATGACACAAATATTATATTTTCACATGATCTGCTGCCCTCTGGTTTTTTTGTGTGTTTGACAGATGTTTTTATCACAGACAGAAATATAATAATTGCAAACATATGAATAACAAAAGCTTATATTGACAGTTAGAATGAGTTAATGCAGCAAGTCAATATTTGCAGTGTTGACCCTTCTTCTTCAGGACCTCTGCAATTCTCCCTGGCATGCTCAATCAACTTCTAGACCAAATCCTGACTGATAGCAGTCCATTCTTGCACAATCAATGCTTTCATTTTGTCAGAATTTTTAGGTTTTTATTTGTCCACCCGTCTCTTGATTATTGACCACAAGTTCTCAATGGGATTAAGATCTGGGGAGTTTCCAGGCCATGGACCCAAAATCTCTATGTTTTGTTCCCTGAGCCATTTAGTTATCACCTTTGCTTTATGGCAAGGTGCTCCATCATGCTGGAAAAGGCATTGTTGATCGCCAAACTGCTCTTGGAGGGTTGGGAGAAGTTGCTCTTGGAGGACATTCTGGTACCATTCTTTATTCATGGCTGTGTTTTTAGGCAAGACTGTGAGAGAGCCGATTCCCTTGGCTGAGAAGCAACCCCACACATGAATGGTTTCAGGATGCTTAACAGTTGGCATGAGACAAGACTGGTGGTAGCGCTCACCTTGTCTTCTCCGAATGAGGCGTTTTCCTGATGTCCCAAACAATCAAAAAGGGGATTCATCAGAGAAAATAATTTTACCAGTCCTCAGCAGTCCACTGCCTGTACCTTTTGCAGAATATCAGTCTGTCCATGATGTTTTTTCTGGAGAGAAGTGGCTTCTTTGCTGCCCTCCTTGAGACCAGGCCTTGCTCCAAGAGTCTCCGCCTCACAGTGCGTGCAGATGCACTCACACCTGCCTGCAGCCATTCCTGAGCAAGCTCTGCACTGCTGGTAGCCCCATCCTGCAGCTGAAACACTTTTAAGGGACGGTCCTGGCGCTTGCTGGTCTTTCTTGAGAGCCATGAAGCCTTTTTGGCAACAATGGAACCTCTCTCCTTGAAGTTCTTGATGATGCGATAGATTGTTGACTGAGGTGCAATCTTTCTAGCTGCGATACTCTTCCCTGTTAGGCCATTTTTGTGCATTGCAATGATAACTGCACGTGTTTCTTTAGAGATAACCATGGTTAACAGAAGAGAAACAATGATGCCAAGCACCAGCCTCCTTTTAAAGTGTCCAGTGGTGTCATTCTTACTTAATCATGACAGATTGATCTCCAGCCATGTCCTCATCAACACCACACCTGTGTTAATGAGCAATCACTGAAAAGAGGTTAGCTGGTCCTTTTAAGACAAGGCTGCAATGATGTTGAAATGTGTTTTGGGGGATAAAGTTCATTTTCTAGCCAAATATTGACTTTGCAAGTAATTGCTGTTAAGCTGATCACTCTTTATAACATTCTGGAGTATATGCAAATTGCCATTAGAAAAAGTGAAACAGTAGACTTTGTAAAAATTAATAATATTTGTGTCATTCTCAAAACTTTTGGCCATGACTGTACTCTGCGTGGTCCCGTGTCCCCGCTTTGCTCACTCCCAAACCCGGCGTAGTCCTATCTTCTGTGAGCTGGCCACCTGGTTCCAGCAGTCGTGGTTCTCTATTCCCCTGGGCCTGCCCCCGACGCTCCCTGTATAGGGGGTGATTCTCACTAGGTCAGCTCGCCCAGGGTGGGTTGGTATCACGACCCAGAGGGTCCATAGCAGGAGTCGTCACAATAGCCTTCTCTGCTGCAAAGCACTGGACAGAAGAAAGGCACACAGACCACAAAACCAGCTGAAACACCACAGCAGCCAGAGAGCTCCTTCTTCCAGGCTTGGTCATATAGAATGCTCTATCATCGACAGTCAGCTGATGCATCAGGTGACTTTTTAAAGTTTGGTGGGAGTGGTCACCACCCACATCAGCTGACCTAGCCACTCTGAAGTTGCAGCAGGGTTCCAGTAAGGGAAACTGACATTAACCCCCGCTGGTCCTGAAAGGAAAAGAAGCTCCATTTAAATCAAAGTGCAACCAGAGCTGCCACGAATCCAAAAATGTTTTGTGACACCACTTTATCCTCGCACTAGGTCAGTGGACGGTTCACCACCGTGTCCGGCCGGTCCCATATCTTTGTTCTTCAGTGCAGGTTTTGCATGTGAGCTGCGGTTATATACTACATATTGTTATAGTAGATAATTTTGTGGACTGCAGGATAGTATAGATCTCGACCTCATATAAATATCACACCTAAAATAAATTGTCTACATTTAGATTGTTGATAATTGTTATTATTGTGCAAAGAAGACATGATCACATCATCTGCATGACCGGCTCCAGGATGAGCATAAACTACAGAGAAGAAAATTCAGAAGATTCACCATGCTTAAACCAGTATGGGGAGGTACAAACAACGAGACACAATGTAGATTCATTCTTCACTCAGGGTTATTGTCTCTAATGGATGATGAGAACTAGATGAACATCCAGCCAGAAAGAGGAGAACCCCAAGATTCAGTGTTATTATCATTTAGCCCAAGAATCAGTGTGTAATTATTCTGTTCCATAATTGACAGCATCATTACTCCCTATTCAAGGTATCAGTGTCATTACCCTGTACCCAAAGTGTTAGCGTAATTATGCTGTAATCCAAGTGTCAGTGTCATTATGTAATGTTTGGAGGAGGGAAAATGAAGCATACACTGAAAGTAACACCGTGCCTACAGTGAAGCATGGCTGGGGGCTTGGGGATATCTACAGTGAAGCATAGTGGGAGCTTATTGATTCCTACAGTGATGCTTTGTTGTGGCTTGGTGATGCTTACAGTGTAGCACAGTGGCAGCTGCCGGGTAATACAGTGGCTGTTGCCAGCTAGTACGGTGGCTCAGTGTTTAGCACTGGAGTGATTGGTTCAACTCTGACCAACAATACTGAGATTCCACCTCTCAGGTACACTTCAGAAATTAAAATCAATTAACTGATTTGATGCCTTGAGCATCTAGCTTTCTCTTTCATGATCCTGCCATTGCTGCTGATAGTCATACTGATAACCTACCTATAAATAATCTCCTGGGCAGCATGGTGGCTCAGTGGTTAGTAATGTTGTTGAAGTCATGGGTTCAACTCGTACAGAGCACGCTGAGATTCCACCCCTCAGGGAAACTTTAAAATTGAAGTGAGTGGCTGCAATGGGAACTAGTTTCTCTTTTCACAACCTTCTCACAGGTGTTGGAAGTCATTTTTATGACTTAACCAGTAAACAGCTCTTGGACAGCATGGTGGCTGGGTGGTTATGTTGGCAGTGGATTAATCTGTGTACAGTCCAGCTGTTCAACAGTGAAGATATATTTATTCATGAACAAAGATAGCGCAGCTTACAACTGTTATTTCTTACAGCTCGGGATCTTCAAATCTCGTCTGCCAGCTTGTAAAGTAAAAGCAGAATGTGCTCCAGCTACACACAGTGTGAACAGTGAGTGGGAACGTCCTGGTGCTCTTTTTTTTTTTAGACAATGTATTATTTACAATATAACACTATTTTTGGAGATTGAGACTCATGCACCAATAAACAGTAGCACTTAGTAGTTGTAATATATGCAATAATAAACATTATTCTGACAGGTTAGCATTGTGGGTTTCCATTGCTCGGGTTACTGGTTCAAATCTAACCAAGAATAATCATTTTCCACCAGACACGGACTGGGGCTGAAATTAAGTCCTGGCATGTGAAATCACACAGGCCCATGTTGTCCCCGTCCCCATGAACCAGATGGGATATATTACCAATATTACCCTGGATGGAGGAATAGAAGATTTTCTACAAGACCAATATTTCTAATGATACCCATGGCCTGCTGGGGTAAGTGACGGAGTCAGCAACTTTGTGCTCCATCACAACTTTTAACAGTATGGGTATCTTGAGAACACCGATTTTGTTAACAACATAGTAGACAAGGCAGCCCATGACCAGAAAGGCCCTTCTGGCATTTGCCAGAATTGCCAGATGGCCAGTCTGACACTGTCCTTAATATCTAGATGGACTACATTACTATTTTACATTTAAATTATTGTACCAACCTCAGACATTTGCAACATATCTGCAGACGTCTGGTACTGTCCTGCATCTATCTACAGAACAGGATCATTCACCATTCACTTCTACGGGAGTTTCCAAAACTTTTCCGAAACATTCACATCAGCTGGCGATCACATCTCTTAATATACTTGTAGGGAATGAATGAGTTTAAAAAAACATAGCTTCTTTCTTCCTGGAAGATCACCACCTATGTAATGATTGGGAGCTAATCTGCAGGACCTGGCAACGGCAACTACCTAGTGCCGTGCTGTTCCACTCCATACACTGTTTTCAATTATCAAGTGTAACAACTTGATTTTTATGACTCAACCTAAGAACAGGCTATCAATTCCTTGCATTTGAAACTCCTGTAACCAAATACACTATACATGAGGCTGCTGCCATCACTCGGCAAACCCAGTCAAGGGGAGCACCCAATGTTCCCAGGTTTCAGCAGTACATGTACATAATGTGCCCATGACTGGAGAAGAGTTTTACAGACAAAATTTAAGTTTAACTGCTGCGGTCGGAGCTAACTCTGATCCCAGCACTTTAACCTCTGTGATGCCGCTAACAATCATGACTGAAGCATGTAAAGAGGTTATCCGGGACTTTAATATTGATATCAGGCCTATATAGGTCATCAATGTCTGATGGGTGCGGGTGCATCCCCGCTGATCAGCTGTTCCCGGTTTCGGAGGCATCTGGAATCCACCCCCTATTGACACATGTGATACAACTACGAAGTCTGTCACTGGCCTTCATAGGATAATGGAAACGTTACAATACATGCGATATTACAGTTTTGGAGCCTATTGCACAAGTTATCAACAGGTTCAATAAAAAAAAATTTCAAAAAAAGTCAGAAAAAAATAAATAAAAAAATACAATTATAATGGCTCTCATCGCCTATTTTCCAGACCGTAAATAAAATCAAAATAACATTAACACATTTAGTCTGGCCGTGTGCATAACTAATAAAATATCCCAACTTGTATCCCATACGGTGAAAAAAAAAAAGTCAGAATTGCTGTATTTTGGTCCTTCGCCAACTTAAAAAAAAGACAGAGAAAGAGACCAGAAAGTCGTAAGGACCCCAAAATGGTAATGATAGAAACTCCAACTAGTAGCGCAGAAAACAAGCCCAGAAACAGTGAAGAGGTTTACAGTGTATTATATCATCTAATAACAATATCATCATCGTACGGGTGCATTATCTGCTCCTCGGAAAGCTGGGTGACAACCTGTCCCACCTATTATCAGCCAGCTTTCCTACACAGATAGGCTTCCACCAATTAGTACATTACTAGCTTTTCAGGGTATAAGTGGAAATGAGGAGCCCCCCATGTACAATAAGGGGGTCTGCAGGTCACCACTCACCATTTTGGTCCTTGTTCCTTTCCCTCTGATACAAAGTAACACGGTTTCCTGGCAACAGAATCTCGCGCGAGATTTCCTTTCAGCACTTCCGGGTTTCCAGGCTGTCGCTATGGAGACGGTGTACACAGTAACGAGGCCTAGTTAAAGAGCTGCTGGCAGTCACGCCTGGGTGTGCCTGTAGGGGGCAGCACTTTCCCATCCATGATGGAGATCATTGTGTAAAACTCTTCATAAAATCTGCTCTAATCATGAACATGGCGGCCTGACCCCATTTCTGGCCCAAATGTGTCCCCTGCAAGACTGCTGCTAGCATATCCTACTCTATATGAAGTGTGCTCCCTGTATCTTTCAAGCAGAAATCGCTTCAAAATACGCTCCTTTAATGGGGTATTTCCTTGACTCCATTGTTGTCCTGCAGAGTTTTGTTTCCTGAGGTGTTTTATGTAGTTTTTTTTTTGTCAGTGATTTCCTTGATGTGTTTTTAACTGTATGAAGCAATGAAGAAAACGCCTCAGAAATGCTTACAGATTGCTCAAAAGGTCACGCTTTGCGGCTTTTCTTACCCTTTTTGTGGCATAAAACGGTCCGCTCACTTCTTTTATACTCTTGGCGTATTTGGATACTTAAAGATAATTAAAAAAAAAAAAAACGAACGTACGAGCAACAAACATAAAGAGTATTTCTTGCATTTTCTTTCGATTTTTCAGGCATTTTTCGAAGCCAAAGTCCTCAAAAAACTATGTGTGCACATGGCCTTATAATTTTACACTGTACAGGTCCGTATGGGCACAGCAATACCAATTTTATGTCCCTTCTTTTCTTTTTATTTATATTTTTTAACGTCCAAGTCCTTATTTGTCGCAGTTTTTTTTGCATGCCATACTGATGGTAAAAACGAATATACTACCAAAACTGGATGAACACTGGATCCAGCTCGATGATGAAAAGCAGGAAATTTTTTTCTTTGTATGCAAAAAAAAGGGTGTAATGAGGTATTAAAAAATGGACAGCACTAGGACGCCACAAGAATAGCATGCATCGATGGAAGGAGATGAACAAATGAGAGATTTCCACAGTTTGAGGCTTGATAGAGTGTAGGACTGCAAGCAGGTAACGCAATCTGCTGGTCTATTGTTGTAAGACAAGAAAAAGTAGCAAAAACAGCATTGAACGGAATTGTAGGGTGAAGCACATGGTTCCCTGAGGGGCAGAGATTGGAGGACATACCAGATCAGCTGGGGCAGAAGGCTAAGGAGGAGTCGGTACCTGGACCTGTAGCAGGACAGATGTGCGGTGCAGCGGAGTTGGTTTATAGACGCTATTATGACTAACTAGATCTGAGTGAGGAACGGAGTGAAGAACAGCGTAATCGTATCTGAGTGAAGGACCAAGTAACCAGATCTAAGTGAAGAACCGAGTAACCAGATCCTTGTGAAGAACCAAGTAACCACGTCCGAGTGAAGAAAAGAGTAACCACATCATAGTGAAGAACCGAGTAACCAGATCTAAGTGAGGAGCCGAGTAACCAGATTTGAGTGAAGAACCGTGTAACCAGATTTGAGTGAAGAACCGTGTAACCAGGTTTGAGTGAGGAACCTAGTGAAGAACCGAGTAACCAGATCTAGGTGAAGAACCGAGTAACCAGATCTGAGTGAGGAACGGAGTGAAGAACAGCGTAATCGTATCTGAGTGAAGGACCAAGTAACCAGATCTAAGTGAAGAACCGAGTAACCAGATCCTTGTGAAGAACCAAGTAACCACGTCCGAGTGAAGAAAAGAGTAACCACATCATAGTGAAGAACCGAGTAACCAGATCTAAGTGAGGAGCCGAGTAACCAGATTTGAGTGAAGAACCGTGTAACCAGATTTGAGTGAAGAACCGTGTAACCAGGTTTGAGTGAGGAACCTAGTGAAGAACCGAGTAACCAGATCTAGGTGAAGAACCGAGTAACCAGATCTGAGTGAGGAACGGAGTGAAGAACAGCGTAATCGTATCTGAGTGAAGGACCAAGTAACCAGATCTAAGTGAGGAACCGAGTAACCAGATCCTTGTGAAGAACCAAGTAACCACGTCCGAGTGAAGAAAAGAGTAACCACATCATAGTGAAGAACCGAGTAACCAGATCTAAGTGAGGAGCCGAGTAACCAGATTTGAGTGAAGAACCGTGTAACCAGATTTGAGTGAAGAACCGTGTAACCAGGTTTGAGTGAGGAACCTAGTGAAGAACCGAGTAACCAGATCTAGGTGAAGAACCGAGTAACCAGATCTGAGTGAGGAACGGAGTGAAGAACAGCGTAATCGTATCTGAGTGAAGGACCAAGTAACCAGATCTAAGTGAGGAACCGAGTAACCAGATCCTTGTGAAGAACCAAGTATCCACGTCCGAGTGAAGAACAGAGTAACCACATCATAGTGAAGAACCGAGTAACCAGATCTAAGTAAGGAGCCGAGAGAAGAACCAAGTAACCAGATCTATGTGAAGAACCGAGTAACCAGATTTGAGTGAAGAACCGAGTAACCAGATTTGAGTGAGGAACCTAGTGAAGAACGAAGTAACCAGATCTATGTGAAGAACCAAGTAACCATATTTGAATGAAGAACCGAGTAACCAGATCTGAGTTAGGAACCGAGTGTAGAACCGAGTTACTAGATTCGAGTGAGGAACCTAGTGAAGAACCGAGTAACCACATCCGAACGAGATCTGAGTGAGGAACGGAGTGAAGAACCAAATTACTAGATTCGAGTGAGGAACCTAGTGAAGAACTGAGTAACCACATCCAAGTGAAGAACCGAGTAACCAGATCCAAGTGAAGAACCGAGTAACCAGATCCAAGTGAGGAGCCGAGTGAAGAACAGAGTAACCAGATCCGAGCTGAGTGCACAAAACCAGAACAGAGAGAGACGACGTAGAATAGGGATGTACGTGTGAGCTGTAACTCCCAGTGTAGACGTACGGTACAAAGAGGACTTGGGCCATACAAAGGGGACTACAGCAACCAGCACATCGGGTGTGCAAACTGATTGATAAGGGACTTGCGCCCTAACGGCGTAGTACCATAGATTCCCTTTAGGGCCACTATGACCATTTGCATTGCATGAGAGAGTGATGACGGCGACGGGTCCAATAGTACTGTGACGCCCTTCTTTTCGAGGTATTAGGTCAAAGTCACAGTATTATTGGACTCGTCAACGTCATTTCTCTCTCTCTTAGACAATAAGAATTGTCGTACTGACCCCACCGGGAATCTACGGTACTATGACGTGCACTTACACTTGTGGTCGAGGTATTACATCCAAGACACCCCTGATGATAATAGTCGTTCACTTGTAACAGCAGAACAATAGTGCATTAATAATGCACTATTGCATCCACTTACCTGTTTACAGATGCCACTGTCTATTGTGACAGCAGAGGTTGGAAATATGGTGCCAAAGGCCTACTAAAAGAAAATGAACTCGGCACTCAACTTTAGTATAGTGAGAATAAAGATTTTTATTCACAGTAGTAACACGAAACGTTTCGGTCCTATATCATGGACCTTCATCAGTCACAGATACTACTGGGAAGGGGTTGATCCACATGGGGAAGAAAGAAAGGGCTGGATATAGCCTGTATTGGTGGGGTGAGATGAGGAAGAGGACAATGCCTCTATTGCACTAGTAACCTGTTGTGAAGGAGTCCGGCAGTGAGGATAGGTCTCTGCATTGGACGCGGTGTCCACTAGCGGTGGACACCGCGTCCAATGCAGAGACCTATCCTCACTGCCGGACTCCTTCACAACAGGTTACTAGTGCAATAGAGGCATTGTCCTCTTCCTCATCTCACCCCACCAATACAGGCTATATCCAGCCCTTTCTTTCTTCCCCATGTGGATCAACCCCCTTCCCAGTAGTATCTGTGACTGATGAAGGTCCATGATATAGGACCGAAACGTTTCGTGTTACTACTGTGAATAAAAATCTTTATTCTCACTATACTAAAGTTGAGTGCCGAGTTCATTTTCTATTAGATACGGTTTGGGAACCTACTCTGGCACCTTCTTGGTTGTGCACACGGTTATTTTTTCAAAGGCCTACTAAAGACCCCAGCGTCTGCCATATTTGGAAGCCTACGTTGGTCATCATGTGTCCTGGCTTCATGGAGATTGGTGACCTTACAATACACTGTGCAATATTAAAAAAATGAAATAAAAAGAGATCAGAAAGACCCCAAAATGGTACCAATACATACTACAGCTTGTATCGACCAAAAAATAAGTAAAGTTATAGCTCTTGGAAGGCGAGGAGGAAACATCGAAAGCGAAGAGGGGCCACTGGTCTAGGGATGCATGAAGCCATGAACCGGCCCTGACTTCATATCTAATCTGATCTACTATTCAGGAGACCAGGAAAGCAGAGTGACAGCCCCAGTGGGAGCCATACTGGTTCCCCTCCTTCCACTGGTGCCATCAGGACCATCTGCCGATTTACAATCTAATCTTAGATCCGCGCTGGATTTTATGAGCATTTTTCAGACACAGAGATGAGAAGAGAACATCTCACAGCTGATCATCCGCTTTCACAGCTTCCCCTGAAAGTGACACCAAAAAGTCACCAGGGCAGAGAGGATTATGCTATTTTTAACCTCTCCTTCCTCTGATGAATAAGTCATAGCGCCCTGACTTCCCCTTTAATTAATACAGACACATGGCAGGATTTCTGGCTTCTGAGCCTGGCAGAGCCCCAGCCGGGCAGAGACACATTTGGAATAGACGATTACTCCGATTTTCCTTTTTTTGCTTTTCTGGTTTTATCTGGATTATACTAGCTGCCTTTTTTATTTCTTAACCCCTTATTCACTGATGAGAATTTTTTTTGTATCTGTCTTGGCTCAAAATAAACAAAAAAAATTAAAGGGATTCTTAAATGTCATGAGTAATGCTGGTCATCTGTCCACTCGGGGTTCACCCTGCAGCCCACTGATGCCCAGCACTGTAATGGTGACTTGCCGTGCACCTTGCACATATAAATGGCGCACATTTAGACCTTTGTGCTTGATCAAGGGACTGTATTGTTTGCAATGGCCAAGATGCATCGGAACATAGGCCAATGCATATGATATGTGGCCCTCGGTTGCAGGCATAGGCTTCATCTAAGGCCCATTTAGATCTTCACCCCAGCAATGAAGGCGTTAAATCATGCCATGGCGGCAGAAAATCAGGTGATGACTATGGTGATGAATTGTCAGCTCACACCTCTCCTCGCGCAGCCGGCGCTTGTGACAATTTGTGATCAGACTCCTAATTCCCAGAACTCCCTCCTACAGCAGAGCGTTCAATTATTCCTCCTTCCCATAGAAAAAACATCTGCCCGGGCGTCAGATCGCTGGCATCACATCAGAGTGGGTAGCTGATCCCTTTATACTGCCACTCACCCAGTCGGTAGGGCCACGTTCACATGACGCTGACGTCCCCTGTATGTGCACCCACTTGCTCAGTGCCATCTCCAGGATTACGGTGGCCTTCGGATGACAGTGACCTCCTCGTCTACCTCCCCCATGGCTCTACAAGTGTAAAGCATGTTTATCAATTTATCCAGATCGTGTGCCCTTGGCATCAGGCGTCCATAATATAGGGGCTTCTGCTACCCCATAACCATTTGTACTGGAGCTTCCACAATATAAGGGCTTCTGCTACCCCATAACCATTTGTACCGAGGTGTCCACAATATAGGGGCTTCTGCTACCCCATAACCATTTGTACTGGAGCTTCCACAATATAGGGGCTTCTGCTACCCATAACCATTTGTACCGAGGCGTCCACAATATAGGAGCTTCTGCTACCCCATAACCATTTGTACTGGGGCGTCCACATATAGAGACTTCTGCTACCCCATAACCATTTGTACGGAGGCCTCCACAATATAGGGACTTCAGCTACCCCATAACCATTTGTACTGGGTCATCCACAAAATAGGGGCTTCTGCTACCCCATAACCATTTGTATCGAGGTGTCCACAATATAGAGGCTTCTGCTACTCCATAACCATTTGTAACGGGCTTCCACAATATAGGGGCTTCTGCTACCCCATAACCATTTGTACTGAGGCCTCCACAATATAGGGACTTCTGCTACCCCATAACCATTTGTACGGAGGCCTCCACAATATAGGGACTTCTGCTACCCCATAACCATTTGTACTGGGTCATCCACTATATAGGGGCTTCTGCGACCCCATAACCATTTGTATCGAGGTGTCCACAATATAGAGGCTTCTGCTACTCCATAACCATTTGTAACGGGGCTTCCACAATATAGGGACTTCTGCTACCCCATAACCATTTGTATCGAGGTGTCCACAATATAGAGGCTTCTGCTACTCCATAACCATTTGTAACGGGGCTTCCACAATATAGGGACTTCTGCTACCCCATAACCATTTGTATCGAGGTGTCCACAATATAGGAGCTTCTGCTACTCCATAACCATTTGTAACGGGGCTTCCACAATATAGGGACTTCTGCTACCCCATAACCATTTGTACGGAGGCCTCCACAATATAGGGACTTCTGCTACCCCATAACCATTTGTACTGGGTCATCCACAAAATAGGGGCTTCTGCTACCCCATAACCATTTGTATCGAGGTGTCCACAATATAGAGGCTTCTGCTACTCCATAACCATTTGTAACGGGGCTTCCACAATATAGGGGCTTCTGCTACCCCATAACCATTTGTACTGAGGCCTCCACAATATAGGGACTTCTGCTACCCATAACCATTTGCACCGGGGCGTCCACAATATAGGGGCTTCTGCTACCCCATAACCATTTGTACTGGGTCATCCACTATATAGGGGCTTCTGCGACCCTATTTCCATTTTATGCATGCCTAAAACTGGCCTCCAAATTAAAGGGTGCCACAGACCGGACCCCTTATCAAAGAAAAATTTAGCAAGTACCAATTTTCTGGACCCTACAATAATAAAAGTTTCATAGTTGCTGCTTATAGAAAGTTGTCTGCTGGTATGGGCACAGTATGGCAGTGCTATTTGGCAACACTATGGCGATATTTTTTTTACAGCACATCGCCCACCCCCTGGCAGGCCACTGGAGGGGCACAGTGCCCAGTATTATGTCTATAGTACCTGTAATCAAAACTCAACCAAAGACAGAACGTCCTCTATTTTGGAAGGAAATTGAGCTGTTATATCTGTGACTAATGTCCTTTCTCAGCGCTGCGGGCATCTCCGACTGCCAAGACTCGACTCCTTCTTTACCAGAGGTGAATGCTATGAGGGTTTTTTTTATTATCAAATGCCCATTTTCCACATTTTTTTGTTTTACTTATTTCTGGGAAAGCTGGATGGAAACCAGTATGGCTGCCATTGTCGCCATCACAGGAGTTATTAGTTATACATGACCAGGAATGGATATATTGCTTCATAAGCAGTCAGATGGGCCTATGTGATGTCTGGAAAAGCTGGGTGACAACCCTTGTATATGCCAACTTTCCCAGGTGGCTCATTATATATCCCACAGGCTAATGGTTGTCATATTGGTTGTCACCCAGCTTTCCTAAACCCTAATTGGCACTTTATAAGCCATGAAGTATTATGAAGTATATCCAACATGCAATGCCACCCAGCTTTTTCAGACACTAGCACGTTATAAGCCATTAATCAATATGTTATCTATCTCAAATGCAATGATAGATTGACATTTGACTGTCACCCAGCTTTCCAAGACCCTGACTGGCACATGATAACCCATGAGGCAAAGTGTGATATATCTCACATGCAATAACTGTTCTATTAGCTGTCGTCCAACTTTCTGAGACCCTGATTGATAAAATTATAAGCAATGTGAAATACTGTATATCCAACATGTATTATCTGTTCTATTAGCTGTCACCCAGCTTTTCAAGACCCTGATTGGCACATTATGTCATATATCACACATGCAATAATGGGTCTATTTGTTGTCACCCAACTTTCTCAGTCCCTTATTGGCATGTTATAAGTCATAAAGCGATATGAAATATATTCCATATGCAATGATGGGTCTATTGGCTGTCACCCAGCTTTCTCAAACCCTGATTGGTACATTATAAGCCATAAACCAATATGTGATATATCCCACATGCAATGATGGTTCTATTGGTTGTCACCCAGCTTTCCAAGACCATGATTTGCACATTAAAAGCCATGAAGTAATATGTAACATATCCCACAAGTAACAGCTGTCATATTGGTGATAACCCAGCTTTCCCAGAAATAATTGAATATATGGAATTTTAAGGATTATTGTAGGCGGACAGTGGCCACAAGGTGCAGCATATAGTCAGGTATTCTGTGTGCAAAGACCTGCAGCATCTGGTCTGATGGGGATGACATCCTCAGCCAATCTCACCAGTCTGGGCTCCATGCCAATGGCCTCCTACATCACACACAGGCTCCAGCTCTGACACCCTGAGACACATCCCAGCCCTCCCCTCTCACTGCCTCCTCTGCTCATTTGCAATGCAAGGCTCAGTTATCAGTGAGGCTCTGAGGCTGGGGATGTGTGTCTGTGGTGCAGATCCTGCAGCCTGCTGCCTGCTGCAGGGAGGAGGCTGCATCTGATGCTGCCCTATGCCCCATCTCTTCCTGCTCAACACAAGGAGGGTAGAACCCCTGATTCACTACCTGGATGGAGCCCCCAAAAGGGCCTGGTCCCTCAGGTGAGTGACCGACAAGGTTAGATGTCCCAGGAGCCAGGGATGCTCCCTACTTCTGGGATCTGAAGTGCATGATGTGAGCTGATTAGGTAAAGTATGGGGTTGGGATGCTGCGACTTGCAGTGTGTGGATAGTACCGCATTGCACTGGCAATATTAATACACTGGGCATCCCTTCATGGTCTGATACAAACATATGCATTATATGGGTACATTATCCCAAACATTTGCAAAAAATAATTGCACCCACAGTGTGAGATGATCCCCAATTTCACAGGTTTGTATGCAGTAAGAAGTATTATCTGTGGCAACAAAGTATCACATGAAAAGCCCAGAAGTTACAATGAATATAATGTAGCAATGAAGATGTCCAAAAAACACTGCACCGCAATGGGTGAAAGGGGAAGGGGGTCAAAAAACAGGACCTGGGAATGCTATTTTCTTTGTAGTAGAAAAAGGAGGACAGCTGCAGACAAATTCCTGAAATAATGAGACAGTCACATACACAGGGAGGGCGCAGCCAGACACCAATGTCCCCCCTTCCACTAACCAGGCGCTTAGTTTAAGTTTGCAAAGCTGTAAATCCATAGCTGTAATCCCCAGAGAAGACATCAGTAGAGCTGGGGGAGGGGAAAGATGGGGTGTTTAATCTAGGCTGATAATAAAAAAAATCCCCTCTTCTTCCATTAATTGCATAGGGATCTAAATCTAAACTGAATTGCAGAGTCAGAGACAGATAGAAATGTAGGGAATGCCATAAAACATAAGTACGCTGCAAGCTGTATCTGCATCGTGGTTATTATTTATTTATATTTATTTTATATTTTTGCATCTTTTATTTTGTGTTGTGCATTTTTTTATTTATATACTTTAAAATAATTTCTGTATTTTGGATTTGTTTTATTACTCGGCTTATTTTTTGTTTATTTATTTTTTTATTTTTGTTTGTTGTTTTTTTTTTCTAATTCATTTCTGTATTTTGCATTTGTTTTATTACCAAACCTTAAATGCCCCTCCGTTTCCCAGCTTATCTTGTGTTATATATTTATTTATTATTTTTTTTTTTTATTATTTATTTTTAGATTCTGCATTTGTTTTATTACCGGACCTGAAACGCCCCTCCACTTCCTGGCTTATTTTGTGTTATTTATTTATTATTTATGATTATTTGTATTCTGCATTTGCTTTATTACCAAACCTTAAATGCCTCTCCATTTCCCCACTCATTTTGTGTTATTTCTTTATTATATATTTTTATTTATTTTTTTGTATTTTGCATTTATTTTATTACCAAACCTTAAATGCCCCTCTGTTCAACCGCTTATTTTTGATTTTTCCTTATTTATTTTTTTTTAATTCTGTATTTTGCATTTGTATTATCAGCAAACCTTAAATTCCCCTGTTTCCTGACTTAATTTGGGTTATTTATCAATTTTCTTTTTTATATATTTTGCATTTGTTTTATTACTGAGCCCTAAATGCCCCTTCGTTACCCGGCTTATTTTGTGTTATTTATTTTTAATTCATTTTTGTATTTTGCATTTGTTTTATTACCGATACCCGGCTTTTCACATGATAAATGACCGGGCTCGGTAACTCTTGCCAGTCCCAGTCACAATAGCACAGGAAGCCTTTTTATAAAGAAGCTCTGTCTGTGATGCCAATAGTAACACAGCGGCGCTTGTCTCTGGAGGGTGGCATGTTGAGAGTCACGTGGCATTTCATCTAAGTGTCATCACCCTTTGGGGAACAGATCACCGCATCTATAAATCTCAGTAACTACCTGTGCAAATCACTGCAATAAGGATGGGCATTGATCATGGCAGCATTCGGTGTGGGCCGAGCGAGCGAGGTTTGCATGGTGCTGAATGCAAATGATCGATATAGCCGGCACTTATAGGGTTACATCTATAGGATGCATTATATGCCGGTTACATATATACTGACATACCACCATCCTGTTATTTCCAGCATTCTGGGACACTTTTAGCCCCCTCCGTATCCCTATATTTAGTACACGGCGCTTTTCTCTGGAGACTTCCTATTCTCAAAGGATTTTTTTCCCCCTATTAACTATTTATATTCCTATTATTTCCATAGTTGTCATGATGATCTTACTTTATTTTATTGACTGATCCATAATCCACAAATTTGGTGTAAAATCCACATTTGCTGAAAACTTTACACCAGGTGGATCTTTAGCTGTGGAACTACAACTACCAGTATGCAGGAAAGGGGCGAGTTGTCCACCATTGCTAAAGGCAATTTTATAAATAGTCTATAAATACAGCAATGCTCTTCGGGCAACACCAGACTTTTTGGGGGTCTGCAAAAGATGACTTTCCAAAGAAATCAGGATGATAGGGGGATATAAGTTAAGGCTTTGTGTAATATATATATATATAGAATTGAGCGCTTCATCGTATATATTATTAATTGCAACCATTCAGCTCACTGACATACACTACAGGAGGCCTTGTATTTCCATATATATATATATATATATTCTTAAAGGGGTTGTTCACTACCTGACCTGTGCTCCCACGATATTTATCAGCCTGAGATGGGACTTTTCATACTTACCTTTAATTACTAAAAGATCCTCTGAGGGGCGCTAACTCTCCCTGTCATCTGATGCTGGGGCTGTCACTTCTTGTGATGTCACGTCAGCTCCAGTCTCATTCTTTTGGTACCCAGACTTCCTATGATTGCGGCCATGTGACCTAAATTGATTGTACTGTGGGGGACACAGGGGACGGACATGTCACCACCAACAAAACCAGCTCTGTAGACATTACAGACAACTCAGCTCTTCTGCATTGACAAACACAGCGCTGCTCCATCAGACAACCTCAGCTCTGCTCCATCAGACCTCAGTTCTGCTCCATCAGACCTCAGCTCTGCATCGTGAGACCACCTCAGCTCTGCTCCAGCAGACCTCAGCTTTGCTCCATCAGAGACAACCTCAGCTCTGCTCCATCAGACAACCTCAGCGCTACTCCATCAGACAACCTCAGCGCTGCTCCATCATACCTCAGCTCTGCTTTATGAGACCTCAGCTCTGCTCCGTCAGACATCCTCAGCGCTGCTCCATCAGACCTCAGCTCTGCTCAGTCAGACAACCTCTGCTGCTCCATCAGACCTCAGCTCTGCTCAGTCAGACAACCTCAGTGCTGCTCCATCAGACCTCAGCGCTGCTCCGTCAGACAAACTCAGCGCTGCTCCATCAGACCTCAGCTCTGCTCCGTCAGACAACCTCAGCGCTGCTCCGTAAGACAACCTCAGTGCTGCTCCGTCAGTTAACCTCAGCGCTGCTCCGTCAGACCTCAGCTCTGCTCCGTCAGACAACCTCAGCGCTGCTCCGTAAGACAACCTTAGTGCTGCTCCGTCAGTTAACCTCAGCGCTGCTCCGTCAGACAACCTCAGCGCTGCTCCGTCAGACAACCTCAGCTCTGCTGCACTGAGATGTGTTACATATCGGCTTCTCTACATCTGACATTTTATAAGATCAGCTCTGCTACATCAGAATAACACCACTATAGAAATAACAGACACACACACGGCTGTAATGCCCTGTTATCTTAAAGGGAACCTTTCATCAGAAAAAATGTTATTAACCTGCACTAAGCCGAACAGTGCGGGGAGAAAATGAACTTTATTCCCTTGTTTAGGATTTTTATCTCTAGGTTACAAAGAGAGCTGTCCTGTATTACACAGGCACCCCATTCTTTTGTCTGGGCAATACTTGATGTCCCCCTGTGGAGGCGCTGCAGAAAAATTGAACATTTATTGCAACAGATGATCAACAGTAGTTGGGATTTTCCAAAATGAAGAATTCCTTTAATTGCAAAACTTGGGGGTGTATAATAATAATGTAGAATATTTTCTGAGCTCATGGCCTTCACTCTTGCTACAGATCCATTTGTTACAAGTTAATTTTAGCTAAGGCACTCGGAGAATAAGCCATAACATGGTAATTACAGTCACCAGCACGTCCCCAGCCTCGGGGCTCGTCGGCACAGTTGACTTAGGGTGTGGAAAGTTCCATGAGAAACTCAATGTTTCCAGTCTTGTGTTTGAGTTATGTTTTTACTATAAAGTTCACTGGGAAAGTTTATGCTGTAACTAAACTTTTGCACACAGGTGAATATACTGCATTAAAAAAGCTTTAGATTAATCGGTTGTGAGTCAAAAACCATGAGCAGAATGCTAAAAAGGTGATCGTAACCACTGAGTCAACGCTTCAAACTTTATTTTTTTTACGCATTATTTATAGGTTAAGTAATTATTCTCTTATATCCCATTTCAAAATACATTATAAATGGTAGTCTTCTGTGCCACAGTGATGATGTCTT
>JARQOD010000010.1:31129429-31162098 GCA_033576555.1 Oophaga sylvatica | reverse complement strand
TGATGGGTTTGGGGGCACGGGACTATGGATGGAGGTTTTTTAGGATGGGATTTTGGGCACGGCTATGGTGGGGAAATTTTTTTTGAGGGTATAGGGCCGGGCTTGGAAAGGATGTGTATGTGGGATCGGGCACGGACTATAGGGGAGGTATGTTTAAAGGGTATGGGCAAGGACTTTTGGATGGAGGATATGTTGTGGGGTTACGGGCCAGGACTATGGGATGGAGGATATGTATATGGGGTTTTTCGGGACAGGATTAGGATGGGGTTATGTTTTGGGTATATGGGCCAGGATTTTGGATGGAGGTTTTTGATGGGTTATGGGGCACAGGACTTTAGGATGGAGGTTTTTTATGAGGGTTTTTAGGAACAGGAAAAGGGAGGGGGAAATTTTTAGATGGGTTATGGGACAGGATTAGGTTTGAGGATGTGTTTGATGGGTATACGGGCAAGGCTATAGGATGGAGGATATGTTGATGGGTATCGGGCACAGGATTAGGTGGAGGTTTGTTGTGGGTTACGGGCACGGGGAATAGGATGGGGGAAAATTTGTATGAGGGTTTTGGGGAAAGGACTATGGTGGAGGATTTTATGATGGGTTTATAGGAAGGATTGGGTGGAGGATATTTATGATGGGTTAGGGCACAGGATTGGGGGGAGGTAATCATTGTAATTTTTTATAACCACAGTTACTGTATTACTTGCCCGGGGAAAATGTGGTTATAAAAAATTTTATAATGATTATCCCCCCTCCTTGTCTGCCCCTTAAAGCCTTTATAGTGTGGGGTTTCCGTACAAGACATCTCGGAAAGGTGAATCTATTCGCGCTATAAATCCTGACGAGCAAAAGTGCCTGGAGACCCCTGCAGGCCTGAGGCTGCTGTGCCCCCCTGAAAGGACCCCGCGAAGATAAAGTTTTCAGAGGTTTGGAGAGTAAATCCCTCCTGTGGGAATGGGGGTTGCTGTTCCGGTCAGGGGGGAAGACTGGGGGGTGAGGGGCGGGTTGCTGGGGGGGGATGAGCCCCCTCCCCGTCCTCACGTCACCGGCTCAGTCACACCACCCGGGCTGCCCCTGACTGGGACTGGGGGAGGAACCCTGCTGAGCCCGGCTGAGGGATTGGTGGGGGGGAAAGTCCGCCTCCGTGGTCAGACGGGACTCCTCTCCCGTGTCGTCACAGTGACGCCCCTCCCCTGTCCCTCACCCCAACCCATTTGGGGCCCTATGCTTGACCCGGCCCCCCTGTCGGGGGCCCCTTACACCGAAAGGGTTTACTTTTAATGCCCGTTGCGCCATGGTGCCCCATCCTTAAGCCGCGGCCCCCCTTTCCACGTATTTTAAACCCAGCCCACCCCCTTAATTTAACGCCCCCCCTTCCCCAACAGCCCATCCCCTTTCCCCATAAAGCCCCCCATTTACACCCAGCCCCATCACCTTACATCCACGCTCCTCCCTTAACCCCCAAGCCCCTTCACCTTAATCCACGCCCATCACCTTATCCCGCCCCTCACCTTAATCCCAGCCCTCCACCTTCCCCCGCTCCTTCCTTACATAGCTCTACCTTCTCCACCCCCCAAACCCCCCTTCATCACCCCCCATCCTTCTTCCACGCCCCCCCCTTAAATCCCCAGCTCTACCTTCTCCCGCTCCATCCCTTACATCCCCCCCTTCCATTACTCCCCAGCCCCCCTTCATTTTCTCCAGCCCTCACTTAACCCAAAGTCCATCCCTTACACCCACAGTCCTCCCCTTCATCCAGCCCTTCCTTAAACCGCAGTCCCCATCATGTTTCATTCGCGCCCCCTTCTTTTTAAGTCGGGCCAGAAATATTTGGACAATGACACAATTTTCGCGAGTTGGGCTCTGCATGCCACCACATTGGATTTGAAATGAAACTCCTCAACAGATTCAAGTGCAGATTGTAACGTTTAATTTGAAGGGTTGAACAAAATATGTGTTAGAAATGTAGGAATTGTACACATTTCTTTACAAAACCTCCTACATTTTAGGAGGTCAAAAGTAATTGGACAATAAACATAACCCAAACAAAATATTTTTATTTTCAATATTTTGTGGCGAATCCTTTGGAGGCAATCACCGCCTAAGTCTGGAACCCATGGACATCACCAACGCTGGGTTTCCTCCTTCTTAATGCTTTCCCAGGCCTTTCACGCACCTTCAGGTCTTGCTTGTTTGGGGTCTTTCCCTCTTAAGTCTGGATTTGAGCAAGTGAAATGCATGCTCAATTGGGTTAAGATCTGGTGATTGACTTGGCCATTGAAGAATGTTTCCATTTTTTGCACTCATGAACTCCTGTGTAGCTTTGGCTGTATGCTTGGGGTCATTATCCATCTGTATATGAAGCGCCGTCAATCAAGTTTGCAGCATTTGGCTGAATTGGGCTGAAAGTATATCCCGGTACACTTCAGAATTCATCGGCTCTCTTGTCTGCTGTTATGTCATCAATAAACACAAGTGACCCCAGTGCCATTGAAAGCCATGCATGGCCATGCCATCACGTTGCCTCCACCATGTTTTACAGAGGATGTGGTGTGCCTTGGATCATGTGCCTTCCCTTTCTTCTCCAAACTTTTGGCTTCCCATCATTCTGGTACAGGTTGATCTTTGTCTCATCTGTCCATAGAATACTTTTCCAGAACTGAGCTGGCTTCTGGAGGTGTTTTTCAGCAAATTTAACTCTGGCCTGTCTATTTTTTGGAATTGATGAATGGTTTGCATCTAGATGTGAACCCTTTGTATTTACTTTCATGGAGTCTTCTCTTTACTGTTGACTTAGAGACAGATACACCTACTTCACTGAGAGTGTTCTGGACTTCAGTTGATGTTGTGAACGGGTTCTTCTTCACCAAAGAAAGTATGCGGCGATCATCCACCACTGTTGTCTTCCGTGGGCTCCCAGGTCTTTTTGGATTGATGAGTTCACCAGTGCTTTCTTTCTTTCTCAGGATGTACCAAATTGTAGATTTTGCCACTTCTAATGTTGTAGCAATTTCTTGGATGGGTTTTTTTCTGTTCTTGCAGCTTAAGGATGGCTTGTTTCACCTGCATGGAGAGTCCTGTGACCACATGTTTCCTTCACAGCAAAACCTTCCAAATGCAAACACCACACCTCAAATCAACTCCGGCCCTTTCATCTGCTTAATTGAGAATGACATAACAAAGGGATTGCCCACACCTGTCCATGAAATAGCCTTGGAGTCATTTGTCCAATTACTTTGGTCCTTTAAAAACAGGGTGGCACATGTTAAGGAGCTGAAACTCCTAAACCCTTCATCCAATTTTTAATGTGGATACCCTCAAATGAAAGCTGAAAGTCTGGACTTCAACTGCATCTGAATTGTTTTGTTTCAAATTCATTGTGGTAATGTCTAGAACCAAAATTAGATAAATGTTGTCTCTGTCCAAATATATATGGACCTAACTGTACATCCACAGCCCCCATCACATTACATCCGCAGCTCCCCATCACGTTACAGCCGCAGCACCCATCACCTTACATCCACAGGACCCCATCACGTCACAGCCGCAGCTCCCCATCAGTTACAGCCGCAGCACCCCATCACCTTACATCCACAGCCCCATCACATTACATCTGCAGCTCCCCATCACGTTACAGCCGCAGCACCCCATCACCTTACATCCACTGCCCCATCACATTACATCTGCAGCTCCCCATCACGTTACAGCCGCAGCACCCCATCACCTTACATCTACAGCCTCATCACATTACATCTGCAGCTACCCATCACCTTACATCCACAGCCCCCATCACATTACATCCGCAGCTCCCCATCACGTTACAGCCGCAGCACCCCATCACCTTACATCCACAGGACCCCATCACGTCACAGCCGCAGCTCCCCATCACGTTACAGCCGCAGCACCCCATCACCTTACATCCACAGCCCCATCACATTACATTTGCAGCTCCCCATCACGTTACAGCCGCAGCACCCCATCACGTTACAGCCGCAGCACCCATCACCTTACATCCACAGCCCCATCACATTACATCTGCAGCTACCCATCACGTTACAGCCGCAGCGCCCATCACCTTACATCCGCAGCTCCCCATCAGTTACAGACGCAGAGCCCCTCACATTACATCCACAGGACCCATCACGTTACAGCCGCAGCGCCCATCACGTTACATCCACAGCCCCCATCACGTCCACATCCACAGCTCCCCATCACGTCACAGCCGCAGGGCCCCATCACGTTACAGCCGCAGCTCCCCATTACATTACAGCCGCAGCGCCCCATCACGTTACAGCCGCTCACGCGCCCACCATCACGTTACAGCCAAAGTGCCCCATCACATTACATCTGCAGCGTCCCATCACATTAAAGCCGCAGCGCTGTTATGTTTCGGTAGCTGAGGAGTGCAGGCAAAAAAGGCAATACACCAGAGCAGTTGGAATCTATGAGATTGCAGTACCCTGACTAACCACCACAACTAGAGGCAGCCGTGGAGCGTTCCTACGTTGGTCCTAGACGCCTCGTCACAGCCTGAGAAACTAACTACACCTAAAGATAGATATAGGAAAGCTATCTGCCCCGGAGCAGAACCCCAAAGACAATAGAAAGCCCCCAAACATGTAATGGCGGTTAGACAAGAGGAAATACTGACACAGAAAGAAAATAGTATGAGCAAACGCTGGGGCCCAAACTAACTAAATAGAAAAGGATAGGAAGGGTACTTACTGCAATCCCAGAAAACCCTGAAAAGCACCAACTCTACTAATTTCAAAAACACCTGAGATCACACGACCTCTACCACCTAAATTAGCTCTCTGGTGTAACAAAATCAAAACAGCAGCCACTGGAAAAAGCAAAAGTACAAACATCAGTGGCTGAACAAAACTGAGAGGGCAGAAGCCCCCGGAGGGGACCCTGAAGGCCCCCACAGAAGTGCAGGACAAAATGCAAATATATAGCACAAACACAAAAGAAGAAAATGTCTTATCTGTTAGCAGGAGATGCAGACACGACACAGCAGGCTACAAGGGAAACTGGAATAAAGGATTCAGACCAGAACAATTGATCACCGGCAACCCTGATGGGAAGGTGACTCCCTTATATAAGACCAGTCAGTAACACCTGATTCCCAGTCCTCACAATCTTCAGTGGACAGACTAGCACCGCTTGTAACCACCAGAGGGAGCCTCTGCTCAGAACTCATCTCAAACCCATTCACAACAGTACCCCCCCCTTGAGGAGGGGTCACCGAACCCTCATTTGAGCAACCAGGTCGGTCAGGATGAGTTCTATGATACGCACGGATAAGTCTCCTAGCATGGATGTCCGAAGCAAACACCCAAGAATTGTCCTCCTGACCATAACCTCTCCATTTAACCAAATACTGGAGTTTCCGTCTAGAAAAACGAGAATCTAATATTTTCTCAACCACATACTCCAGATTGCCCTCAACCAAAACAGGGTCAGGAGGCACAGCAGCAGGAACCACTGGCTCAACAAACCTCTTCAACAAGGACTTGTGGAACACATTATGGATCTTAAATGTCCCTGGAAGAAGCAAACGAAAAGAAACAGGATTAATAATCTCCATGATCTTATAAGGTCCAATGAAACTAGGCTTAAATTTAGGAGATGCTACTCTCATAGGAATATTCTTTGAGGACAACCAGACCAAGTCCCCCACTTTAAACCGAGGACCATCAGTCCTATGCCGGTTAGCAAACCGCTGGGCCCTCTCCTGAGAGAGGGACAACCTCTCCACTACCTGGTCCCAAATCAGTTGCATACGCTCCACAACAGAGTCAACACCTGGACAGACAGAAGCCTCCGTCTGTCCTGAAGAAAATTGAGGGTGAAATCCAGAATTACAGAAAAACGGAGACATCAAAGTAGCAGAGCTAGCCCTATTATTAAGAGCAAACTCAGCCAAAGGCAAAAAAGAGACCCAGTCATCCTGATCAGCAGACACAAAGCATCTTAGATAAGTCTCCAATGTCTGGTTTGTTCTCTCAGTTTGACCATTGGTCTGAGGATGAAATGCCGAGGAGAAAGACAATTGAACACCCAGTTTAGAACAAAAAGTCCTCCAAAATCTGGAAACAAACTGGACTCCTCTGTCAGACACAATGTTCTCAGGAATGCCGTGTAAACGAACCACGTGCTGAAGGAACAACGGCACCAATTCAGAGGAGGAAGGCAACTTAGGTAATGGCACAAGATGTATCATCTTGGAAAACCTATCACAAATTACCCAGATGGTGGTCATTCTCTGAGAAACAGGAAGGTCGGAAATGAAATCCATAGAGATATGGGTCCATGGTCTCTTGGGCACAGGCAATGGCATCAACAAACCACTAGAGCGAGAGCAAGGCTTGGAGCGAGAGCAAGTCCCGCAGGACTGCACAAATTCCCTGACATCACGAGACAAGGTAGGCCACCAAAAGGACCGACTAACCAAGTCTCTGGTACCAAAAATTCCGGGATGCCCAGCCAACGCGGAACAATGAATCTCAGACATCACACTCTTTTTCCACTGGTCCGGGACAAACAATTTTCCAACAGGGCAGCACTCGGGCCTATCCTCCTGACACCCCTCCAGAGCAAGTCTCAAATTGGGCGAGATGGCGGAAAGAACTACACCCTCTTTCAAAATAACAGAAGGATCAGATAACTCAGGAGAGTCCGCAAGGAAACTCGAGAGGGCATCCGCCTTAACATTCTTAGTGCCAGGAAGAAAGGAAACCACAAAATTAAAACGTGTGAAAAACAAGGCCCACCTGGCCTGTCTAGGATTGAGTCGCTTGGCAGATTCCAGATAGACCAGATTCTTATGGTCCGTAAGGACCACCACCTGATGTTTGGCTCCCTCCAGCCAATGTCTCCACTCTTCAAAAGCCCACTTCATGGCCAATAACTCCCGATTACCCACGTCATAATTACGTTCAGTAGGAGAAAATTTTCGAGAGAAAAAGGCACAAGGGTTACTTTTAGAGGTCTCTGGATCTTTTTGGGACAAAACGGCACCTGCCCCAATTTCAGAGGCATCAACCTCCACCTGAAATGGCAGAGAAACATCAGGCTGCCGTAGAACAGGAGCAGAAGTGAATCTCTGCTTAAGTTCCTGAAATGCAGAGACTGCCTCAGGAGGCCAATTCACCACATCAGAACCCTTTCTGGTCAAATCAGTTAATGGTTTAACAATAACCGAGAAATTACCAATAAATTTACGATAAAAAATGGCAAAACCCAAAAATCTCTGAAGAGCCTTTAATGAAGTAGGTTGGACCCAATCACAGATGGCCTGAACCTTGACCGGGTCCATTTCAATAACAGATGGGGACAAAATGAATCCCAGAAATGAGATCCTCTGTACGCCAAAAAGACACTTTGATCCCTTCACATACAGAGCATTCTCTCTCAAAATCTGGAATACAGTTCGAACATGTTTCACATGAGAGTCCCAGTCATTAGAAAAAATCAAGATATCATCCAAATAAACAATCAGAAATTTGTCCACAAAATCCCTGAAAATGTCATTTATGAAGGACTGGAAGACGGAAGGAGCATTAGTGAGCCCAAAGGGCATCACCAGGTACTCAAAATGCCCTTCAGGGGTATTGAATGCCGTCTTCCATTCATCCCCGTGCTTAATGCGAATAAGGTTATACGCCCCCCTGAGGTCAAGCTTGGTAAACCAAGTAGCGTTTTTCACCCTGGAAAACAGGTCAGAAATCGAGGGTAACGGGTATTGATATTTCACAGTAATATTGTTCAAGAGACGATAATCAATACACGGCCTTAATGAACCATCCTTTTTGGCCACAAAGAAAAAACCGGCACCTAAGGGTGAAGAGGATGGTCTGATATGACCCTTCTCCAATGATTCCTTGATATAAGACCGCATAGCGTCATGTTCAGGTACAGACAAGTTAAAAAGGCGACCTTTAGGGAATTTACTACCCGGCACTAATTCAATAGCGCAGTCATAGCTCCTATGGGGAAGCAAGGATGCAGATTTACTTTCGCTAAACACATCAGAAAAATCAATCAAAAAGTCAGGAACATCCTGAGCCTGGGGGGAGGCAGAAAAAACAGGAGTGTTGGTATTAACACATTGGCAGCCCCAACTGGTTACAGACACAGATTTCCAATCCAAAACAGGATTATGAGACTGTAACCAAGGAAAACCCAGCACGATAATGTCATGCAGATTATACAGAACCAAAAATTTGCAGCACTCCTGGTGATCAGGTTCAACCCTCATTATCACCTGAGTAGAAAACTGGGGTTTATTCTCAGCCAAAGGGGTAGAATCGATCCCCAATAGGGGAATAGACTTCTGTAGGGGTATCAAGGGAAATCCACAATGTTTAGCAAAACCATAATCCATCAGGTTAATAGCTGCTCCAGAATCAACGAAAGCCTGAGCAGAAAATGAGGACAGAGAGCATATCAGAGTGACAGTTAATAAAAACTTAGTCTGAACACTACCCAAGACAACTGAGCGTGCAAAACGTCTTCCCCCTTAGGGCAGACTGAAATAGCATGAGAGGCATCACCACAGTAGAAACATAACCCATTGCGCTTTCGAAACTCATGACGCTGTGCCCCAGACACCACTCTATCACACTGCATGGGTTCAGAAGCTGGTTCACAAGGCAACACCATTCCACGCATACTTCTCCGCTCACGCAAACGTCTGTCAATTTGAATCACTAATGACATAGAATCATTGAGACCAGAGGGGACAGGGAATCCCACCATAACATCCTTTACATTATCTGACAGACCCTTCCGGAAAAGGGCTGCCAAAGCGTCGTCATTCCATTTGGTCAGGACTGCCCACCTACGGAATCTCTGACAGTATAACTCAGCGTCATCAAGCCCCTGATTTAATGCCAACAAGGCTTTTTCAGCTTGATCAGTGACATTAGGCTCATCGTACAATAACCCCAAGGCCTGAAAAAATGCATCAACATCACTCAAAACAGGATCCCCAGGTATCAGGGAAAAAGCCCAATCCTGAGGATCGCCGCGCAGGAGAGAGATGATAATTTGAACCTGCTGCGCTGCGTTCCCTGAGGACTTAGATTTTAAGGCAAAAAACAATTTACAATTATTTTTGAAATTCTGAAACTTAGCTCGATCCCCTAAAAACAAATCTGGCATGGGAATCCTAGGGTCCACAACAGGCAACCTAGCAAGATAGGTAGCAATACTCTGAACCTCAGTGGCAAGCTGATCCACACGGCCAGACAACTGTGCAAACTCCATTGAGAGAAAAGATCCTCCCCAGCACCCAGAGATACAGACAGAAAAAAAAAAAAAAAATGCAACAAACAGAAAAATATCTCTGACACTATTTTTTCCCTTCTGTGAGTACCATACAATTTTCAATTTTTAGGCCGGTGATACTGTTATGTTTCGGTAGCTGAGGAGTGCATGCAAAAAAGGAAATACACCAGAGCAGTTGGAATCTATGAGATTGCAGTACCCTGACTAACCACCACAACTAGAGGCAGCCGTGGAGCGTTCCTACGTTGGTCCTAGACGCCTCGTCACAGCCTGAGAAACTAACTACACCTAAAGATAGATATAGGAAAGCTATCTGCCCCGGAGCAGAACCCCAAAGACAATAGAAAGCCCCCAAACATGTAATGGCGGTTAGACAAGAGGAAATACTGACACAGAAAGAAAATAGTATGAGCAAACGCTGGGGCCCAAACTAACTAAATAGAAAAGGATAGGAAGGGTACTTACTGCAATCCCAGAAAACCCTGAAAAGCACCAACTCTACTAATTTCAAAAACACCTGAGATCACACGACCTCTACCACCTAAATTAGTTCTCTGGTGTAACAAAATCAAAACAGCAGCCACTGAAAAAACTGGAAAAAGCAAAAGTACAAACATCAATGGCTGAACAAAACTGAGAGGGCAGAAGCCCCCGGAGGGGACCCTGAAGGCCCCCACAGAAGTGCAGGACAAAATGCAAAAAGATAGCACAAACACAAAAGAAGAAAATGTCTTATCTGTTAGCAGGAGATGCAGACACGACACAGCAGGCTACAAGGGAAACTGGAATAAAGGATTCAGACCAGAACAATTGATCACCGGCAACCCTGATGGGAAGGTGACTCCCTTATATAAGACCAGTCAGTAACACCTGATTCCCAGTCCTCACAATCTTCACTGGACAGACTAGCACCGCTTGTAACCACCAGAGGGAGCCTCTGCTCAGAACTCATCTCAAACCCATTCACAACACAGCGCCCCATCACATTACAGCTGCAGCGCCCCATCATGTTACATCCACAGAGCCCCATCACATTACATCCGCAGCGTCCCATCACATTACAGCCGCAGCGTCCCATCACGTTACATCCACAGAGCCCCATCAATTACATCCGCAGCGTCCCATCACATTACAGCCGCAGCGTCCCATCACGTTACAGCCGCAGGGCCCCATCACATTACATCCACAGAGCCCCATCACATTACAGCCGCAGCGTGCCATCACATTACAGCCGCAGCGTCCCATCACATTAAAGCCGCAGCGCCCCATCACGTTACATCCACAGAGCCCCATCACATTACAGCCGCAGCGTCCCATCACATTACAGCCGCAGCGTCCCATCACGTTACATCCACAGAGCCCCATCACATTACATCCGCAGCGTCCCATCACATTAAAGCCGCAGCGCCCCATCACGTTACATCCACAGAGCCCCATCACATTACATCCGCAGCGTCCCATCACATTAAAGCCGCAGCGCCCCATCACATTACAGCCGCAGCGCCCCATCACGTTACATCCACAGAGCCCTATCACATTACAGCCGCAGCGCCCCATCACATTACAGCCGCAGCGCCCCATCACGTTACATCCACAGCGCCCCATCACATTACAGCAGCCACAGGGCCCATCACATTACAGCAGCCGCAGGGCCCATCACATTACAGCAGCCGCAGGGCCCATCACATTACAGCAACCGCAGCGCCCCATTACATTACAGCAGCAGCGCCCCATTGCATTACAGCAGCCGCAGCGCTCCTTACATTACAGCAGCCGCAGCGCCCCATCACATTACAGCCGCACTGACACGTACTATGGCTTTTCTCTAGAACAATCTATTCTTATAGTTGTACAGTCGGATTATGTTCAGTTGTGAGCGGTGTTCTGGGTGTTGGATTGACAACCGCAGTATCACTTCCCAGTTATTATCACGGCTTCATCCACTTCTCGTTCTTGTTTCCTCCTAGGCTGATTTCTGATCTCCACACTATGGCCGGGGTCACACGCTCCTATTCTCAGTCATAGGCCGGGGTCACACACACCGTATAAAAATCGGACCGTATTATACGGGCGTAATACGCAGAAAAGTCCCTGAAAAGTGATTCGTATGTCATCCGTTGTCAAGGTGTGGCTGCGTATTTTGCGCATGTAAGCATCCGTATGGCATCCGTACGGCGAGATTTTCTCGTCGGCTTGCAAAACCGACATATAATGGATCCCAATGACAGTTTTTACATCACAAAAGAAAGGATATATACACATAGATATATTATATATATATATATAATTACATACATTGTCATTGTGACATATATATATATATATATTTATAGTTCATACACTTCTACATAGTATAATAGCCGCTAATTCAATTGCCGGCTTCTGTAAAATCATTACAGAACCCGACATGAAATGACACATGGTTTACATACAGTAAACCATTTCATGTAGTTTGATATATGTAAATTCGTTGAAAAGAAATGCGTGGGCTCCCGCGGTATTTTCTCCACCACACAGGGAAAGCCAGTGACTGAAGACAGATATTAGTAGCCCTGAGAGGGACAATTGTTTTTGGGCCCCCCCCGGCTGCTAACATCTGCCCCCAGCCACCCCAGAAAAGGCACATCTCTGATTAGATGTCCTCAGTCACTGGCTTTCCCTGTCTGGTGGAGAGAATACCGCGGGAGCCCAAGCATTTTTTTTCAACGAATTTACACATTTAATTAACACCTACATGTATGAAAGTTTGCACACATACACTCATGTAACTGTTAGTGAAAACCATATATCAAACTCCATGAAATGAAATGGTTTACTGTATGTAATCATGTGTCATTTTATGTCGGGTTCTGTAATGATCTTACAGAAGCCGGCAATTGAATTAGCGGCTATTATACCATGTAGAAGTGTATGAACTATAATATTATTATATATATATATATATATATATATATGTCACAATGACATGTATATATATATATATATATATATATATATATATGTATTCTATGTGTATAAATCTATTCTTTCTTTTGTGATGTAAAAACTGTCATTGGGATCCATTATATGTCGGTTTTGCAAGCCGGCGAGAAAATCTCGCCGTACGGATGCCATACGGATGCTTACATGCGCAAAATACGCAGCCACACCTTGACAACGGATGACATACGGATCACTTTTCAGGGGACTTTTCTGCATATTACGCCCGTATAATACGGTCCGTTTTTTATACGGTGTGTGTGACCCCGGCCTATGACTGAGAATAGGAGCTTAGAGTTTGGGATGTTGGGGACAATGACTGATCTACACCAAACATTCTGTAAGGAAGAAATGTCCTAAATTATAGGCAGCGCCTCCTCAATCTACAGGCTTTGTGTGGTATTGCAGACTCAAGCTGTTTTTGGAAGACGGCAGCTATGGGGCAGATTCATCGAGCACTTACTGCCAGAAAGCTGGAGAAAAAAAAATAAATCACCATTTTTTTTGCAAAATGTGTAGTTGCGCAAAAATGTTGTAATTCCTTTGTGTTTTTACGACAGCACCGCCAGCTTTTTAGAAAATGGATGGAACTTAGCAGAAGGGGGAGGTCGCTTATTACAGCCCACTGGATTCTTTATTATTTACTGCTCAAAAGTGGCATAAAATATAGCCGAGATGGCGCCCGGGCAGCTGAAAGACGCGCTAAAATCCCTGGAAAGATGAAAGATTTTAGTATCTTTTTTTTGCCCCTCTTTTGTCACTAGTTCACGTCCTATTCCGATGTTTTAGAATCCACAGTAATCCATAATAAACCATCTGTGGAGGTGGAGTCGCCCTTTAAGCCCCAGCAGAGGTTAATAACTCATGAGCCTTACATAACGCTGCACCCGCATCCGATCTGCAGCTGGAAAACCAAATGTCAGGTTAGATAATGACCTCGCAGGATGTTAGGAGTATTAGTCCATCATCTATGAAGCTTCCGCGACACACGTCACTCCATTTCTAGTGACGCATGTCACCTTGTCGTCTCCGCAGGGATTATGGATTTGCGTCATTTTGACCTTTTTCTTTTTCCTGCAGCTGAAATGATGTTGGATTAAAAATCCACGGGGCGCACGGCATAACCCTACGTGTATACAGTGACTGGCGTATATAAATTTAACCCACGCAGAACCGACAAGATCGTGTATTTCTCATTCGTTCACATTTGAGCTCGGCGCCAGCTTGACCTGTTGCTCATGTATAGCGCCAACCTATTCCATAGTGCCACCTATAAAAAATGGCTGTTGATGTGTATATATGATTTTGGCAGTTGTTTCAGGGAAGGGAGCGGTGCTGCAGGAAACAGAACGCCATACGCCGGGCGCCAGATGGCAGCGCTATAGAGCGCGGCTCGATAGCAATTAGTAATTAGATAGGTGCCATATACCCCGAATGGATGATTCGGATCCCAGTGCAAAACCTGTGCCAAGGTCTGTACCCACGGCCAGCACTGGTGCCTTTTTATGTGCCAGGGGATTTCTCGGGCACCTCTGTCTATTCTTGGAGCTACTGATTATTTTTGATGGATAACCTATAAAGAGCTATCAAAAATAGGGTTTATTTGCCACAGCCGAGAGCCACAGGTTGCACAAGTGACGCCGCACGTAGGACAGTATTCTGGATAAATGGGGGGCATCTGATTGTGAACCGCTTGTAGTGGTTAAAGGGACCTCCATCATTTCAGAACACAGCATTCCTATAGCGATGACCATTTTGCAAAATTTTGCATCCCTTGGCTTATACATTGGCAGCTGCAGAATGGAAATTTTTTTTAATGCAAAAATTATTTTTAAGTTTAATTATTTTTAAGTCTCCTACTAGACAACCTGTTATTAAAAGGCCCAGGGAGGTGATAAAAAGATGTCATCTCCTTGACCAAGACCAGTCTGGGAGACGAGCATGATTTTTTTCACCCCGTCCATCAATGGACAACCCTTTTAAGAAGGGGTCCTTATCCTCTAAGGGCACCCATTTAGAAATAGATACACATAGAGGGGTGGTATTTTTTTTTCGGGTATCAGCGCCACTTGTGTATATAGGATTTAACTGGTATTGCAGCAAAATGTTATTCAATTCAGCTGCAGTACCAGACTTGGCCAATGGAGACAAGGGTGGCGCCACTTATAAAAAGAAAAAAAAATTTGACATCATCCATCTGCTGCAAATATTTGGTGCGTGAACGCACTGTGTGGGAAATCTCTTAAAGGCATACCGCCATATCGTACGCTTGATGTGCTGCTGGTTTACTTAGCGTTATGTATCACTGCAGGGAGCTGAGCTCGTTCCCATCTCCATCCGGGAAGACTTGGCACCTCTCAGTAACAAGTTTGGAAGCGTCGCGTTATATAAAAGCTTTGTGGGAGAATTAACAGTGCATAAATCAGCAGTATCGGATGGCGACAGACGTCTGTACAATGCTTCTGCTGTGAGCCACTCTTCCCTGCCCCATTGCCGATGCGGTGAAAGCCGGGAATATTCTCCATTGTACTCGTTCAGCCACACAGAAATAATAAAAAGAGAAAAAGACGAGCGATTGGGTCTTATAAATAATTAGTGGTCGTGTTGTGCGCAGAGGAAGGTTCCTGAAGGGATGATTTATTAATGGATGACTCAAAAGGAGAGGAAGGGCCCGGGCAACACAACGGAGGGAACCGCTCTTACAAAGTGCAGCGAGGAGAATCAGGCACAGGGAAGGGTCCTGTGTGTTATTCACGGCACCCAAGGGGCTCCAGCATGAGAAGGATGAGGCCCAAAGGACCTGCGCTGGATGTGAAAATTATTCCTGCCTCCTAGGAGTCGTATTACCCATCCCCCTTATATCATTAATGCAACTGGGATAAAAGCAAGCAGCCACAACAGGGAGAATCAGGAAAAAAGGAAGAGCAATAATACAATCACATATATATTATACGCCAGAGCAGCATTCACAATTCTGCTGTAAAATACAGGATGTAACTCAGGATAAGTACAGTATAAGTAATGTATGTACACAGTGACTGCACCAGCAGAATAGTGAGTGCAGCTCTGGGATATAATACAGGATGTAACTCAGGATCAGTAATGTAATGTATGTACACAGTGACTGCACCAGCAGAATAGTGAGTGCAGCTCTGGGATATAATACAGGATGTAACTCAGGATCAGTAACGTAATGTATGTACACAGTGGCTGCACCAGCAGAATAGTGAGTGCAGCTCTGCTGTAAAATACAGGATGTAACTCAGGATAAGTACAGTATAAGTAATGTATGTACACAGTGACTGCACCAGCAGAATAGTGAGTGCAGCTCTGGGATATAATACAGGATGTATCTTAGGATCAGTAATGTAATGTATGTACACAGTGACTGCACCAGCAGAATAGTGAGTGCAGCTCTGGGGTATAATACAGGATGTAACTCAGGATCAGTAATGTATGTACACAGTGACTGCACAAGCAGAATAGTGAGTGCAGCTCTGGAGTATAATACAGGAGGTAACTCAGGATCAGTAATGTAATGTATGTACACAGTGACTGCACCAGCAGAATAGTGAGCGCAGCTCTGGGGTATAATACAGGAAGTAACTCAGGATCAGTAATGTAATGTATGTACACAGTGACTGCACCAGCAGAATAGTGAGTGCAGCTCTGGAGTATAATACAGGATGTAACTCAGGATCAGTAATGTAATGTATGTACACAGTGACTGCACAAGCAGAATAGTGAGTGCAGCTCTGGAGTATAATACAGGATGTAACTCAGGATCAGTAATGTAATGTATGTACACAGTGACTGCACAAGCAGAATAGTGAGTGCAGCTCTGGAGTATAATACAGGATGTAACTCAGGAGCAGTAATGTAATGTATGTACACAGTGATTGCACCAGCAGAATAGTGATTGCAGCTCTGGAGTATAATACAGGATGTAACTCAGGATCAGTAATGTATGTACACAGTGACTGCACAAGCAGAATAGTGAGTGCAGCTCTGGAGTATAATACAGGAAGTAACTCAGGATCAGTAATGTAATGTATGTACACAGTGACTGCACCAGCAGAATAGTGAGTGCAGCTCTGGGGTAAAATACAGGATGTAACTTCTCTGCGGCTGCACTGACACTTAATATATTTCAATATTAAGACTGCGTTTATGAGACATTGTTGGTGATCGGCTCCTGACATCTTACCCTGCGCTGATTCTGTCTCGGGACACAGGGCCATCGGGGTCTCCAGGGGCAGTGCGGGCCATCTGATTTGGGCCGGAAGGTAACCTTCCCTTCCAATATCAGCAATAGCCGGGGAGGCGTCCATCCTGTCTGGTTGTATATGCCCCAATGCGGCAGTGTGGGGTATAATACATGATGTAACTCAGGATCAGTACAGAATCAGTAATGTAATGTATGTACACAGTGACTGCACCAGCAGAATAGTGAGTGCAGCTCTGGAGTATAATACAGGATGTAACTCAGGATCAGTAATGTAATGTATGTACACAGTGACGGCACCAGCAGAATAGTGAGTGCAGCTCTGGGGTATAATACAGGATGTAACTCAGGATCAGTAATGTAATGTATGTACACAGTGACTGCACCAGCAGAATAGTGAGTGCAGCTCTGGGGTATAATACAGGATGTAACTCAGGATCAGTTATGTAATGTATGTACAGTGACTGCACCAGCAGAATAGTGAGTACAGATCTGGAGTATAATACAGGATGTAACTCAGGATCAGGACAGGATCAGTAATGTAATGTATGTACACAGTGACTGCACCAGCAGAATAGTGAGTGCAGCTCTGGGGTATAATATAGGATGTAACTCAGGATCAGTAATGTAATGTATGTACACAGTGACTGCACCAGCAGAATAGTGTGTGCAGCTCTGGAGTATAATACAGGATGTAACTCAGGATCAGTAATGTAATGTATGTACACAGTGACTGCACTAGCAGAATAGTGAGTGCAGCTCTGGAGTATAATACAGGATGTAACTCAGGATCAGTAATGTAATGTATGTACACAGTGACTGCACCAGCAGAATAGTGAGTGCAGCTCTGGAGTATAATACAGGAGGTAACTCAGGATCAGTAATGTAATGTATGTACACAGTGACTGCACCAGCAGAATAGTGAGTGCAGCTCTGGGTATAATACAGGATGTAACTCAGGATCATAATGTAATGTATGTACACAGTGACTGCACCAGCAAATAGTGAGTGCAGCTCTGGAGTATAATACGGAGTAACTCGGATCAGTAAGTAATGTATGTATGTACACAGTGACTGCGACCAGCAGAATAGTGAGTGCCGCTCTGGAGTATAATACAGGATGTAACTCGGGATCAGTACAGGATCAGTTATGTAATGTATGTACAGTGACTGCACCAGCAGAATAGTGAGTACAGATCTGGAGTATAATACAGGATGTAACTCAGGATCAGTAATGTAATGTATGTACACAGTGACTGCACCAGCAGAATTGTGAGTGCGCTCTGGAGTATAATACAGATGTAACTCAGCATCAGTAATGTATTATAGGTATAATAGTTGCAGCTCGCCTGATTATATGGTACATGTGGGATTGTTTGCCCTTTTTATTTGCAGTACCTCCGCACACGTCGCTCCTCTTATCACCCCTCCGCACCAAACCACAATATGAGGCAGATGACGGATTATATTATATGACAATCAATACTTTATTAGCGGTAATCAGCACATCTTGGAGAATGTGATATGAGGAGAATCTCCCGGCACAGAGAAGGCGTCTGGTTTTCATTACTGACTTGTTCGCTTACCACAATCCTAATTAACCCTACGTGGAGTGATACTCACACCCCTCAAGTGGCACTGCACAATAACTGCAGGATGCGCGCTATTCTAACCTTTGCGGTACATGGACAACGTCTGGGGTCTCACACTGGAGGCAGTTGTCATTTCTAACCATCCTATAATAGCAGTGCTGAGTGTCAGTGTTGTGCTGGTGACAACACGGGGACCATTGTGAACCAGTCATTATGACCGATACATGCCTTCTGTGCTCACTGGCGCCACCTCGTGAGCAGTGTGCTTTCTCTGAACACCCAGGACTAGTGGGGAAGAGACGTGACAACCGCTCAGAGTACAATTCAGGCTTGAAAAATTGGCACTTCTCAAAGTGGCCACGGTGTGAAGTCGTTACTATTCTAGCAGTAACTACATTATTAGCCCCTAGAGGATGTAATGCTTCTCTCTGTGTACTTAAAGGGGTTGTCCATAATTAGAAAAACATAGCTTTTATTCAGAAACAGCATCACCCGTGACCATGGGTTCAGTCTGGTAATGCAACCCGACTCTTAAGTGAATGGAGCGGAGCTGCAATACCAACAACTTCAGGATCAGGAGCGGTGCTGTTATTAGTAGGCTGTTGTGTCAGCACTGTAAGTGCTGTGACTTTCAGTCTACTTATTTTCTAGATCCGCACTCCACTTCATCTAGATGGACAAAGTCCCGCCCCACTTTGTGTAAAAAGACAAAGATCCACTCCCACTTCCTGTAGACAGAGATCTGCCTTCACTTGCTGTAGAAAGACAAAGACCTACCCCACTTCCCGTAGAGAAAAAAAGCTCCGCCTCCAACTTCTTGTAGGAACGACTAGCCCCCACTTCTTGTAGAGACAAACCCCCGCCTCCAACTTCTTGTAGGGACAAAGACCCGACCCCTTACTTTCTTTACCCTGCCTCTGCTTGAGATAGATTACACTTGTAATCAGTCAGGGTACAACAAGTTAAGACAGAAGGGAGACACCTAAGCGGCAATTTGCAGTGATTTTTCTGGGGTAAAAAAAACCCCAATCCATCATTTATTTATAAATATTGTGATTTATCGTTTATTTAAAAAAATTAGGACTATATTAGGAAGTGACTGTGTTTTGGCTCCTAGCACCTCCAGTACTAAAATAAAACACATCGATCCTGTAAAACGTCGGTGCACAGAGTTACCTACATGACACGTTCAACAGAACTGAGCAGACATCCACCTGCAGTGCCCCCTACTGACTGGAGCTGTAGAGTACGTAGGGACCCCCTATGAGCCATGTTGGTTAGTCATTATTTCCCCACGCTTGCGCCCGCCCTATAGGGTCTGCACCCTGACAGCGGAGCAGTGACCTTACCAATAATGTATATACGGAAGGTAGAGGAGCAAGAATTGGGCAAACACCGCATGTAACAAGGCAGATGTGACCCCCGCTGCCATACACCCACACTGGATCTTGTACTCCCTGGCTGTCGCTGAGGCACTGACGGTGTGGTCCGATGTAGTTAAAAAATGGAAGAAAATTGGCCCATTGTTTTCTTGGTTGTCTTCCCTGAGATTGCGCCTTATTAGCCGAGTAATATACTCTAAGGTCTACCTCCGAGAACGAGGCAAGCGCAGGATTACGGCTTTGTTGTGTCGCGCTCTTCGATGTTCTCTTGGTTCCAGTCTTTTAACCCTTCAGGTAATGATGTGTCCTCTTCAAAACTCCCTGTCCCTTCCACAAACTCCTCATAAGTGGACTTCTCCGGGAAAGGTCTCGGACCCAACAGGTCGATCATGTCGGATTTTTCCAAGACTTCCTTCTCCAGCAACAACTTCCCAACCTGTTGGAGGCCAAAAAAAATGCAGCTTATTCCTTGCATTCATACAAAGACGGAACAGGAATGTTACACTCTGAGCGGAGAAACCTAAATTGTAGAAGATTCTCCTGCCTGTAACTCGCCCTATTTGACCATGTTTCAACAATGCAAAAACGCTTCATTTTTTTTCTGCTGCTTTTTTTTTCGTGCAGAAAATTGTCTGTTTTACAGTTCAAACAAAGTAATATGATGTCATGAAGACTAATGCTGCTATGGCTTTAAAGCCGCTGTTGAACAATTTTTCTCTTTTCTTGGTGTGGAGACTGAAAAAACCAACTTGTTCCTAGAAGAAGTCGCCATGCGGGCAATAACTATGTGCACACACAGTGTTTTTGCTGAGTTTTCGGAGCAGAAACTAAGTTTTTGAGATGAGAGTTCCTGCTTTAAAATCTCCTCTGTGCACATTTGGGCATTTTTGTCTTGCAGGTGTCCGCAGCAAAATAAGCAATAGCAATCTGCTCCGATTGGTTATTTTATGCCTTTTCCCCATTTTGATGCATCTTTAGTGCAGATTTGATGCAGTTTTTTTTTTACTAAATAGGAACATGGTCTCAATGAATCCTTTTCCTTCCCTTCCTGTTAAGTGATCTTCTGATAATGATAGCTTGGTAGCGAGCAGAGTGTGCACGGTTAATGGAGGCCGTCCACCTTTGAGGGTTCGCCTGAAAGCTTAGGTTACGCTGAAGTAATATACACAGGGGCCTTTAGGAACCTTGACAACCCCCTGATTGCATAGACCCCAGAATGAGGAATGGTTTTACCTTTTCCACCTGCTCCTTGCACTGAGTAATCAGCTCCACGGTTCTCTCGTAAGCAGAGTTGATGAGGTCTCTGGCCTCCTGGTCGATGAGCTCTGCGGTGGCTTCACTATAGGGTCTATCTGCAATCATTTCCCCCTGACGTCCAAGGTCAAAAGACACCTGACCCAGCTTCTTGCTCATTCCGAATGTCACTATCTGTAAGGACAAACCAGAAGCACCCACAGCCAATAAATAAACTAATAATGTCTCTATCGCTTCATTGGGGGGACACAGGTGACCTTGTTAGGTTGTGTATTATTTATCATCTTAGTTTTTCAGATTCTGTAACCGCTCAACCTGTCTTCCCACCTAAGAGACTGAGAGAACAGTGTGGTCTGATCCATATTGTACCCTCTCTAATCTACTACCAGGACACTAACATTTCAAGAGTGTGTCCCCTAATGAAAGCATTGAGAAAGGAATTAGTACCCAAAATCCTAGTTCAGTGATAAGGTGGGGAAAATGCAAGGTTTTGTAAAATTTAGCATTTTCTTTGCCTGACCTGTGCATACGCCGTCTGTGTGACCTTCTTCAGGTCGTCCTGTGCACCGGTTGTGATGCGACCAAAGAAGATCTGTTCTGCCACGCGGCCCCCCAGCATCATACACATACGGTCAAATAGTTGTTCCTTTGTGTATAGATACTGCTCCTTTGGGAGGTATTGTGCATAACCTAAGCCTTTCCCTCGAGGAATGATCGATACCTGGATGTGGAAGAAATGACGGAGGATTTATCGTGCGCTTGTCCTCTGTATTTATATCAATCACCTACGTTGTAAAATGAGTCATAAATGACAAACTTATATAATGCATCAAAGACTTAGGGGTCGATTCATCACTGCTTTTATACCAAAATCGTGGCATAAAAGCTTTGAAAAGTCGATAATTTTTGCGCAACTTGAAGTTGTGTAACAATTTTTGTGGCTTTTAGTGTTTTCACACCAGGATAAATCTGCTCTGCCGAAATGGGTGCAACTGAGGAGGAGCCGCCGGCCCGTCCAATTCATCAAAAGTTCCTGCGTTTGGTATTGCAGAAATGCAATTACTATTCCCTGACTGGCACGTAGCACGCCACAGAGAAGATGGGCCAAATTTATTCAGTGGCGTGTGTTAGTCTAGTCTTGGTGAATCGGGCCATGTCTGTTTTTGTTATAAAGTATAGTAAGAAAAGCTCGGCACACCAACGGATATATTAATATCCAAAGTGAAATTTATTAATGAGTAGTACATACACCACCAACGTTTCGGTCTGTGCTCAGACCTTCATCAAGGTACTATATATGTACTTTCACCTTATACACAGATACCTATATGTAGGTTAGCTCCCCACATGTTCTAGAAGATTTCTTAAGTGAGTTATTCGGTGGCTTGTGGAGCACGGTCCCTATGTGCTGGACGCGGTGTCCACCGCTTGTCCTGTGTGCTCACAGGACAAGCGTGGACACCGCGTCCAGCACATAGGGACCGTGCTCCACAAGCCACCGAATAACTCACTTAAGAAATCTTCTAGAACATGTGGGGAGCTAACCTACATATAGGTATCTGTGTATAAGGTGAAAGTACATATATAGTACCTTGATGAAGGTCTGAGCACAGACCGAAACGTTGGTGGTGTATGTACTACTCATTAATAAATTTCACTTTGGATATTAATATATCCGTTGGTGTGCCGAGCTTTTCTTACTATACAACATATGGGATTAGGACCCTACTCGAGCACCCTCCTGCTTTGGTTGTGCTAAAAACGTTATTATACAACCTGTTTTTGTTATAAGTCATGGATCAAAGTAAAATGAATGGGTCTGCAGGAAAAAAAAAAGAAAAAACAAAACAGCACACTGATGGGATAAGTATATCATCAGAATGCTGTCAGTTTTTTTCTACTGTGAGACCACAAGAAGCGACTTGTTGCAAGCAGACAAAGCTCCGTCAACTTACAGTGGTTAATTTTAACGCAAAATGTATATAGAGTTTTTCTTGGTGTATGGGGAAGCACAGCAGACTGTGCTCTTCTGCACATTATGCCACTACAAAAAAAAAAAAAAAAGAAAACTATACCACATGGACAATATAAGCCACTGCATTGCTTCACAGACACATGTCAGAGCCGTCCATCCAAGGTATAAGCGCCTGCAAATTTTCCTGCCATAGATCTCCAATGACAAGTGCAGGTGGATGTGTTCAAGGTTAACCCCTTCGGCATGTAGTGACGTGCATCACTTCTATTTATCATGAGTGATGTAGACCACTCTCTTACAGGGTAAATGTAAGCGACAAAGTAATTATGTAATGGTTTCTGGCAGTCCCCTATTTATACGTCACCTTGAGAAGAGGGTCAGCATGTTCCAAGAACCAACCAACCACTGCATGTCCAGCCTCGTGGTACGCCACGGTCCGCTTCTCATCTGGCTGAAGGACCTGAGTCTTTTTTTCCAGTCCTAAAAGCAGAAGGGTCTAATGTAAGGAATCTTAAAAAAAGGTAAAGAACTGAAACATAAGGTAGAGAACAAAAAGTAAAGAACAATCCCGCTACCTTGTCCTACAGTCCATCATTAATGTATATACACAAGGTAACTAGCATAGCGGAGTTAGTATCCGTACTGCACATTTTACTACGACACTCGCTGAATGGGATATAAAAATCGTAACCTCCAATGTTCTCACCTCCAATGACGCGTTCAATCGCCTGCTCAAAGTGCTTCTCTAGCACATACTCATTCAGGTGTCTTGCTGCAATCAGAGCGGCCTCATTACAGACATTGGCGATATCAGCACCTGAAATAAGGGGCAAAAGACGTCATGGGGCAGGAAGAAGCAGAGATGAGCTAATCGTTGTATCAGATGTTCTGCTCTATTACAATATCGGGATATCCTCACCTGTAAAGCCTGGAGTCAGAGCTGACAACTTCCGAGACAGGTCATCCTTGCTGATATTCTCCGGCAACTTCAAAGGACGCAGGTGAACCTTAAAAATAGAGGCTCTTCCTTTTATATCAGGGGGACCTATAGAAAGAAAAGAATAGGACAAACTCTTTAGGTATAAAGGCAAACATTGCCCATGGAGTCCAATTGTAAAAAAATAATACATTATATAAATGAAGACTTATCCCAAAGTTCAGTGATCCTCAATGGGTTGTTCAATAAACTCGATCACCTATACATGGTATAGTTTAGAAATATATGATCACTGGAGACCCTCTGTGATCATTAGACGGAAGTCCCAAAATCCTGCGAGAATGTGCATAGTGGTGGGGGGAATTGGGGTGTCTGTCCTTTTGTGGTGTCCTTATATAGTGCTGGGCAGCCTTGCTTATTAAATAGTCTGGGTATTACTAAGAGGCTGTGAGCGTGCATGGTGCACTACACGTACCCGTCTGATGATGGGTGTGCGACTGGTTGCTCATCTGTATTTTGCACCTTTTATCATGGGGTCTTGCCGCATCCTGCAGTGCATTAGTATTGGTAAGTATTGCCTTTTTTATATGTGGTGGTTGTTTTTTTGGATTAAGTGAATTGCAGTAGCGTGCATACGTGACCATGACACATGTCCCGTCTCTCCTGGAGTGGTAGTGACGCAGCCATAGACCGTAAATGGAGGGGTGGTCAGTCATGCTGACATATAAATTTGAGACCTATTTTGTGATTGTTAGGAGTCTCAGCAGCGATACTATCTTTTTATTAGGCAATAATGTAGTTTTTGGGACAATCCCTATAACATCAATCCTTCATGACTTACGACCTACCAATGAAGATTTGCCGATCAAATCGCCCAGGTCTCATCAAAGCGGGATCCAGTATATCTGCACGGTTGGTGCCGGCCAAGACTACCACATTTGTGTCGGAGTTAAAACCTACAGCAAAAAAAAATAAAACAGAACAATGAAATATCAGAGCTGTATGGACGATCAGTGGTCTTTAACCTGAGGCTCCGCAGGTGTTATAAACCTACAGCTCTCGCCCTTCCACCATGGCTGCAGCTCTGTGATCATCACTCACCATCCATCTCTACCAGCAGCTGGTTTAGGGTATTTTCCTGCTCGCTGTGCCCTCCGAAGGTCCCTTGTCCTCGTTTCCTGCCGACAGCATCGATCTCATCAATAAAGAGAATACATGGAGCGTTCTTGCGAGCTAACAGAAACATGTCTCGCACCTACAGAATGATGTAAAAGGCCAGATCTAATATTAGTATAGAACACTAATGGTCTGGAGGGGCCCCCAGCATCACCTCGTTATATACGTACCCTGGCTGGGCCAACTCCGACAAACATTTCCAGAAACTCTGATCCATTCACCGTTATAAACGGTACATTGGCTTCTCCAGCAGTGGCTTTCGCAAGGAGGGTCTTGCCGGTACCTGGGGGTCCAGTGAGCATTGCTCCCTATTCAAGTTAGCAGAAAGAACATGGAGTCTCAGGGCTAGTTCTTAATGTTAACCTGTCTAGTCTGTTACAATGCCTTCTGTTAGGGTAGGATAAAGTAGTGGGAGACATGTCGATTTTACAGCATGCAATGATCTGTGATCATCTAATAGCTTGTGACGGGGTGACCTCGCTTACATGCAAAGACACAATAGTCAATAGGATCGTTCTGTGCACAGAGTATCATGTGATCGGCAGCATGTGCAGCCGAGAACAAACTTGCTAAACCATTTTACCAGATGAAAGACCCTGTGGGACGCTCTATCCATGTATCAGCCACTGTAAATGGACCCTGAGGCACTGGTCAGTACCAACCCGTATACATAATGAAGAGGAGCGAAAGAGCTCTATAGCCTCATTAAAAAAAAAAACTGCTTGGCAACAGTGCGACAATATGGACCCCGCTAATCTAAAGGCCCCCATACATATTAGACCAACGTTGGCTGAATACGTCTATATCAAATGGTTCGGCCAATTGTCTTATGTGTATAGGGGCACCTGACGACTGATGTTTAGGGGAGATTTCGATCAGGCATGTCCGATTTCGATACGCTGATTGTACTTTCCTCCCGGACATAAGCTGCCGGCAGACCTGGCGCAGGTGTGCTTGGCCAAATGATGCATCTGTGTGTGGGAGAGTCGGATGAGATGACTGTCAATCAAGCAATCAGCAAAAGCATCGTTCAGCCGACCGCCGTCTAATGTTTATGCCTGGAGGAAGAATAAGCCTATTCTTTAATATTAAAGAATTGGATAACGGCTTTAGGATTCGCCTCAACAATCTCTGTACCATGCGTTGAAAGAAGAATGGGCACTAGACATCTAAAACATAGCAAAGACCACCCCGCTGTAACATGTGTCCTGGGGTATGGACATTGCAGCCTGGATGCGATGCCCATATTCTAAAAACCCCACTTCTCCATGCTCTCTTACCCGGGGTATCTTTGCCCCCAAATTGTGATACTGTTTGGGATTTTTGAGAAAATTCACAAATTCCATTATCTCCAATTTTGCCTCCTCGCATCCAGCCACATCACGAAACTTGACATTGTTGTTTCCTTTCATCATTTTGGCGGTTGTCTCCCCGATACCAAAAATTCCACCGCTTTTCCCTCCTCGGACAGAGCCCATAATACCTCTGCGTAGGCTATAAATTATGTATCCTACGATGAGTAGTGAGGGAATGAGGCTCATCAAGAAAGACCTGCAAAAATAAGCGGAGACTCATGTTAGGTAACAATGCAATCCTTTATTCATACAGAACCATATACCGTAGCTTTTATGTCATCTGTTGCTTTCTGTTATCAGCCATATGAAGAAAGAGGCAAACTAAAGTATAAAAATTCATTATTTGATGGAAATTATTTAGTAAATTGCCAGGTGCTTTTTTCCCCCATTTTGTATCCAAACTATGAACTCACCCATCACTCTCCGTGCTATATACGACATTGATACGATCAGCTGGTTCGATCCCCAGATCCTGCTGTGCCATCTCCAGATTGCGCTCAAAGCTGTCCACGCTACCGATATTAAACCAAGCTTGTGCCTTAAATTTACAAAAGGATTGTACGTGAAATGTCACAGACTAAAAAATTGGTCTGCTGAGCAAAATGTTAAAGAAAACAAGAATGCAATGATTGTGAATAATATATGGTGGTAAGAAATTTCCCAAAGGACAGAAAAAGAAGTTGAAAGTTGGACATTTTTCTATTTCATTTGGAAAAAATTAAACTTTTAGAAATAGATGGCAGCAACACATCTCCAAAAATGCTGGGACGGGGTTTACAAATAGCTTGAAATGTACGCTGTGCTAGTGAAAACCATCTGGGGATCAATTTAAAAAAAAAATAAATAAAAATCGGGTTAGAGAGGCAGAGTCTCCCAGAAGCAAAGATGGTCAGAGGTTCAACAATCTGAACAACTGCATCTAAAAATTGTGGGACAATTTGAGAAAAAAGTTCCTCAAAGTAAAATTGCGAAGACTTTGAATCTACAGCACATAATATCATCAAGAGATTCTGAAGAAATTCATGTGCACAAGGGACAAGGCAGATGGTCAATATTGGATGCTCGTGATCTACCGGTTCTCAGGCAGCTCTGCATTAATCATCACAACCCAAAAACGCTGCCGTCTTCTCTGGATCAAAGCTCATTTACAATAGAGGGAACCAAAATGAAAAACTGCTCTGTGGTCAGAGGAATCAAAATGTGAAATTCCTTATGGAAACCGTATGCTGCGTACTCAGGTGGGGAGTGACCATCCAGCTTGCTGTCGGCGAGAGGGAGCATCAAGCTTGCTGTCGGCGAGAGGGAGCATCAAGCTTGCTGTCGGCGAGAGGGAGCATCAAGCTTGCTGTCGGCGAGAGGGAGCATCCAGCTTGTTGTCGCGAGAGGGAGCATCCAGCTTGTCGTCTGCGAGAGGACATCAGCTTGTCGTCGCTAGAAGGGCATCCAGCTTGTCGTCGGCGAGAAGGAGCATCCAGTTTGTCGTCAGCGAGAAGGAGCATCCAGCTTGTCGTCAGCGAGAAGGAGCATCCAGCTTGCTGTCGACAACTGAGATGTGTCGCTGCCATCATTTTCTAAAATAAGTTAATTTTTTCAAATGAAATGGAAAAATGTCCAACGATGAACTTCTGATCTGCGTCCTTTGTTCTGCTATGAATTAAATATGGCTATAAGAGATTTCCAAATCATTGCATTCTCATTTTCTTTACATTTTACTCTGAATCCTAACATTTTGGCAATTAAGATTATACAAAGACAGACTAATAAAATCCACTTCACATACTGGAAGCAGAGTGGTGAATGCTACAGCTGGAAACTTGAATATCAGCGACAGGTTGGATGATCGGTGTTATTACCTCGGTGGAGGCTCCATGCACAGGAATCACTTTTACATATTGCTTATTGACAATTTCTAGCCGACCAACCTGCAGCGAATAGAAATAAAAATCAAGAATCAGAGCAGTTACAATAAATTACGCCAGGAAAAAACGTATCTCCAAAGATACACAGTGCAGGAGGTGTCCAGCATCCTCTTAGCTCTACTTTTATTGATGCCTGAACCAGTCCTGAGAGATGATAGTGTTCCCCAGAAAGGGTTGTGAAAGTCTTCTTGATAAATAAGCAGTCTAAAATAATTATAGCCCCTATATAACATTAATATGGGCAGATATTTATTAGTGGAATCTGGGAAATGCCACAAAAATCAAACCAGCAATGTGACAGCACAAGACAAGGATTGATTTTATTTTGCAAAAGTCTATCTCCTCTGGAGATAAATGGCGCAGTATAAGCAGCCGCTTATCTCCATACTTATATAATAAGTGAACTTCCCTATGGACGAAATACATCAATCTGCCCACGTCACAAGAGCCAGACAGGCCGGATTCCATAGCACCTACCAGCCCTCTTTCCAGGTAGAGATGGACAAACTCCTTCCAGCTAATTTCCTTTCCTGAGTCCCTAAGATAAAAAACTGCAAATCCGGTGACCAGTCCGGCTGCGAGGAACATAAGGCTGCGGAAATCTTTATCATCCCATGGGAATTCACCCTGTAGTGACAAATCAGGAGGAACAAATGTTAATATTTGTGGAGACAATGCCGATTACCTGGAGTGTTCGCCCGTGGCATCAATAAGACTAAATCCTTCTCCATCATTTTAAGGAGAAATATCAACAATAACCTGACCCCAAAATAATGAGAAAATAAGTTTTCATTTATAGATTTGGAAGCCTTGTGTATAATCCTACAGGGATGGATCTGATCAGCGTGCAACCGCGGCAGATGCTTAAAGGAATTGGACCATGAAGATTAATTTCTTATCCACAGGGTAGGTGACAAATTGTATGATCACTGGGAGTCTCATGTCTCCGATTTATTAAAGTGGTGGTCAAGCATGTGCACTAAGTCTCCATTCAATGTCTTCAAGCAGTGTACTCGGTGACCTGAGCCAGTCACAGAAACAAAGAATGTAGTGACTAATATTGCATACAATTGAGGGACACCAAACCACGTCTTTGTGACCATGAAGGACCACTACAATCCACCTTTCCTGCAGAAAGAGGGCAGGAGATGACTTGTATTTGTATTAGGTCTACACTTCTGTACCAGTGTTGCTGCTCACGCGAAGGACAGGCAGAGATACCTGGGTCATTTCTACCTGTGCAGGTCTATGTGGGTTATTTTGCATTGCATAATGACCAATGGACTCAGACGCACCTTCTGCACTCGCTTCCACCAGCCGGGCTCTTTCCTACTTCCATCCTTTTTACCGTTGTTCCCGCCATTGCCTTGTGACCCCAATTCCTTGTCTGTAATGGAAATGCACATCACATTAAAAATGAGAATTCCGATCTTTCGGGTTCAGGCCCTGGCTATACAGGAGTGAGAGGGGAGAACTCCGCACAGCCCCGGCAGATTTCATTCTCTCAGAGAAGTAAAAATTGATATAAAAAAAACAAGGATCAAAAGCACAGAGCAGTGAGAAACAGATTAAGCAGCTTATGGAATGCTACCTCCACATTTTTTTTTTCTCCCAAACACAGCGCCACACCAGTCTGCAGGTTGATTGCGGTATTGCAACTTGTTTTCTTTCACTTCAAAAGGACTTAGTTGCAATAAATGACAACCCAAGTTTTGATTTTTTATTTTGCACATCCCCTTTAAAGTTTATTTTCCTTGTTAACACCAGCAACATGTAACATACCTCTATAAGGTTTAGAGCCGGTGAATGACAACATCGGTGACGGCCTCCATTGGATATTCTGATGTAACGCCAGGCTTCCTCTAAGAGACTGCAACAGAAAAGCACAAGGATCAGTCTTCTATGGGGTAGCAATAAGAAGAAAAAGAAGCTCCCTTGTAGAAGCAGCCTGAACCCATAGCTGCAATTTGGTTTTCTATTCTTAAAGGGTTAATTCCAACTTTCATAAAAAGATAGTTCTTGTAAAATACAAGTAATTTAGCAAGTTACTGCTTAAAAAAATTTGCATTTGTTTTTTTTTTTTAGATATTTTCACTTTTCTTTTAATCATGTTGCCTTGGAGACCGACTACCGCTGAACATGTGCAGTGTTTACAAGCTCTTCTCTATTGAGCTATTAAGTGCAGAGCGCAATTGTTTCCTAATCCCGGCCATGCGCTTACGGTGGTCGGTTTCCTAGGCAATGAGCTGTAAACAAAAAAAAGTGATAATATCTGACAATATCCATCTATCAAGAGGGGAAGGACCCTACAAAGTGTAGTAGATATTTCATAAGTTTTGATCTGTGAGGGGGTCCGGCTGTTGTGACCCCCATATCGATCTCTGACAGAAGAGACCAGATGAGCTTTGCACTTTATGGAGAAGAGGTGTTAGTGATGTGCAGACTCAGACTGTAGAAACCTAAAGCCCCCTGACACGACAGCGACTCGTTAACCATTGTCAATATCTCCACTTGCCGGCAGTTAACTTGATTGACTGATGAGATATAAAGATAGCTGTTTGCTAAAAATGGAGCCACAAATCCCCATTTTTAGGTCAAGACCAGGACACAGACTCCATAGAGAGTCAGATATATTCAGCCGCAGCCCTGCAGGCTGTTCCACTGCACAGCTGAGGGTTTGCTACACTTGCATCCAATCTAGATAGTCCTTTTGTGAGTTCAGGACTGCGGCAGCACAAATCTGCCTCTCCTGAGGGTTTGCTACAATGTATCAGGTGTCATTTTAATGTTCTGGCTGCAGATAATTGCCAGGACTCCATGCAATTGTAGCAAACCCTCAGCACTCTTTACATGAATAATGTCACAATTCAAAGACAGCAAGCAGAGGTGGTGAAAACAGACTGGAAGACAATGCACGTATGTATAGGTGAGCTGTGGTCACTTCTGACAAGCCTGTCACCCCGCACAGTCCTCACCTGACGTGCCCCAGTCCCGCAACACAGACCCCGCCACCAGCCGGCCCGACAACATCTCACGACCCCGGAGGAGAGCAGGCGTCCGAGCCCCGCACTCATCTCACTGTTCTGTATGGGCTGAAGCAATGTCACTGCAACTGGTACAGATTGGGATCCTAACTGCGCCTGTCAATTTTCAGCCAATAGAAAAGCGGCATTCCGGTCAGGCAGAACAAAGGCACACTGAAGGGGGCCTTCACAGCCGGTCCTTCTGTGTCCTTCACATATTGTTGTCTTCTAGGAAACAAAGTATAGACTAATTGGTTCCGAGGAATTTAGTATACATATTTTTGGTTCCTAGATCTCTATAGGGGAGACATCGATATTATTGTCATACGACCAGTGATTAACATATGTAGAAACAGTTGGGGGTCCATTAAATGTTTTTTGTTTTTTTTTTTGGAAAATCTATGTCCCCTGGTTGCAGTGTGTGTGTATACAGCTGCAGAGACTATGTACCGGACCTGGGGAGGGTGAGTAAGGATCACAATAGGTATATTATATCATGTGGCTTACTCACCCTCCCCAGGTCCAGCACTGAGTCTCTGCTGCTCCCATTTGTGTGTTAATAATGTCTTATGTTCTGCAGCCAGTCAATGACTTTAGTGATAGGCTCAGGGGCTGACACACCTCATGTGTAGCCGATGTGGCTGCACTGGGGCCCAGAGGCTCCAGGGGGCCCCTGCGGGGGGGCTAATAATGAGGGCAATCTGGTCTGTTTATCCGGCCCCAAGGCTTCGGGAGGCCCCTGGCCAGATTGCTCTCGTGCGGCGGGCAGGGAGAGATCCCTGCAGCTCCGCTGCCTACAAGAGAAAATGTTAGCGGACCTGCAGCGATCCATCCTGCTTCCTGTCTCACACAGCAGTCAGTGGCGCGGCTGTACCAGAGAGAGGAAGTTGTTGGCGAAGGTGATGCTGCGGAAGAGCGTACAGAGAAGTGAGAGGTGCTGTGTGTGTGTGCGCGTGTGTTTGTGTACGTGTGTTTGTACATACGTGTGTGTGCATGCTTGCGTGCGTGCATAGCGCTGCAGGGGAACATGCAAAGAGGTGATTGGTGCTGTGTGTGTGTGTAGGTGGAAGAGAGGGGAATAATGGTGATGGAGAAGGCAATTATGGGGGTTAGGGAGAGGGCAATGGGGGGATGAAATCAATGATGGAGTTGCTGGAAAGGACAATGATGGGGGTGGTGGAAAGGGCAATAATGGGGGTGGTGGGGAGGAGTAAATGATGGAGGTGGTGGAATGGGCAATGATGTTGGTGGTCGAAAGGTCAATAATGGGGTGGTGGGGAGGAGGAAATGATGGAGATGGTGGAATGGGCAATGGTGGGGAAAAGGCAATGATGGGGGTGGTGGAAAGAACAATGATGGTCATGGTGGAAAGTGATTGGGTGGTGGGGGAAAAAGCAATGATGGTGGTGGAATGGGCAATGATGGGGTGGTGGGGAAAAGGCAATGATGGGGTGGTGGAAAGGACAATGATGGTCGTGATGGAAAAGGGCAATAATGGGGGTAGTGGGGGAGGACGAAATGATGGAGGTCGTGGAATGGGCAATGATGGGGGTGGTGGGGG
>JARQOD010000010.1:31089973-31129329 GCA_033576555.1 Oophaga sylvatica | reverse complement strand
AATAATGTCACAATTCAAAGACAGCAAGCAGAGGTGTGAAAAACAGACTGGAAGACAATGCACGTATGTATAGGTGAGCTGTGGTCACTTCTGACAAGCCGTCACCCCGCACAGTCCTCACTGACGTGCCCCAGCCCGCACACAGACCCCGCCCAGCCGGCCCGACAACATCTCACGCCCCGGAGGAGAGCAGGCGTCCGAGCCCCGCACTCATCTCACTGTTCTGTATGGGCTGAAGCAATGTCACTGCAACTGGTATAGATTGGGATCCTAACTGCGCCTGTCAATTTTCAGCCAATAGAAAAGCGGCATTCCGGTCAGGCAGAACAAAGGCACACTGAAGGGGGCCTTCACAGCCGGTCCTCTGTGTCCTTCACATATTGTTGTCTCGAGGAAACAAAGTATATACAATTGTTCCGAGGAATTTAGTATACATATTTTGGTTCCTTAGGATCTCATAGGGGAGACATCGATATTATTGTCATACGCCAGTGATTAACATATGTAAAACAGTTGGGGGCCATTAAATGTTTTTTGTTTTTTTTTTGGAAAACTATGTCCCCTGGTTGCAGTGTGGTGTTATACAGCTGCAGAGACTATGTACCGGACTGGGAGGGTGAGTAAGGATCACAAAGGTATATTATATCATGTGCTTACTCACCCTCCCCAGTCCAGCACTGAGTCTCTGCTGCTCCATTTGTGTGTTAATAATGTCTTATGTTCTGCAGCCAGTCAATGACTTTAGTGATAGGCTCAGGGGCTGACCACACCTCATGTGTAGCCGATGTGGCTGCACTGGGGCCCAGAGGCTCCAGGGGCCCCTGCGGGGGGGCTAATAATGAGGGCATCTGGTCTGTTTATCCGGCCCAAGGCTTCGGGAGGCCCCTGGCCAGATTGCTCTCGTGCGGCGGGCAGAGGAGGATCCCTGCAGCTCCGCTGCCTACAAGAGAAAATGTTAGCGGAACTGCAGCGATCCATCCTGCTTCCTGTCTCACACAGCATCAGTGGCGCGGCTGTACCAGAGAGAGGAAGTTGTTGGCGAGGTGATGCTGCGAAGAGCGTACAGAGAAGTGAGAGGTGCTGTGTTGTGTGCGCGTGTGTTTGTGTACGTGTGTTTGTACATACGTGTGTGTGCATGCTTGCGTGCGTGCATAGCGCTGCAGGGAACATGCAAAGAGGTTGATTGGGTGTGTGTGTTGTGTAGGTGGAAGAAGGGGAATAATGGTGATGGGAAAGGCAATTATGGGGGTTAGGGAGAGGGCAATGGGGGGATGAAATCAATGATGGAGTTGCTGGAAAGACAATGATGGGGGTGGTGGAAAGGGCAATAATGGGGGTGGGGGGGGGAGGAGTAAATGATGGAGGTGGTGGAATGGGAATGATGTTGGTGGTCGAAAGGTCAATAATGGGGGGGTGGGGAGGAGGAAATGATGGAGATGGTGGATGGGCAATGGTGGGGAAAAGGCAATGATGGGGTGGTGGAAAGAAAATGATGGTCATGGTGGAAAGTGATTGGGTGGTGGGGGAAAAAGCAATGATGGTGGTGGAATGGGCAATGATGGGGTGGTGGGGAAAAGGCAATGATGGTGGTGGTGGAAAGGACAATGATGGTCGTGATGGAAAAGGGCAATAATGGGGGTATGGGGGAGGACGAAATGATGGAGGTCGTGGAATGGGCAAAGATGGGGGTGGTGGGGGAGAAAGCATGATGGAGGTGGTGGAAACGACAATGTGGTGGGGGAAAAGCATGATGGAGGTGGTGGAATGGGCAATGATGGGGTGGTGGAAAGGACAAATGACGGTCGTGGGGAAAGGGCAATAATCGGGGGGTGAGGGAGGGAGGAAATGATAGAGGTGGTGGAATGGGCAATGATTGGGTGGTGGGGGAAAAGGCAATGATATGGTAGTGAAAGGACAATAATGGTGGAAAGGGCAATGATGAGGGGGGATAGGGAAGGAGGAAAATGATGGAGGTGGTGGAATGGGCAATCATGGGGGTGATGGGGGAGAAGGCAATGATGGAGGTGGTGGAATGTGCAATGATTGGGTGGGAGAAAGAAAGCAATGATAGGTGGGGGAAAGGGCAATATCGGGGTGCTGGGGGAAGGCAATGTTTAACACAGTCCCTCAGTATATAGTGTCGCACTTACTATACATAGCACAGCCCCTTAGTATATAGTGTACTCGCTTTTATGTATAGCAGCATTCCTCAGTATATAGTGTAGTCACTTTTTATATATTGCACAGTCCCTTATTTATATAGTGTACTCACTTATTATGATAAACCATCTTAGTAACATAGTTTCCTCTTTTGTTATATACAACACTGTCCCTTATTACACACCATCCTCTTTATTTATATGATGCCGTCCTTATTATATAGCTTCCTCTGCTGTTATGTACAGTGCTGTCTCTTACATAGTGTATTCTTGTTATTTTTGTTATTCACCAGCGCCCTCTTTTATCACATAGTCCGCTTCTTGTTAGATATAAAATGACTGCTGATGGAGGAGCCGGTGACCAGACTACTTGTTCATTGTCTCCTCCATTAGAAAAGAAGCTTGCCCATGCTCCTCAGCCATCATTGCATTATTATTTAACAAGAGAGGACGGTATGTAATAAAAAAACAGGGGCTCCATATAATCCAATATGTAAGGGACGGTGCTGACATAGCAAGAGAGGGCACTGTATAAGGACAGCAATATACGTAAATAAAGGAATGTATTATATGTGTGTGTGGCTATATATCTATATTTATAATATATATATATATATATATATATATACGCTGCTGAAAAAAATCAAGGGAACACTCAAGTAACACATCCTAGATCTGAATGAATGAAATATTCTCATTGAATACTTTGTTTTGTACAAAGTTGAATGTGCTGAAAAACAAAATCACTTAAAAATCATCAATGGAAATGAAATTAATTAACCAATGGAGTCCTGGATTTGGAATCATCCACACAATTAAAGTGGAATGTTAAATGTCCTTAAAACAAGTCAAAATGATGCTCATAGTGTGTGTGTTCTCCACGTGACTGTATGACAACCCTACTGAAACAACGCCTGGGCATGCTCCTGATGGGGCGGCAGATGGTCTCCTGAGGGATCTCCTACCAGACCTGGACTAAAAGCATCTGCCCAACTCCTGGACAGTCTGCGGTGCAACGTGACATTGGTGGATGGAGCGACACATGATGTCCCAGATGTGCTCAATCGGATTCAGGTCTGGGGAACGGGCGGGCTAGTCCATAGCTTCAATGCCTTCATCTTGCAGGAACTGGTGACACACTCCAGCCACGTGAGGTCTGGCATTATCCTGCATTAGGAGGAACCAGGGTCAACCGAACCAGCATATGGTCTCACAAGGGGTCTGAGGATCTCATTTGGTAACCTAATGACAGTCAGGCTACCTCTGGCGAGCACATGGAGGGCGTGTGGCCCTCCAAAGAAATGACACCCCACACCATTACTGACTCACTGCCAAACGGGTCATGCTGAAGGATGTTGCAGGCAGCAGATTGATCTCTACAGCGTCTCCAGACTCTGTCACATGTGCTCAGTGTGAACCTGCTTTCATCTGTGAAGAGCACAGGGGCGCCAGTGGCGAATTTGCCAATTCCTGGTGTTCTGTGGCAAATACCAAGCGTCCTGCACGGTGTTGGGCTGTGAGCACAACCCCATCTGTGGACGTCGGGCCCTCAGACCATCCTCATAGAGTCAGTTTTCTAACCGTTTGTGCAACACATGCACATTTGTGGCCTGCTGGAGGTCATTTTGCAGGGCTCTGGCAGTGCTCCTCCTTGCACAAGGCGGAGGTAACGGTCCTGCTGCTGGGTTGTTGCCCCCCTACGGCCCCTCCATGTCTCCCGGTGTACTGGCCTGTCTCCTGGTAGCGCCTCTGGACACTACGCTGACTGACACAGCAAACCTTCTTGGCACAGCTCGCATTGATTGTGCCATCCTGGATTGAGCTGCACTACCTGAGCCCTTGTGTGGGTTGTAGAGTCCGTCTCATGCTACCACAGTGTGAAAGCACAACCAACATTCAAAAGTGACCAAAACATCAGCCAGAAAGCATTGGCACTGAGATGTGGTCTGTGGTCCCCACCTGCAGAACCACTCCTTTATTGAGTGTGTCTTGCTAATGCCCAATAATTTCCATCTGTTGTCTATTCATTTGACAACAGCATGTGAAATTTATTGTCAATCAGTGTTGCTTCCTAAGTGGACAGTTTCATTTTTACAGAAGTTTGATTTATTGGAGTTATATTCTGTTGTTTAAGCAGTGTGTTTTGTTGTAATAATATATATATTATATATATATGTAGCTTTGTTTGCCATGAACGGAGGGGGGCCCAGACACATTTCTTGCACAGGGACCCCAAGCTGTCAGTGTCCGCCCCTGGGTTGGCTGCAGTGCTGTCGACGTGCCATCCAGACACCCGGGGAAGAGGAGATTCCAGGCTTGTCCCGGATGGGGAGTAAAGCAGAGTTTGCTTTAAAAACAAACCACAGCTGGGGAATAGGGAGATGGGTAACCAGACACCCGGAGGCCAGGGCTGTGTTGGCCCCAACATCCTGATTCTAGGCACAGAAAACATTTGGGGCAGCGGCTTTAAAAAAAATTTTGTTCGAAGGGAGTTGGAAGAATTATACAAACTAATTTTACAGGGGGAGGGGGCAAATTATGACAAAAATGCTTCAAACAGATATAGAGGGTGGGGTTCAGAGCATGCTGATGTGTGAAAGAGGCTTTACTGGTGTATGGGGCCCCTGAGCTGGAGGGGCCCGGAGTCAGGTTTTCATAAGCCACTGTGGGGTGGAGGAGGAGGGGGAGGAGCGTCATGTGATGACAGCTGGGAGAGGGCAGCCAGTGCTGAGCCACAGGGGCGGGACTTTCCACCAGCCAATCCCTGCTCAGCGCGGGCTCAGCAGGATTCTCCTCAGTCCCCAGTCAGGAGCAGCCCCGGGTGAGTGTGACTGAGCTGTGTGAGTGTATGGACGGTGTGAGGAGGCTCAGTCCCTGCAGCAGACGCCGCCCCTCACCTCCTGCCAGTCAGGGGTCTCCAGGAATAGGCTCACCTCCCACACGTCATGTAACAGAACCACACACTACATATATATATATATTATATTTATTATATATCTGAGGCCGGCCTCCAGCATAAGGCTGATGGGAAAGAAGACCTGCAGGGGGAATAAAGCCAGTCTCAGGCCTCTCTCACAGGAGTTTTATAACATGGCCGAGTGCTGTGCGATGGTTTTTCAGCACAAAGTTACACTATGGGGCAGCGCAGATCTGTGTTTTTTTTACAGACCGGACCTGTGGAGAAATAACCTGCATCATGCTGCGATGGCTCTGGAATTCGGATCACACGCACCCACTGAAATCTATGGATGCGTGTGATACATCTGCGAACAGGTTGCGGGATGCAGTGACGGACAGGAGGCAGTCAAGGGTTAAACAGATTTTTACTTAACAAGGATGTAACTCCTCGCAGGGAGAGGGGGAAACGTGAGGTAAAATGCGGTCAGAAGGGAATATAGAGGTTTGGTTGGGGGAAAAACAACGCAGGAATAACAGGATCGTTTTCAGAGAAGTCACTTATCACCAGACGTCTTCCTGACGGGAAAGTTCCCGGGGTAGAGGATGGCGCCAACAGCCGTCGGCACGACGTGGACCCGGTGCGGTCCTGAAGAAGGCGACGGTACGTGCCCGATCGGCAATGCTGAGTCTTTGAGCGTCCTGTGTAGTCCTCATTACAGAGACTCCTGTGACCTGGACAGGGTTAAGCGAGGCAGTGCTGACAGGGTTAAGCGAGGCAGTGCTGACAGGGTTAAGCGAGGCTTGTCAATTGTTCACTGAGGATTCAAGAAACCGTCCCAGTAAAAGTCACAATCTCAGGCGTCACGGAAGCACCCCTGGCTGTAGCGGACAGATTGGCACCTCGAAGGGTCGGAGTCAGCCTGCACTAGGTGGGCTTCTTGTCAGAGTACCTGCTGTAAGCCCGTCACAACCAGGCGCGCATCTGCGTCACTGTCTCTGAAGCAGGAGGACTCATTCAGCCGCGCGCTGCGCCTTCCCGCCAATTCTGTTTTTGCGCACTGTATTGCTCCTGGTCACGCTTAGCCACGCCCCCTGTCCGCAAGCCTAAAGATCGGTCCGGTTGCTTAAGCTTTCCCCCAGACAAAAGGGGAGACAGCCCTGACAGTCCTGGACCCGGCTCAAGAGAGGTACCCCCAACCCAGTTTCTCTTCTTACACATCGGCCTGTACTCAGCTGTCATCTGAGTGCAGTCCGACATCCACGGCCTCAGACGATGGAGAATTAAGTTCTCTTCTCAATGTGCTCCAATTCTTTCATCCAAGAGAACCGGATCACACTAAAAGATGACACTCGGATGAGAGTTTGAGCCGAGTGTCAGTAGCATAATCCATGTCTGGGGGATAAACAGTTTTCAACCTGAACGGTGCCAAGATGCGACCGTCCAGGTTGAGAACCACTGGTGAATGAGATGCTGCGAAAATGCTGTCATCGTTCTGACTTTAATATAACTCATCATTCTCTCTGCTCGTGCCGATTGCTGGCAGAGCAGGGAGAATGACGAGAGCCGTCTTCAGCACCTGCCACCGAGGAACAGCGCTTACTGTAGCGCTTCTACCCCAGCGGCCGTCCGTGTGGTACTGATGTGGGACACGGTTGCCACATGTGTGCTGCAAGTATTACACACACGGATCTCCGGTACTAGAATAGACGGACGTGTGAAACCGACCTTCCATGGTGTCCATGTGAACATATATCGCTTTAGGCATTTTTGCCATTGATTATGACTGTCCTGTGATAACTGATCCCTGTATGCCATTATCAGAACTACACATTGCATATTTTTCATCTTTGATTGTTGTTCAGCTTCATTTACTAGAACATAGACAACCCCTTTAATTAAAGGGGTTCCCAGAAGCATACTAGGATCACATGTATTTCTGCCGATTTTTCCCACAGCGTATCTGCAGTTTTACTACATGCAGATACTGCTGAGGTTTTTGTTGCAGATTTGGTGTTGATCTCACCCTTTCCATTTCAAAGGCTGAAATCTGCTCCGAATATATACAAAGAATTAATGTGCTGAAGATGAAAAAAAATACAAAAAAAGAATAACAATTATTTTTCTCGGGGATTTAAAAAAAAAAAAAAGCTATAGATAAAATTAAACTAAAACTCACTTTGCTGATGCTGTAAAATGCTGCAGATTTTATGCTGTAACGGGTCTGGTGGGTGGAACTACTGACGAGACAGGTCAGGTTGGTGGAACCACAAAGCTTTATTATACAAGAGAGTTTACTTGTAAGAGAGCGGGTGGCACCTGGGAAAAGGGCAGGGATTCACGGCAGGAGAATATTTTTTAGTTTCTGGACAGGCAGGTTTGTCACAGCAAGTGACCAAGGAAGTCTCTGGGCAGGCAGGTTGTAACGGCAAGTGACCAAGGCAGTCTCTGGGACAGGCAGGTTGTCACGGCAAGTGACCAAGGCAGTCTCTGGGACAGGCAGGTTGTCACGGCAAGTGACCAAAGCAGTCTCTGGGACAGGCAGGTTGTCACGGCAAGTGACCAGGCAGTCTCGGGGACAGGCAGGTTGTCACGGCAAGTGACCAGGCAGTCTCTGGGACAGGCAGGTTGTCACGGCAAGTGACCAAGGCAGTCTCTGGGACAGGCAGGTGTCACGGCAAGTGACCAGGAAGTCTCTGGGACAGGCAGGTTGTCACGGCAAGTGACCAGGCAGTCTCTGGACAGGCAGGTTGACATGGCAAGTGACCAGGCAGTCTCTGGAACAAGCAGGTTGTCACAGCAAGTGACCAGGCAGACTCTAGACGGGCAGGATGTCACAGCAAGTGACCAGGCAGACTCTAGACAGGCAGGTATATACGACCTGATATGGTGGAGCCTCCAGGTAGGCTGCAGTCGGATGGCAGATGATCGCTCCCAGGTGAGCAGGCAAGAGCCGGGGATCTCTGCAGATGATGTCCGAACTTCCGGATGGAGCTGCAGTCGGATGGAGATGATCGCTCCCAGGTGAGCAGGCAAGAGCCGGGGATCTCTGCAGATGATGTCCGAACTTCCGGATGGAGCTGCAGTCGGATGGCAGATGATCGCTCCTAGGTGAGCAGGCAAGAGCCGGGATCTCTGCAGATGACGTCCGAACCTCTGGATGGAACTGCAGACGGATGGCAGACAGACAAGCCGACAGGTAACAGGCAGGAAACTGGAATCAGGAGCTGATGGCTGAAACAGAGTTAGACTGCACAGGAACAACATTGCTCGGGCACCTACATTAAGGAGGAAGCCCTTAATATAGGGTGGAGTCCTCCAGCATTGGCTGGAGACTGATTTGGAAAATGGCGCGGCTCCTTTAAGAGCGGGGGAGGGTGCGGGCGCGTGCCCTAAGGCCAGTAGCAGGGAAGGAGCGCGCGGGACCAGCAGGGCGGAAGGAGAGCGCCGAGGACAGGTGAGGAGAGCGACGTCCCTGTCTGGCAGCAGGCAGGGACGCGGGCGCTACAGTACCCCCCCCTCTAGGCCCCCCCCTCTTTAGGCCAGAAAGAAATTTAGCTAGGATAAGAGGGGCATGGATGTTCTCCGAGGCTCCAGGTTCTCTCCTCAGGACCAAACCCCTTCCAATCCACCAAAAAAATAAGTCTTTCTTCCTACCCTTTTTGTGGCCAGAATGTTCTCTACCTCAAATTCATCATCAGCAGACACTGGAGCAGGAGGTGTACCTGTAGACTTAAAAAAAGAGTTAAGAACCACAGGTTTGAGGAGAGATACATGAAAGAATTAGGAATTCTCAAATTGGCCGGGAGTTTCAATTTATAGGACACCGGATTGATCTGACTGATGATCTCAAAGGACCGATGAACCGAGGACCTAACTTGTAGGACGGAATTTTGAGTCGAACATATTTGGACGAAAGCCAGACTTTGTCCCCAGGACGGAATTGAGGAGGATCCGACGTTTTTTGTCAGCATGTCTTTTCATGCGCTCGGAAGACTGAATGAGTGCGGACCGGGTATCTCCCAGATGGAGGAGAATTCTCTAACTAGAGATTCCGCAGCTGGATTGTCCACAGAGATGGAAACAGGGACAGGATCCGAGGGTGCTGACCGAAGACTACAAAAAACGGAGACTTGGTGGAAGATTCGCTCTCATGATTATTGTAGGAGAATTCGGCCCAAGGCAGGAGCTCCACCCAGTCAGAATGGTGGGCATTAACGAAATGTCGAAGATAACTGGTCAAATTCTGATTTATTCGTTCAACTTGTCCATTGGACTGTGGGTGGTAAGCGGAGGAAAAATCCAGGGTGACGTCTAGTAACTTACAAGTGGCTCTCCAGAAACGTGAGGTGAACTGAACCCCACGATCCGACACAATGTGACGAGGCAGACCATGAAGACGGAAGATGTGGCGGATAAAGTCTTTAGCCAACTCGGGTGCAGACGGGAGACCTGGCAGAGGAATGAAGTGAGCCATCTTGGAAAAGCGGTCAGCGACCCACCAAATGACCGTACAACGGCAGAGACGGGCAGATCTGTTATGAAGTCCATGGCTATATGCTGCCAGGGGGCAGCGGGTACAGGAAGCGGAAGAAGACGGCCGGTAGGCAGGTGTCTCGGAACTTTGTTGCGGGCACAGGAAACACAGGCAGAAACAAAGTCTATTACGTCTTTGTGCAGGGTAGGCCACCAATAATGCCGGGTAATGAGTTGGAGGGTCTTTCTTTGACCAGCGTGGCCAGCGAGTTTAGACGAGTGACCCCAATGTAGGATTCTCTTCCGATCGGTTTCTGATACGAACGTCTTACCAGGAGGGAGACGATTTAGACTCACGGGAGCCACCTGCATCACTCTGGCGGGATCGATGATATGTTTAGGCTCATCTTCGAGATCCGACACCAGGAAAGACCGAGACAAGGCATCCGCCTTGACGTTTTTGTCAGCTGGGCGAAAATGCAAAAGAAAATCGAAGCGGGCAAAAAACAAGGACCACCGGGCTTGACGAGGATTAAGTCTCTGTGCCTGCTGGAGGTATGCCAGATTTTTGTGGTCCGTGTAGATGATTACCGGATGAAGAGCCCCTTCGAGTAGGTAACGCCACTCCTCCAATGCCAACTTAATGGCCAATAGCTCTCGATCTCCTATGGAGTAGTTGCGCTCGGAGGAGGAGAAGAGTTTGGAGAAGAAACCGCAGGATACCATCCTCCCGGATGGCGATTTTTGGGTAAGAACCGCTCCGGCTCCAGCAGAGGAAGCGTCCACCTCCAGGAAGAACTGCTTGTTGCCATCCGGGCGATGCAGCACTGGAGCGGAAGAGAAGGCCTGTTTCAGAGAAAGGAAGGCCTCCTCTGCTTCGGGCGTTCCACTGTTTGGGGTTAGCATCCTTGCGAGTGAGCGCTGAGATTGGAGCAGTCCTGGAAGAGAAGTGCGGTATGAAGAGACGGTAATAGTTGGCAAATCCCAGGAACCGCTGAATGGCCTTCAACCCCTCCGGTCGGGGCCACTTCTCGATGGCAGACAATTTCTCCGGATCCATTCGTAGGCCTGTCTAGAAAATGATGTAGCCCAGAAACGGAAGCGATGTCTGCTCAAAGAGGCACTTCTCATATTTGGCGAAGAGGTGATTCTGCCTGAGCCTGAGCAGAACCTGACGAACATCCCTCCGGTGAGACTGAAGATCCGGAGAGAAGACCAAGATGTCGTCAAGGTACACCACAACGCAGAATAGAGGAGGTCCCGGAAGATGTCGTTGACCAACTCCTGAAAGACTGCTGGAGCATTACAGAGACCAAAGGGCATCACCAAGTACTCGTAGTGGCCGTCCCGGGTGTTGAATGCCGTCTTCCATTCATCTCCTCGACGGATACGAACCAGGTTGTATGCTCCACGAAGATCTAGTTTGGTGAAGACTCTAGCCCCTCTAAGACGATCAAACAGTTCTGGAATGAGCGGAAGAGGGTACTTATTCTTCACCGTGATCGAATTTAGGCCTCTGTAGTCAATACAGGGACGGAGAGATCCGTCTTTCTTTTTAACGAAGAAGAAACCTGCTCCCGCTGGGGAGGTAGATTTCCGGATGAATCCCTTTGCTAAGTTCTCCTCGATATATTCGGACATCGACCTGGTCTCAGCAGCAGACAACGGGTAAATACGCCCACGAGGAGGCGTAGTACCGGGCAACAGGTCAATCGGGCAATCATATGGTCTATGCGGGGGTAATGTCTCTGCTTCCTTTTTATTGAAGACATCAGCAAATGACCAATATGGAATCGGGAGTCCAGGTAGATTAGCAGGTGTAGGAGAAGAATAGACAGGATGAACAGGCACCAGACATGTTTTATGACAGTCCTGTCCCCAGCGAAGAACCTCTCCATTCTGCCAGTCGAGCACAGGTGCATGTTTTTGGAGCCAAGGCAGACCTAGTAAGAGAGCATGAGAGAGTCCAGGTAAAACATGAAACGAGATGCTCTCAGAATGCAACATTCCCACCTGCAGGGTTATGACTTCGGTGATAAGTCGGATGGGACGAGGTAGGAGGCCCCCATCCACAGCAGCAACAGATACAGGTTCAACAAGAGGTTTGGTGGGAATGTGATACTTCTCTACTAGAGCCTGTGACACGAGATTCCCAGCTGCTCCAGAATCAAGTTGGGCCATTTCGAAGTGGCGGTTCTTACCGATCAGAATTGAAACCGACAGCAGCAGGGATGAAGAGGATTTATTTTTGTCTAGATTGACCTCTCCGAGCGAACCTAGACACAGGCGTTTTCCCGACTTCTCCGGACAGGTTTGGATCCAGTGCTCCTTACTGCCGCAGTAGAAGCAACTTTCTCGGCACGGCGTGAGTCCTGACGGGCTTTGACCATCTTGGTCTGGTCGACCTGCATAGGCTCAGCAGGGTGCACCTGAGGAGAAACGGAAGAGGTTATAGATCTCTGACACGAGGGTGCAAGATGGGAAAACTCTTTTTTACGGGTGATCTCTTTGGCTCGTTCCTGGAACCGTAGATCAATTCGATTGGCAAGATTTATTAAATCATCAAGCGAGGTTGGAATGTCCCGACCGGCAAGTTCGTCTTTAATACGGCCGGACAGACCTCCCAGAAGACCGAAATTAGAGCTTCATTGTCCCAAGCTAGTTCTGAGGCTAAAGTCCGGAACCGTATGGCATATTGACCAACGGTGAAACTCTCCTGACGGAGACGCAGCAGAGATGATGCAGAGGAAGTCTTCCGTCCAGGTTCGTCGAATACCTTCCGGAAGGCCGAGAGAAACGCAGGCAGGTCAGACACCAGAGGATCCTCTCTCTCCCAGAGAGGGTTAAGCCAGGCCAGGGCCTCTCCAGTGAGATGGGACATGATGAAGGCAACTTTGGCCCGGTCAGAGTTAAACTGGTGTGCCAGGAGTTCAAAATGCAGGGTGCACAGATTAATGAAACCCCGAGCCAGAGCAGGATCGCCTCCAAACCTAGGAGGAGCTGACAGTCGGGGTCCGGGAATGGAAACCACGGAATTGGGAATCAGCGGGACTGACGGATTATGAGTCATGGCTCCAGCGATGGTTGCTATTGATGATTTCAGAGTGTCCAGACGGGATTTGACGTTCGCAGGTGACCCAGGATGGCCTCCTGTTGAGACCTCTGGCGAGACAGCTCATGACACAGTTCCGGGAGTGAAGGGGTTTGGGTGCCACCGGGTTCCATGGCCCGAGCAAACTGTAACGGGTCTGGTGGGTGGAACTACTGACGAGACAGGTCAGGTTGGTGGAACCACAAAGCTTTATTATACAAGAGAGTTTACTTGTAAGAGAGCGGGTGGCACCTGGGAAAAGGGCAGGGATTCACGGCAGGAGATATATTTAGTTTCTGGACAGGCAGGTTTGTCACAGCAAGTGACCAAGGAAGTCTCTGGGCAGGCAGGTTGTAACGGCAAGTGACCAAGGCAGTCTCTGGGACAGGCAGGTTGTCACGGCAAGTGACCAAGGCAGTCTCTGGGACAGGCAGGTTGTCACGGCAAGTGACCAAAGCAGTCTCTGGGACAGGCAGGTTGTCACGGCAAGTGACCAGGCAGTCTCTGGGACAGGCAGGTTGTCACGGCAAGTGACCAGGCAGTCTCTGGGACAGGCAGGTTGTCACGGCAAGTGACCAAGGCAGTCTCTGGGACAGGCAGGTTGTCACGGCAAGTGACCAGGAAGTCTCTGGGACAGGCAGGTTGTCACGGCAAGTGACCAGGCAGTCTCTGGACAGGCAGGTTGACATGGCAAGTGACCAGGCAGTCTCTGGAACAGGCAGGTTGTCACAGCAAGTGACCAGGCAGACTCTAGACAGGCAGGATGTCACAGCAAGTGACCAGGCAGACTCTAGACAGGCAGGTATATACGACCTGATATGGTGGAGCCTCCAGGTAGGCTGCAGTCGGATGGCAGATGATCGCTCCCAGGTGAGCAGGCAAGAGCCGGGGATCTCTGCAGATGATGTCCGAACTTCCGGATGGAGCTGCAGTCGGATGGCAGATGATCGCTCCCAGGTGAGCAGGCAAGAGCCGGGGATCTCTGCAGATGATGTCCGAACTTCCGGATGGAGCTGCAGTCGGATGGCAGATGATCGCTCCTAGGTGAGCAGGCAAGAGCCGGGGATCTCTGCAGATGACGTCCGAACCTCTGGATGGAACTGCAGACGGATGGCAGACAGGCAAGCCGACAGGTAACAGGCAGGAAACTGGAATCAGGAGCTGATGGCTGAAACAGAGTTAGACTGCACAGGAACAACATTGCTCGGGCACCTACATTAAGGAGGAAGCCCTTAATATAGGGTGGAGTCCTCCAGCATTGGCTGGAGACTGATTTGGAAAATGCGCGCGGCTCCTTTAAGAGCGGGGGAGGGTGCGGGCGCGTGCCCTAAGGCCAGTAGCAGGGAAGGAGCGCGCGGGACCAGCAGGGCGGAAGGAGAGCGCCGAGGACAGGTGAGGAGAGCGACGTCCCTGTCTGGCAGCAGGCAGGGACGCGGGCGCTACATATGCGCTTAATATCAACACCAAATTTGCAACGTGTCATTCGAAACTTAGAAAAACATGACGTATTCAGAGATGACAGTTGGTGGAGCCAGAGGCCGACAGACATTCTGCTCCAAATTCTTCTCAAACTATAGTTAACGTTTTCCATAGAATGTTATGAGCACCAACTAATCTCATATTTCAGTAATGGGAAAATCTGTATTCAACAAATGCAGATATTACTCATTAAGTTTGGAATAAAGTAATATTCTTTCTGTCCCAGTTACAGAGATCTCTTCATGTTGGCCTGATTCACTGGGTTGAGCTGCAAATATCCATTCCTGAGGCTACAATGAAAAGTTTCTGTAAGGTAACGCTTTAGTTCCTGCTTTGTAAAACCACAGTAATGGTACAACTTCCTAATATTGTAACTTCAGTTAGAGAGAAACTATCATTTTGCCTTTTTTTTTTTTGCACCACCCACAGATTTTCACTGAAACGCAATACAATATTATAAGCCAAGGGTCGTTTTAATCACTGTGCTGCAGTGAATGTTGGACGAGCGGATTTCTACGTGTACAGAACAATCGTTGATACGATCGTTCTGTGCGCATAGAATCTCATCGCTCTCAGCAGCACATTACCTGTATACATAGGACGAACTGCTGTCGAAAAAGGTTCATTCAGACGTCCGTGCAAATCGGTCCGAGATCTGACTGCAGTGCATGGACTGACCGCAGCTCTCTCGACCAGAGAGGGACAGCCTCATAAAAATACATGAAACCATCAGACCCGCGGCCAGTCCGTGCATTAGCAGTCCGATTTCAGACTGATTTGTACGGACGTCTGAATGAGCCTTAATAATGATTTTTAACGCTGGCATTAATCATCCAAACACCCGCCAAATCAGAGGTTTTCTCATTTATCCGGCGGTGATAGCTGCAATGTTCACACAAGCCGATAAATCAGTCAAACAGATTCACTTTCCGGATTATCGGCTTGTCTAAAATGGGTCTTGAGAGCAAAAAAAGATAACACGTTACTAAAGGATCTAAGGTTTGTTTGATATCTGTTACCAGGGGCGTACATAGGTCTGCATAGGAGCTGTATGCACAAAGCAATAAGAGTGTTAAAAATGTTTTTTAATTAGCCTATTGAAAGCAAAGCTGATCCATATTTTTGGGGGTTTAGCATATATACAGAACGTGATCATTTTTTTGGTCATTAGTTGGATCATTACTCTAAAAGAAAAGCAGCAACTGTGTTGAGTAGCATCAATTTTATTGACAAAATCATTTTTTAATATACAAGGGGATAAATAATAGCAATAATTCTGTAATAAATAATAATGTTACTCTGGCTCCCCGTTATGGATCTTTTTTTTTTTTCTTTTTGGATTCCACTTGTGTTTTGCAGTGATTGAGTGGTTTGAAGATAAAATAAGTATCTAATACTCACCACGATGAGGCCAGCATACAACTGCCCATATTCTAGAAATAATATCCAGACCCCCTGCTGATTTACTGGTCTGTTAACACCATACGGTAAAGTACGGACCCCCTGACATGCATCATTTTTGCACGTTTTTTTTTGTCCCCCTTTCCTTCCCAAAGTCCATTGATGTGAAGAGTGAAGGTTCACAGCATTAACCCTTTCTGCACAAACCCATAGGGCTTTTTAAAACTTGCAAAATTAAAGTGCAGGATAGGAACAGAATAATACCCCAGCACCTTAGTGAGAAGAGACTCAGCGAGGCACTGAATATTCCTATTAGAGATGCCAGAGGCTGTACATTTTATATACAGTAGTTGGGAAAGATGTGTAGGGTAGTAATAAACCTGCGTTGCCCACGGCAGTGCCTGCAGGGAAGAGCAAGAAGAAGAAATTATAGGACCGAGTCCTATATATTGACCCTCCCCACAAGTAACGCCTGTATAAGGGAATTATAAAGACGTCTCAGCAGGAATGGTCGCTGTCTATTAGTCTGGAATGTCTCGTTTTAGCGTCTTCTTATCCAGGGGTGCAAAGATGGTTCTTTTCAAAGTTTTGTACCACTTCTATCTGTACAAGCGTCCCTCTGTATAAAGTTGTCCCAAGCGTGGGTCTCTCTCTCACTGCTGCCAATTATCCTCTCCAGGCTCCTGCGTCTGTTTCCGGAGATTCAGTCTCATACAGCGGGGGCAGCTTGTTGAGTTGTCATAATAGCAATCCCTGGAAAAAAATAAATAAATAAAAATACAGAATATAAAAAAGTCACTTCACCCTCAAATAAAGTCACAGGGACTGTGCAGATATTGATATAAGAAGGCGAAGTTACATGAGTGGCCACGCAGACCGAAACCTATAGTGACTAAATATGGCGACTTGATCCAAAATCTGGATCAATGGGGACGTAAAAGGAAATATTTCTCTGGGTGTTTAATGTAAAAATGATAGATCAGTATAACGCAGATACATAGAAAGGATCTCACCTGTGGAAAACGGCGGCGCAGTCCTGGCACACAGATGTGTGGCTGTCAAATGGGAATAAAATGTCTCCTTCCTTGCACAGTTCACACACGAAGCCTTTAGCCTGGCAGCGCTGCAAATGTAAAGATCACATCATGAACTACACCGACCAGATCTACACTGACCCCAGGGCAACAACAAACTGGTTTCTTTTGCTTTGCAATAGCCAGGCTTGCTAAAGAGGCACCCAACACCCACCCTTTACAGCAGCCCTAAGGAAGCACCCCCCCAATGTAACAAGCTGATTTCTATTACTACCCTGTCTGTATTGACCGACTACAGAAGCAGCTTTACAGGCCACATGCTGCTTCTCTAGTGCCCTCCCACCATTAAAGAAGGGGATATGACAGAACAACAACGTATTATCTATCTTCAGGATGGGCGATCATTTCACGAGGGGGTGGGGGGGTCCCACAGCGTTCAACCATCTCTATCAGTCATATAGACTTAGAATGTAGCGGCTTGACCCATTGAAATTGGAGACACAGGACCCTGTTCCCATGATAGGTGGGAGTCCCAGGGGTGACTTATAAATCAGACACTTATACAAGGTATTACCATGTAATACAATGTTAAGCAACTGACACTGCAGCATCCCGTCTATACTAGAAATGAATTTTCGCCCAGTGTAATCTGACAGGTTGCCTTTAAAGGCTATGGACGCCTTTTACATGAAACAAATGATTTTCACATGTGTTAGTAGTTAACTTTAGTTAATAAAATTGCACTTAGTTTCAGTCTGCAATCTTTATGCTTTCATTACTTTTCAGCCCCTTGATATGCAGTTTGAGCTCATCCAAGTTTCAGATTTTTTTTCTAATGTCAGTGTCTCTCCCAGTAATATAGGCTGGATGTGAGGTCTGTGTGTCTCCCAGTAATATAGGCTGGATGTGAGGTCTGTGTGTCTCTCCCAGTAATATAGGCTGGATGTGAGGTCTGTGTGTCTCTCCCAGTAATATAGGCTGGATGTGAGATCTGTGTGTCTCTCCCAGTAATATAGGCTGGATGTGAGATCTGCGTTTCTCTCCCGGTAATATAGGCTGGATGTGAGGTCTGTATGTCTCTACAAGTAATATAGGCTGGATGTGAGCGCTGTGTCTCTACAAGTAATATAGGCTGGATGTGAGGTCTGTGTCTCTCCCAGTAATATAGGCTGGATGTGAGGTATGTGTGTCTCTCCCAGTAATATAGGCTGGATGTGAGGTCTGTGTGTCTCTTCCAGTAATATAGGCTGAATGTGAGAACTTTGTGTCTCTACCAGTAATATAGGCTGGATGTGAGATCTGTGTGTCTCTCCCAGTAATATAGGCTGGATGTGAGATCTGTGTGTCCCTACCAGTAATATAGGCTGGATGTGAGATCTGTGTGTCTCTCCCAGTAATATATAGGCTGGATGTGAGATCTGCGTTTCTCTCCCGGTAATATAGGCTGGATGTGAGATCTGTGTGTATCTCCAGTAATATAGACTGGATGTGAGATCTGCGTGTCTCTTCTGGTAATATAGGCTGGATGTGAGATCTGCGTGTCTCTTCTGGTAATATAGGCTTGATGTGAGATCTGCGTTTCTCTCCCGGTAATATAGGCTGGATGTGAGATCTGTGTGTCTCTCCCAGTAATATAGGCTGGATGTGAATCTGCGTTTCTCTCCCGGTAATATAGGTTGGATGTGAGGTCTGTGTGTCACTCACAGTAATATAGGCTGGATGTGAGATCTGTGTGTCTCTCCCAGTAATATAGGCTGGATGTGAGATCTGCGTTTCTCTCCCGGTAATATAGGTTGAATGTGAGGTCTGTGTGTTACTCACAGTAATATAGACTTCTAACATTCAGAAAGCAAATGAATGATAAAAAGAAAAAAAAATCCTTACGCAGGTGTACATAGTCTTTAAACAAATTTTCTACTAAGGCTGTGTTTCCACTATCAGGAAACACAGCGTATATGACGGAGCGGAAACTCCGCTCGTCTAAGCCCCGTCCCCTTTCTGACGCACGTTATTTCCGGGGGTGTTCAGGACACCTCCGGAACACCTCCGGAAATAACGCAGGGCTACATAGCCCTGTGTTAAATTCCGTTGCGGCGACGGTGCATCGCCGCAAGACGCTAGGACATGCTGCGGTCTGAAAAGACGCGCCGCATGTCCGTAAACGCAGGTCTTCCGCCTGCGTAATTTTGCGCATAGTGGAGACGGGATTTCTTAAATCCCCTCCACTATGCTGTAACATCTGGACGCTGCGTGTTTGGCGCTGCGCCAGCGCACAGCGCCAAACACGCAGCGTTTCCTGATCTGGAAACTCACCCTAACAGTTTCACCTGCCCACAGGATAGATGACAAATGTTGGTACAGGTCCAACTACTGGGACCCCCACCATTGCTAGTTGTATGATGCAGAGGCCGAGCAGGCTAGTTGCGCTCCATCATTTGTGTCCATAACTCCCATAGACAAGAATAGAGAACCATGTGCATATGTGACCACCATTAATATCCCACCTCACAGTCCAGCTTAATGTGCTTGGCAAACATGGTGTGTATGTCCGTGAGGGAGGCGCCCAGCCGTCCGCTGCTGACATCCAGAAGATCCTGCAGGGAATACATGTCATCGTTCTCCACAAAATGCTGCCGATCCTGGAGCTGTAAGAAGAAGACAGCGTTAAATTAAAAAAAATAAATAAAGCCACATGATACTACGTTACCGTAAATGACATCCTGACCTGTAGCAGCAATCGCGCCTCCATCGCTTCTTTACAAGTGATGAAGTACGGCTTCATGAGGAGGATATCCTGACGTAGCTTCTAAGCAGGGGACAAGATGACCGAAAAAAAAAATAGCAATCAATCAACAGAAAGAGATATTCTGCAAATTACTATTGATCCAAATTCATATAAAAAATTGTGCATAAAAAAACAGGAAAATACGGCAATAATTTTCTTGAAATTACAATTGATCCATAATGTAAGCCTGGACATAGCGGAAAGTATTAAGGGTCTGCTTGAATCTTACCCGAATCTCTACCAGCTCTTCCACGTAGTTAAACAGCAAAGGGTTAGTTTCCCGCAGCCTCAGCACCGGACGTCCCACCATCAGGGCCAGGTAGCGCATGCTGCAGCGGGACACCTGGGGTGGAGATTGCAGAACTAAAGATCAGATATGCTACTGTCCATCATGACCGATTTCACTTCTTCCTGACATCTCCGGTTGGAAGAAAATTGGGATATCACATAAGATTATCAGCAGATCCCACCAATGGGTTCAGACTCTCCTGTATGTCAAGGACCCCCAACAAATAAAGGGCCAGCTGTATTCTTTATTTCTCACCTCCAAGTTATGTTGAGGACTATGCAGTTAAAAGCTGATGGTACGTAAAGGTTGTTCCCAAAATAACAAGTTATCCCCTTGAATAGAGTGGCCGCCATCCGCTCCGTTTATTTTCTATGGGTCTTGTGGCTATTGTTCCCTGCTCGATGGGGGGCAGGATCTCACAATAGACAATAGTCGGACCCCCAGGGATGTCTTGTTATTTTGGGTCTATCCTTAGAGAATCCCCAGAATTTAGTGGCATACACTATCTCTATGGCATCTTCTGCCATTTTTCTCCTTCGTCTCATTGGGGGACACAAGACTGTGGGTGTATGCTACTGCCGCTAGGAGGCTGACACTAAGTAAACATAAAAAAGGTTAGCTCCTCCTCCGCCGTATACACCTCAGCACTGGCCGCAGGCAAACCCAGTTCATGCTTAGTGTCTGATGGAGGCACACGTCTGGTTTCTTCCAGACCATTTTTTTTTTTTTCTCTTCAACTTTTCCACGAAGATGAGATAGGGGCGACGGACCCTTCTGAAGGGGTCCGATCTCCCCAAACCATCAACGGGCGAGCACGTGGAGTTAAGCCTGCACCGTCCCCCATTTTGGCAGGCGAAGCCCCCCTTTAATTTTGAGACTGGGCGAGACGCTGGACTAAGATGGCAAGGTCCACCGCAAGCAAAAGGGGAATTTCTAGCGCTATGGCCAGAGACGGAATCCGAACCCACCTTCAGAGGACCATGGTGTTTGTGGGGCCGAGAGATGTGCTGGAGGGCCTGCCATAACGGATGAAGCGAGTATTCACAGACTGTGGGGAATGGTGAGCGTCTGAGGCGGTCCTGGTTTCAGCCAGGAGCAGGGATCCGGCCTGAGCCCTTCCCTCTAAGGAGTGTCATCTTCCGGCGGCCCGCCCCCCGGCTCTGGGCGGCCGCCGTCCAAAATTTAGTCCCCGGCTTCGGCCGATGCTAGGCCGCGGGCGGAAATTTAGTCCCCGGCTTCGGCCGGGGACTAGGCCGCGGCGCCTAATCCGGCTCCCGGCTTTGGCCGGAAGATAGGCCGGGCTCCGCCCCGGCAGCGACACCTCCGGCGGGCCCGTCCCCTGTTTCGCGAGCGGCCTCGCCATAAATTTAGGCCGCGGTTTCGGCCGATGCTAGGCCGCGGCCGGAAATTTAGTCCCCGGCTTCGGCCGGAGACTAGGCCGCGACCGGAAATTTAGTCCCCGGCTTTGACCGGCGCTAGGCCGCGCCTCGTGACCCCTCCCCCTAAGGCTCGCTATTTAGGCACGCCCCCCCTGGGAGAGCGCGCTTTTTTTGAAGTCTGGAGCCTCCGTCTCTCTCTTGCGCCCAGTGACCTTCTATACAAAGCGTTTCACAGGACGGGCATCCCATCGTTATCAGACATTCGGGGATACAGGACTGGGGTAAGTGCTACTACCTCCAGCCTGGTTGCTCCACTTCGCTGCGCTCCGCCTCACCTTCACCGCCACATCCAAATAATTGCAGTAAGGACTCTGTGACAGATCCAGTATGTCCAGAAGGGCTAAGACTCACACGGTGCTGTATACAGCATGCATTGCCTGTAGGTCCCCTTTTCCGCACGCCCAGACTAATCGGGTCTGCGAAGCCTGTGACTCTGAACAGGCTCAGGAGCCCTTACCTATAGCCGAGCCCAGTGCGTCAAGTCCCCCGGAGTGGGCCCTATCTCTGTCTCAATCTGTGGCGTCATTAACGAGAGCAATCGAGTCCCTTCAAGCTCCTGATAGGAGCAGGGACAGTGGTTCACCCGTCTTGGCTACGTCTCAGGAACCTCCGGCCTGCAGGGCCGCACTCTCACCAGGCAGACGCAGGGGAAGCGAACCCACACTGCGTCGCCTATGCCGTCCGGGGCCTCGGCATCCTTCAGTTCAGTTTCTCGCTCTCCCTCACCTTTGGAAGCGAGTGATCAATATTCGGACTCCGATTCTGAAGGCTCCCTCAATTTAGAAGCACCAAATTGTCAGGAGACAATTGACAGTCTGATTGAAGCTGTCAATCAGTCTCTGGGGGTAGACGATGAGTCCACCTTGGCCTCTGGTCATAAGGTGTCCTTCAAACGAGCCAGGCAAACTCAAAGGTTTTTGGTGCTCATCCTGAGTTTGAAGAGTTAGTGCAGCGCCACCGGGAAAAGCCGGACAAGCGCTTCGCAGGACAGAAGGCCATTAATACCAGATATCCTTTTGCTCCCGAACTTCTGAAGAAGTGGGCGGAATCTCCTGCGGTCGACCCTCCTGTGTCGCGTTTGGCGTCTAAAACGCTTCTCTCTCTTCCCAACGGTTCCTCGATCAAGGATCCAACGGACCGTCTGATTGAGAGCTTGGCTCGCTCAGTGTTTGAGGCATCAGGTTCTGCTCTCTCTCCTTCTTTTGCAGCAACTTGGGTTGCTAAGGCCATGATATCCTGGTCGGAGTCTCTTAATAGAGCTCTCCACGGTATAGAAGTGCCGTCTGAGGTAACTGAGATCTCTAATCAGATAGCTCTTTCAGGAGACTTCTTAATTAACGCTTCCATGGATGCGGCAAATTGCGCAGCTCTAGCTGCTGCTAATGCGATTGCTATCAGGAGATCCTTGTGGTTAAGAACTTGGCGAGCAGACTCAACCTCAAAAAAGTCACTCACATCTTTACCGTATCAGAGTGGCCGTTTATTTGGCGAGAAGCTGGATCAGCTCATATCTGATGCGACAGGAGGGAAGAGCAGTTTCCTTCCTCAGCAAAAGATTAGACAGCCTTTTCGCCGTCAACTTCAGCCTCGGTTTAGGGTTTTTCGTAACCCAGGTTGGGCCGCGACAGCCACCTCCAGCGGCACAGGTCGACCTAATCAGGCCAGAGATCGCCAGGTCTCCTACAAGACCAACCCTTTGGGAAGAATGCGATCTCAACAGCCAAGATCTAGAGGGTCTAAACCCCAAAGATATTCGGACAAATGACTGGAGGCAGAATCCGGTCAATTCGTCCAGAGTAGGCGGCCGCTTACTCTGGTTTCGCCCCACTTGGCTATCAATTACTCACGACGAGTGGGTCAGAAGTTAGTCTCCTCGGGGTACAAAATAGAATTCATCGGCCTTCCGTCAAATCATTTTTTTCCCTCGCGTCTTCCCAAAAAAGATTCCCGGGTTCACGCCTTATTCAGGGCGGTCGAATCTCTTCGGCGCAGCGGGGTCATTGTTCCTGTACCAGAGGTCGAAAAGGGTCAAGGGTTCTATTCCAATCTGTTTATAGTACCCAAGAAGGACGGCACTGTAAGGCCTATTTTGGACCTAAAACGTCTGAACCAATTTGTCAGGATTCGACATTTCCGAATGGAGTCTCTCCGCTCGGTCATAGCAGCCATGGAAAAGGGGGAATTTCTAGCGTCAATAGACATTCAGGATGCATATCTTCATATTCCTATATTCCCTCCTCATCAAAGGTTTCTTCGGTTTGCCATCGGCGACCTTCACTTTCAGTTCGCAGCCTTGCCCTTCGGACTAGCCACAGCCCCCAGGGTGTTCACAAAGGTTATGGCTGCTGTTGTGTCCATTCTGCACTCCCGAGGGATAGTCATCTTGCCATACTTAAGGGTATGCCACACTAAACAATATCGCTAACGGGATCGCTAAAAAACGTCACTATTTAGCGATCCCGTTAGCGATATTGTTCAGTGCGGCAGCTTCCAGCGACGAGCTTCCTGCTGTGATCTCGCTCGTCGCTGGAATCGTTCCGGACCCTATTTCATCGCTGGCGCTCCCGCTGGGTAAGTATCTTATCGCTGTGTGGCACCTTTTCTTAGCGATTTAGCGGTACTTTTGTACCGCTAAAGTCGTTAAGAAGCCTGACTGCGGATAGCCACTACCGCCATGGTGTTCACATTTGGTTATGCTGCTGCTAGTGTCCATTGTTGCACCCGAGGGTAGCATACTAGTGGGCATACTTAAAACGATCTTCTCATCAAAGGTCCGTCCCTTCAGGCCTGCGAGGAAAGTGTCAACATCACGCTAGACATGATGATATTCAACACTGCTCAGGGGTTGATAACTCTTCCTCGAGACAAGGCCCTAGTTCTCCGTCAGGAGGTACGGGTCCTTCGCCAACCAATTCCTCACACCATCCGGTTTTGCATGAGGGTCCTAGGAAGGATGGTGGCGGCAATCGAAGCCATTCCATTTGCCCAGTTCCATCTCCGCTCCCTCCAGCATGCAATCCTGGCGATATGGAACAGGAGCCCTTACTCGCTCAATCTTCGGTGCCGTCTGTCCCTGCGGGTCAGACAGACGCTCACATGGTGGACAAACAGCACCACTCTCCTCCAAGGGCGATTTTTTTCCTCCAGTCCATTGGCTGGTAGTCACAACGGACGCCAGCCTTCTCGGATGGGGAGCAGTGTTTCGTCACTATACAGCCCAGGGGACATGGTGTCGGCAGGAATCAACCCTCCCGATCAATGTTCTAGAGATCCGAGCCGTTCGGCTGGCTCTGAAGAGTTTTCACCTTCATCTGGCTGGCTTTCCTGTCCGGATACAATCGGACAATGCCACGGCGGTGGCATACATAAATCATCAGGGGGGTACCCGCAGCAGGGCGGCCATGCACAAGGTAAAACATATTCTGACCTGGGCAGAGAGAAATCACTCTGTGATATCAGCGGTCCACATTCCGGGCGAGGAGAACTGGGCAGCGGATTTCCTCAGCCGTCAGGGGATAGCGTCAGGGGAATGGTCGCTACATCCCGAGGTTTTTCAGCAGATATGCCTACGCTGGGGAACCCCAGATGTGGACCTGATGGCCTCCAGGATAAACGCCAAGGTGCCCAACTTCGTCTCCCGGTACCGGGATCCGCAGGCAATTGCAGTGGACGCCCTGGTTCTACCGTGGAATCAGTTTCACCTTCCATACTTGTTTCCACCGATAGCTCTGCTCCCAAGGGTGATCAGAAAGATCAGGTTAGAGGGGGTCCCAGCGATATTAATCGCTCCGGATTGGCCGCGTCGTTCATGGTACGCAGACTGGTACAGTTGCTCGCCGACGCACCCTGGCGTCTACCAGAACGCGTGGATCTTCTCTCCCAGGGCCCAGTCTACCACCAGAGCTCAGCGGTCCTGTGTTTGACGGCCTGGCCGTTGAATCTTGGATCCTAACCAGGGCTGGATTCTCCAAAAAAGTCGCTGCTACAATGGCTAGCGCTCGGAAACCCACCTCGGCTCGTATCTACCATGGTACTTGGAAGGTCTTTTTTGCATGGTGCAGGGAACAGGGTTGTTCTCCGCTTCTGTTTTCGATCCCAAACATTCTGTCTTTTCTCCAAGCGGGCCTAGATTCAGGTCTAGCTCCAAGTACTCTTAGACGACAGATATCAGCCCTGTCGGTTCTTTTTCAAAGAAGAATCGCATCTAATTTGCAGGTTAAGACCTTTATTCAAGGGGTTGTCCATATAGTACCCCCCTACAGGGCTCCCTTAGAGGTTTGGGATCTCAATCTGGTCCTAGGAGTCCTGCAGGAATCTCCATTTGAGCCTCTTCAGGAGGTTTCCCTGACATACCTGTCATGGAAAGTGGTGTTTTTGGTAGCCATAACATCCATAAGGCGGGTTTCGGAGCTGGCAGCACTGTCTTGTCGAGCTCCGTACTTACTTTTCTATCATGATAAGGTAGTGCTCAGACCAACACCACCTTTTTTGCCTAAGGTCGTGTCCTCATTCCATATTAATGAGGACATTGTTTTGCCCTCATTTTGCCCAGCTCCGACGCACCGAGTGGAGAAGGCTCTCCATACGCTGGATCTGGTGAGAGCACTCAGGAGATATGTATCTCGGACGGCATCCTTTCGGCAGACGGACACGATGTTTATACTTCCCGAGGGTCGCAGGAAGGGACTCGCTGCCTCTAGGTCAACTTTAGCCAGATGGATACGATTAACCATTCAGGAGGCCTACAGCATCAGAGGCGCTGTGGTTCCCGCAGGAATCAGGGCTCACTCCACCAGAGCAGTGGGTGCCTCCTGGGCTCTTCGGCATCAGGCTTCGGCGGAACAGGTTTGTAAGGCGGCAACCTGGTCCAGTCTGCATACTTTCTCCAAACATTATAATGTCCATACTCAGGCTTCAGCGGATGCAAGTCTGGGTAGAAGGATTCTTCAGGGCGCGGTAGCGCACCTATAGGCAATGCCTGTCATAAATTACACTGTGGAGTCGGTTTCCCACCCAAGGGACTGCTTTGGGACGTCCCACAGTCTTGTGTCCCCCAATGAGACGAAGGAGAATATGGATTTTTGTGTTACTCACCGTAAAATCCTTTTCTCCGAGACGCTCATTGGGGGACACAGCACCCTCCCTAATAGCCGGATGGCTTCGTTTTGGAGTTAATTCTATTTCTTGGGTCTATAGCAGTAGATTTACTTCTGGATATATTGTACCTGTTTTAACACTGATTTATTCTTTAGCCTCCTACTGCTTTTTGCACTAAACTGGGTTTGCCTGCGGCCAGTGCTGAGGTGTATACGGCGGAGGAGGAGCTAACCTTTTTTTATGTTTACTTAGTGTCAGCCTCCTAGCGGCAGTAGCATACACCCACAGTCTTGTGTCCCCCAATGAGCGTCTCGGAGAAAAGGATTTTACGGTGAGTAACACAAAAATCCATATTTTTCTTAATAATGGGATGATGACTGATCCAAGCGGTGATGTGCTAGAGATGCGATCCGTGAATACCTTGCGTGGTTCAAAGTCCCAGTTGTGAATAACGCGGGCTGGGATGACGGCCAGATCATTCCAGTGGCAATTGCTGCAGTAATACTGCCCCGTGTAATCGCACTGCCGGGCCTCGCTGGGGACGGTCCCTGTAACAAGAACATCAAACAAAAGTGAATGCTATGCCAGAATACTGATGTTTACAGCGGGCCTGGTGCCCATTATACTGCACGGAACAAAGAGGATCTGAAGAAGCTGCAGTGCCATTCATAAAACCCTAACATTTACATAACCAAGAACTTAACTTGCAGAATCCAAGGGAAGAATGGTGCCAAATCTGTCTGGCAGCCAATTATCCACTCCTATAGGAATAAAGTGCGAGCTCTGCGGACCCACATCTGCATGTTTTTTTAGGTAGCTGTCGTACGGATGATAGCTTAGTGTGTAAGTGTGCAAAATAGTGCGGGACAGGGGAAACAGGAGATGAAAATTTATCGAACTCCCAAGTCATATACCATCCCTTCAGCTCAAAAAAAATTATCGGCAGCACATTGTCCCTTGTAAACAGGACATGTGCTGCTGAGAACTTGATGATCAGCAATGTTAACGATCGTTCTGTGAGCATCGCATGTTCATCGGTCATTCAACAGTCGCCGATCTGCTGGCAAGTAACAACCAGAGGAAATATATTCCATCGGTCCTAACAGAACAATTCTTCTCCGTCATTGCTGATTACATGTGTTGGATGTAGTGTACGGAGAAACACACGTGCATGCAAAAAAATGTGTTTAATGCAGAGGTGTCTGGCACTTTAAAGGGTTATTCCACAAGTCAGAAGTTATCCCGTATCCTCAGGACAGAGGTTAACTTGATGCTCGCTGGCGGTTCTCCTGCTGCCAGGACCCCCAGTGATTGTGAGATTGGGGCTCTGGAACATATTAAGAACACACATCACATTTTGGCCTTGTGATGGACCTGTACTTACGCAGTGAGATGGGCGCCCTGCACTCGGCACAGCGGTAATCCTGACTGTCCAGTCCCGTCTCTGGGCAAATGGTTAACTCGTACTCGGACTTATGACTGACTTTTGATCTGACGCAGGGTTTGGTAATGAGGTTTAGACATTTGCTATGACAGCGATAGTAACAACCTGCAAAAGAAGAGAATGTGAACGCTGGCAGAGATGTGCGTACTAGAAGATACGATCAGTTCTCCATGTGATTCTAACATGAAGGCTCTATGTCATGTCTAAGATCATACAAAGTCTATTTCAGACTTTATAAGGCAGTTATTCTCCTTGCAGGGGTGGCCATAAACTTTAGAAAGCTGTTAGTCGAACCCCATCACGGACATGCATCCTCAGTTTGGTAGAGCAAGCTTGTGTTTTTTAAAGGATATTGATGTTGAATCCAATATGCCCGATTCTTCTGTCTCCTGACATCTGCCATAACAAATAGTATTATTTCTAGGATGCTCTGACTTTAACTACTGGGGAAGTTAGGGGAGAAACTGCAGTGACTACTGAGACAGCTGGGGAGAGAACCTGTCGTCACTACTGGGACAGCGTGGGGAGGACCTGACCGTCACTACTAGGACAGCGGGGAGGACATGCCGTCACTAATGGGACAGCGGGGGAGGACATGCCGTCACTACTGGGACAGCGGGGGAGGACATGCCGTCACTACTGGGACAGCGGGGGAAGGACCTGCTGTCACTACTGGGACAGCGGGAGGAGGACCTGCCGTCGCTACTGGGACAGCGGGTTGGGGGGGTGGGGAGGACCTGCAGTCACTACTGGGACAACGGGGGGAAGGACCTGCCGTCACTACTGGGACAGTGAAGGGTGGACCCACTGTCACTACTGGGACAGCGGGGGGAGGAACTGCCGTCACTACTGCGACAGCGGGGGGAGGACCTGCCGTCACTACTGGGACAGCGGGGGAGGACCTGCCGTCACTACTGGGACAGCGGGAGGAGGACCTGAAGTCACCACTGGGACAGCGGGGGGAGGACCTGCAATCACTACTGGGATAGTGAAGGTAGGACCTGCCGTCACTACTGGGACAGCGAGGGGGGGGGACCTGCAGTCTCTCCTGGGACAGTGAAGGGAGAACCCACAGTCACTACTGGGACAGCGGGGAAAAAATGGCATCCTATAAACTGTGGCCTCGCATTCTCCCTCACCTGTGCACGTGTACCAGGTCTGGATCAGGCCCCATATAAACGTGCTGCACTTGTCGCACACTTGTTTTACACTTTTACTCTTCTCCTTGTAGAATCGATGTTCTAATATAATGCGCATATTCGGCTCATCCTCGTGTGGGTCCTGGAAAATGTTAAAAGAAAAAGGTGAATAGTGGAGCTGAGAAAGCAGACCTTGAGGGATTGTTCACACGGAGCATTTTTTATTATGGTATTGTTTTGTTGTCTAAAATTATTTTAAGTGTGTTAGGCTAGATACACAAGTTGTTTTGTGTTTTACAATGGGTCCTTTTGGTGGACAGATGCCAAGGCGTGCATCTAGCTGTGGCCACATCCTGAGTGTACGTGCCCACCAGTGGGCTCTAGTGCAGTGTAACCGGGTGAGAATCTTCCATGTAGCTATAGAAAAGTAGCAGCAAAATGACGGCTTACCTTCAGCTCCTGCAGCTTGAGTCGGAGATGAATGAGTCTGACCACTGCGTCCTTCTGCTTGTCCGACTGTTCGGGCAGCTCCAGGATCACCTGTTTACACTCCTCAATCGCCTGTCTCAACTGCTGGATATCGGACGCCAGAAAGAGGCCCTTTTATCCGAAAAGGAAGACAGATATGGCACCTGTTGTGTGGACTAGTCTAATATATATAAGCTTTATAACGCTGCACCCTTGCAGAACGTAAGGTGCCCTGCTCACCACCGGCCGGGAGAAGTGATCTTCAGAGACGCCCAAATCCATGACTCGCTCCGGGTACTGGAATTCTGATACACGCAGAGGAGATCCTGGTGGAGATTCTGTAAAAAAAAGAGGAGGAACGGTGTCAGACCTATGGGGAGGGGTGGGGGCAAAATTGGTAACCCCTAGAAGGTGTCAGACCTATGGGGGGGACAAAATTGGTAACCCTGGAAGGTGTCAGACCTATGGGGGGGGTCAAAATTGGTAACCCCTAGAAGGTGTCAGACCTATGGGGGGGACAAAATTGGTAACTCCTGGAAGGTGTCAGACCTATGGGGGGACAAAACTGGTGACCACTAGAAGGTGTCAGACCTATGGGGGGAGGATAAAATTGGTAACCCCAGGAAGGTGTCAGACCTATGGTGGGACAAAATTGGTGACCACTAGAAGGTGTCAGACCTATGGAGGGACAAAATTGGTAACCCCTGGAAGGTGTCAGACCTATGGGGGACAAAATTGGTAACCCCTGGAAGGTGTCAGACCTATGGGGGGACAAAATTGGTGACCATTAGAAGGTGTCAGACCTCTGGTGGTACAAAATTGGTGACCTGTAGAGATGAGCGAATAAATTTTCATGACTCCGGTCCAGCGGCCACCGTCTGAATGAGATTTTAGAAATCTCATTAATTTTGCTGTTATTGTAGAACACCACGTTTTTTTTCCATACAAGGCGAAAAATGCATCAAAAACGCTAATTGTGAGACAGTTTTTTTTTATATAAATTGTGCATTTAGCTCGGTAAATTTCCCTTGATATTTGCTGTCTGAGACACTTATGGAGAGGCATCACCGCATACATACCCTGGACGCGCGCCAAGCGTTTAGCTGCGTCCCCCATACTGAAGGACGGACTATGCTTTCCTATTTCGGAGATGGTCAGGCTCTCATTAATATCTCATGCCTTAAATACTAACCCTTGGATGGCTCCTGCTCTCTGTCCTCCCGGGGATTTTCCTCCTCTCTTGGCTTATTGAAAGGTTAAGATGACCCTGACGGAACCGGGCCAGCTTGTCATTGTATTCCATATCCAGTCACACTGCAAGACAGGACCAACACCAAATATACCCCAGGCAAGACATACATCTTATAGGGTCAGGCAGTAGTCTACAGCCCCCGCTGCTGGGTGACGTACATAATCCTAGTAATATCTGAAATAAATATATTTGCAAAGGAGAATAGCACCCACAATCGTTCAGTGTCCCCATACTCGATGCTCAACTTCTGAGGCTATTGAGGTTCTGCAGCAGCTGGGACGACGCGCCTTCCTCAGTAATGGGGATGGAAAAGAGAAAGATTTAAAGGGGGCGTTCAACATTTAAAAACAGTGTACTAATAGCAAAAATTGTAATAAAGAAGAAAATAAAAACATTACGCACAGCCACTCCGATGGTTCCCAGACATGCATCCACACGACCGCTGCAGCCAATCACTACCCTCAAGCTGTATGTGATGTCATTGCTGGCACTGACCGGCAGGGATCACTGTAGCAGTGCGGGATTGTTAATGGTTGGGGACTTTCTTTTATTATTTCATCACATTTGCTTCTGTTTGTTACTTGTTATGAAACATCGCGGACATCCCTGTATAGGGGTTTTCCAGTTTTCGGTACATAGGTCTAGTATATGGTTGTAGGATGAAAGGTTTAACAACTTTCTATTATTCTTTGGACCCGATTCATTGAGCAGTTTATCCCTGAGAATTGGAGTAAAACTGTTGCAAATACTGACAATTTTTTTTGCAACACTCCCGGCTTGTTAATGAAACGTACTACAACGTACAACGTACGTAGTACAACGTACTACAAGCCAAAAATCACCGGGCGGGATGAACCGGCCCCATGGTCCAGTAATGCAGCTCCCTGCCTGGTCTTCTGTTCGTTTCCACCATATGTCGCATCGTTTATCCCAAGACACCCCATATTACATCTTGACACCCCAGATTACCCAATAACACCCCATGTTACACGCTGACATCCTAGATTACTCAATAACACCCCATGTTACCCCAAATTACACCCTGACACTCCAGATTACTCAATAACACCCCATGTTACCCCACTCTGACACCCCATGTTGCACCATAACACTCCATGTTACCCCAAATTACACCCTGACATCCTAAATTACCCAGTAACATCCCATATTACTCAATAACACCCCATGTTATACTCAATAACACCCCATGTTACATGCTGACATCCTAGATTACCCAATTGCACCCCATATTACATCCTCACACCCCAGATTACTCAATAACACCCTATGTTAATCCCAAGACACCCCATATTACATCTTGACACCCCAGATTACCCAATAACACCCCATGTTACACGCTGACATCCTAGATTACCCAATAACACCCCATTTTACTCAATAACACCCCGTATTACCCATGTCACCCTAACTACCCATTAACACCCCATATTATACCCCATTACCCCCTATATCACCCCATAGTACCGGATGACACCCCATATTACACCCTATGCCTCCCGTCTGCACTGCTGTACACAGCTCCTCCAGCGCTCACCTCGGCATGTCCCGTCACGCTGAGGCCTCTCCGTCCAGGAGCGGCCTTCCCCCGGTCCTCCTGCCGGCCCGGTGACCACTGTCCCCCCCAGTGCCGGTGTCTCCGGTTGTCAGACGGGGCGGGGCCACCAGTGCTAGCACCGGGATCTGTCATCAGACGCTCGAGGCTCCTCCTCTGTGGAGGCCGTGCTGCCATCTGGCGGCCGGATGCGGGCACTGCAGGCCGCTCCCTGCAGGAGATGAGTCTCCTCCTACGGGAGTCTCCGCTCTTTCTGACCTTGTAGCGGCCACAGCGTGGTGACCTCCCGTACAGCCGCTAACGTAGCAGTGATATTACACGTTATATGGCCGTGTAATAGTCAAAAGCAGATTTAGGTTCCAACAATTTTTATGCATTATCCTAAAAAAGTGATGCCTTCCTTGGCAACAAAGAATGCCAGGTCCTGTGGGGTGTTCCCGGTATACAGCAGGTCCTGTGGGGTGTTCCCGGTATACAGCAGGTCCTGTGTGGTGTCCCCGGTATACAGCAGGTCCTGTGGGGTGTTCCCGGTATGCGGCAGGTCCTGTGGGGTGTTCCCGGTATACGGCATGTCCTGTGGGGTGTTCCGGTATACGGCAGGTCCTGTGGGGTGTTCCCGGTATACGGCAGGTCCTGTGGGGTGTTCCCGGTATACGGCAGGTCCTGTCGGGTGTTCCCGGTATACGGCATGTCCTGTCGGGTGTTCTGGGTATACGGCAGGTCCTGTCGGGTGTTCTCGGTATACGGCAGGTCCTGTCGGGTGTTCTTGGTATACGGCAGGTCCTGTGGGGTGTTCCCGGTATACGGCAGGTCCTGTGGTGTGTACTCGGTATACGGCAGGTCCTGTGGGGTGTTCCCTGTATACGGCAGGTCCTGTGGGGTGTTCCCGGTATTCGGCAGGTCCTGTGGTGTGTACTCGGTATACGGCAGGTCCTGTGGGGTGTTCCCGGTAAACTGCAGGTCCTGTGGGTTGTTCTCGGTATACGGCAGGTCCTGTGGGGTGTTCCCGGTATTCGGCAGGTCCTGTGGTGTGTACTCGGTTTACTGCAGGTCCTGTGGGGTGTTCCCGGTATACTGCAGGTCCTGTGGGTTGTTCTCTGTATACGGCAGGTCCTGTGGTGTGTACTCGGTATACGGCAGGTCCTGTGGGTGTTCCCGGTATACGGCAGGTCCTGTGAGTTGTTCTCGGTATACGGCAGGTCCTTGGGGTGTTCCCGGTATATGGCAGGTCCTGTGGGGTGTTCCCGGTATAAGGCATGTCCTGTGGGGTGTTCTCGATATACGGCAGGTCCTGTGGGGTGTTCTCGGTATACGGCAGGTCCTACGGGGTGTTCCCTGTATACTGCAGGTCCTGTGGGGTGTTCTCGGTATACTGCAGGTCCTGTGGGGTGTTCACGATATACGGCAGGTCCTGTGGGGTGTTGCCGGTATACGGCAGGTCTTGTGGGTTGTTCTCGGTATACGGCAGGTCTTGCGAGGTGTTCTCGGTATTTGGCAGGCCCTGTGGGGTGTTCTTGGCATACGACAGGTCCTGTGGGGTGTTCTCGGTATACGGCAGGTCCTGTGGGGTGTTCCTTGTATACGGCAGGTCCTGTGGGGTGTTCTCTGTACACGGCAGGCTCTGTGGGGTGTTCTCAGTATACGGCAGGCCCTGTGGGGTGTTCTCGGCATACGACAGGTCCTGTGGGGTGTTCTCGGTATACGGCAGGTCCTGTGGGTTGTTCCTTGTATACAGCAGGTCCTGTGGGGTGTTCTCGGTACACCGCAGGCTCTGTGGGGTGTTCTCGGTATACGGCAGGCCCTGTGGGGTGTTCTCGGCATACGGCAGGTCCTGTGGGGTGTTCCCGGTATACGGCAGGTCCTGTGGGGTGTGTTAGAACCCTCTTGTTAGGTTTTGTTTCAGCTTGCTGGTCACATGACCTTTTTCCCTATTTAGTCTTGCTCCGCCCTTCTGGCTTTGCTGGACTTCATTGTATTACCTACTCTTAAGCTAGCCGGGTGCTTAGGTGCCCTACTCAGTCAGTTTTGCTTGATCTTAGGATCTCTAAGTAATTTGTTTTCTGTTTTATTTTTCCCTGCTACAATTTCTGTTAGGAGGTGTCCACCTTTTCTCCCAGTCCCTAGTTCTTGTAGGGATTCCTCCCTCGCAACTATAGGTCTTCGTTCAGACTAGCTGAGGACTTTAGCGGGTCTGGTCGCAGGATCAGGTTCCCCGTTACATCGTAGGGATCCAGCTTAGTTCTATTGTAGGGACAGAATTCCCATCTTTCCTTAGTGCTTGTAGCAGATCATAACAGTAAGTCCAGCCCAAGAAAAAAAAAAAAAAATCTCTAAGGAAAGATTTTCTGTTTCCATCATGGTGTCGGTTCAGGATTTGGCTCAACGCCTGCAGGGACTTTCTCTGGAGGTGGCTGAAATCCAGCAACACGTGAGTAGTTGTTCTGGAGCACATTTCGTGGAGCCAAAGGTACGTTTGCCTGATTTATTTTTTGGTGAACAACAAGATTTTTTTTCTTTTAAAAATGCTTGCTTGTTGTATTTCCGTTTGAGACCCAGATCCTCTGGTGATGAATCACAGCGCATAGGGTTCATAATGTCACTTTTGCGCAAAGAACCTCAGGACTGGGCCTTTTCTCTGCAGCCTGGTGATCCATGCTTTGGATCGGTGGATAGTTTTTTTTCTGCTTTGGGGTTATTGTATGACGATCCGGATCGTGTTTCATCAGCTGAGACAGAATTGAGACGTTTGAGACAGGGATCAGGTAATGTGGAAAAATATTGTACTCACTTTCGAAGGTGGTCCACTCAGGTGGGGTGGAACGATTCAGCTTTGAAAAGTTTATTTCTTGCAGGGTTAAGTGAAAGGGTTAAAGATTTGCTGATTGCTTATCCTATACCTGGTAACTTGCAAGAGGCTATGCAATTAGCCATACGGGTGGATAGGAGACTGCGTGCAAGGGTTAATGAGAGTAAATCTGCCTTGTCATCTCCAAGTTTGGAAAGGGACTGTACTGACGTTGCAGAGCCGATGGAAATTGGAGCAATGACACCTTACTCTCGGGAAAAAGACCGTAGATTTGTGGAGGGCTTGTGTTTCTATTGTGGCAAATCTGGGCATTTTATTAAGAACTGTGCGCTTCGAATGAATAAAGAGAAAAAAAAAAATGAGGTCAGTTTCGCCCGCATAGCTTGTTTAAACAATAAAGGTGTCTTTCTTTCTGCTACCACTGCTGGTGAGGAGGAATTAATGGAGTTTCGGGTATTTGTGGATTGTGGTTCAACTCTCAATGTGATTGATGGGAAATTTTTGGAAAAACTAAAATTAAAACCCAAACTTCTATCTTCTCCTATTAATGTGGTGCCTGTGGATGGTTCTCACTTGAAAAATGTTACTCACCATATCTGTGAATTTCCTCTTACTATTAATGGTGTTCATCAAGAGAATTTGGATTTGGTAGTTTTGAATAATTTGCCCTCACCTGTGATTTTGGGGTTACCCTGGTTAAAATTGCACAATCCGGTACTGGATTGGTCTACCAATGAAATTAAGTCCTGGAGTCCTAATTGTTATGACAAGTGTTGTAACGGGCGTATTGCTGCTGTAGTTAAGGGGGAGTTACCTGTACCTATTCAGGATTTTTGGAAAGTTTTTTCTGATAAGGAATCGCAGGTATTGCCTCCTCATAGAGATTATGATTGTGCAATTGAATTTGTCCCTGGAGCGACTCTTCCTAAAAGTCGTTTATTTAATTTGACTATTCCTGAGAGAAAGGCTTTGGAGGAATACATACAGACAAGCTTGGCCGCCGGTCACATTAGGCCTTCCAAATCTCCTGTGGCGGTTGGATTTTTTTTTGTTAAAAAAAAGACGGCGGTTTACGGCCTTGTCTAGACTTTCGTGAGATTAATAAGATTACTGTACGCAATCCTTACCCACTGCCATTGATTCCTGATTTGTTTAATCAGTTAGTGGGGGCCAAGTGGTTCTCGAAAATTGAGCTTCGAGGGGCATACAATTTGTTGCGCATGAAGGAGGGGATGAATGGAAGGCTGTGGTTCCACGGTCCGGAACCACAGCGCTTTGGACGGAGCGGAAATTCCGCTCCGTCTAAGCCCCGCCCCCTTTATGACGCGCGATCTTTCCGGAGGTGTTCAGGACACCTCCGGAACACCTCCGGAAAGAACGCAGGGCTACATAGCCCTGTGTAAATTCTGTTGCGGCGACGCACCGTCGCCGCAATACGCGAGGACATGCTGCGGTCTAAAAAGACGCGCCGCATGTCCGTTTACGCAGGTCTGCCACCTGCGTATTGTTACGCATAGTGGAGACGGGATTTCTTGAAATCCCCTCCACTATGCTGTAACATCTGGACGCTGCGTGTTTGGCGCTACGCCAGCGCACAGCGCCAAACACGCAGCGTTTCCTGACCGTGGAAACTCACCCGAAGACTGCGTTTAACACTCCACTGGGTCATTTTGAGAATCTGGTCATGCCTTTTGGGCTTTCCAGTGCTCCGGCATTTTTTCAGAATCTTATTAATGACATCCTTAGACCTTTGATCGGCAGAAGTGTGGTTGTGTATTTGGATGACATTTTGATTTATTCACTGGATTTGGAGTCTCATTGGAGGAGTGTGCGTGAAGTATTACAGTTACTGAGTGATAATTAACTTTTTGCCAAACTAGAAAAATGTGAGTTTTCTGTACAGAGACTTAGTTTTTTGGGCTACGTTGTCTCCAGTGAAGGTTTTGAGATGGACCTGGTGAAAGTGCAAGCTGTGCAGGAATGGCCTAGGCCTTTTGGTGTGAAATCAATACAGAGGTTTTTGGGGTTCGCCAATTATTATAGAAAATTCATAAAAAAAATTTCTGTGATTGCCAAACCTCTGACCGATCTCACCAGGAAAGGTGCTGATGCGGTTCAGTGGACTACTGAGGCCATTGAGGCTTTTGTGTTGCTAAAGGAGAGGTTCAGCTCTGCTCCCATCCTTACGCAGCCTGATGTGACTAAACCATTTTTGGTTGAGGTTGATGCTTCTTCTGTGGGGGTCGGCGCGGTGTTGTCTCAGGCAAAGACGGATGGAGTACATCCCTGTGCTTTTTTTTCAAAGAAATTTTCTGAGTCTGAACTAAATTATGATATCGGTAATCGGGAATTGTTGGCAATTAAACTCGCTGTCATGTATAGTGTACAGTTCCTATAGCGTCTTGTGCTTGGGTGCGAGGAAAACACAGGAGACATAGGTTGAAATGAAATGACTTGTATTACTTCATACAAGCATGCTGAAAAGTTCACACAGTTTGCAGGAACAGCGACAGGAGACACAGCAGGCCAGAGTAACTTCAAGCACTACAATAAATCTCCAAAACAGGTTCAGGATCTCTTCTCTGTACCGTAATTCCTCTGCAAACATGGATTCACCAAACAGCAGGTTTCCAGAGTCCAAAAGTGTTCCAAGGTTCCTCAGTAGGGAATAGCTGGAGTACAAGTCCAAGGTTTCAGGAGTCAGGTCACAGACTGACTGAGGCTTGATTCAGGAGCACTGATTGTTCAGCTGAGGCTGCTTAAGAAGCAAGAGGGAAGAATCAGGGCGGGAACATGAAAACTGGAAACTCCATATTAACTGAGGGCAAGAGCTGCAGAAAGACAGAAAGCAAAATGGCAGACGGAAAACTGAGTTTCAAGGAACATGTCAACAGAGACAAAGAACCTTACATTACTCCCCCTTAGGGACAACCTCCGGATGACCTCAGACCAGGCTTGTCAGGGTACCTCTGATGAAACTGGCGGAGCAGGCTTGGAGCATTTACATTATTGACTGGTTCCCATGAGTTGTCCTCCACTGAGTAGCCCTGCCATTTAATCAAATATTGCAACTGATTTCTGTACAACCTGGAATCTAGAATCCTTTCCACCATAAATTCTTCCTGACCATCGACCAGCACTGGGTCAGGGCAAGGAGAAGAACGTCCAGGAAACGTATTGGGTGTTGCAGCCTTTAGTAGGGATACATGAAAGACAGGGTGGATTCTCAATTTCTGGGCAGTTGAAGACAACAAGCAACAGCACTTATATCTTATTGATCTTATAAGGTCCAATGTACTTATATCCCAATTTAGACGATGGAATCTTTAATTTAAGATTTCTGGTTGACAGCCAGACCAAATCTCCTACCTTGAAAGCTGGTGCAGGTTTACGAAATTTATCTGCTGCTTTCTTGTACCTTTCCTGAGCCAATTCTAGATTTTCCTTTAGAAGATCCATATTCTTTTGTAAAGAAGTGATTCTTTCAGCCACTGCCGGCAAGGGCGTATCTATGGGAAATCGAGGAAGAATGTTAGGATGATAACCTAGATTGGAGTAAAAAGGAGACTGCTTAGTGGAGGCGCTCTGAGAGTTGTTATAAGAGAACTCAGCCAGTGGAAGTAGATCCACCCAATCATCCTGTAGGTGGCAGATAAAACAGCGGAGATACTGCTCCAGGGTCTGATTGGTTCGTTCTGTCTGTCCATTAGTCTGGGGATGAAAAGCAGAAGAAAGGTTTACTTTAATGTCCAATGCTGCACAGAAATTTTGCCAAAACCTTGAAGTGAATTGCACCCCTCGATCCGAAATGACCTCATCCGGTACTCCATGTAAGCGAAACACATTCTTAATCATCAAGTCTGATGTCTGTTTTGCAGTGGGTAAGCCGACACAAGGGATAAAATGAGCTGCCTTTGTTAGACGGTCAACCACCACTAGAATGGTGTTCTTCCCTTGAGAGGTTGGTAACTTCACAATGAAGTCCATAGAAATGGATCCCCACGGGCGGGACAGGTGGGAAGAGGTTGCAACAGACCAGTTGGTGAGGAGCGAGGTGTTTTGCATCTTGCACAGACTTCACATGAAGTGACATAGTTTAAGACATCTTTCCTGTAAGTGGGCCACCAAAGAAACGAGAAAGAAATTCTTGTGTCTTTAGAATTCCCCTATGCCCGGCTATCTTGGAATCGTGGATGAGTTGCAATACTCTCAATCTGACTGTTTCAGGTATATACAGACGTTGTCCCTGAATCCACACACCATTCTTAAAGACAAAACTTACGTCCCTTGGGGGTTGAGCCAACAAAGAATCCGCATGGTATGCTTCCTTGATGTCCTTAAGTAGGTCTTGATTATGAATCACTCCCAGGAATCTAGAGTCAGGAAGAATAGTCTTAGGAGGAGTAAGTGGACGTGTCTCTGCTGAATGAATCCTAGAGAGTGCATCAGCCTTTCCATTGCGCGATCCTGGTCTATAAGAAATGACAAAATTAAATTGGTTTAGGAAAAGATTCCAGCGAGCCTGGCG
>JARQOD010000010.1:31056036-31089873 GCA_033576555.1 Oophaga sylvatica | reverse complement strand
TTAACTCATTCTAAAGTACTGCCACACTAAACAATCCCGCTAGCGATCACGATAACGACGCATACTAATGCGATCGCTAGCGGGATTGTTTCTATATCGCTAAGTGCGGCCACATTTAGCGATATAGTTAACGACGCTATCGCCGTTAGCGATCTTCTTAACGATTTTAGCGGTACAAAAGTACCGCTAAATCGCTAAGAAAAGGTGCCACACTAGCGATATATACTTACCCAGCGGGAGCGCCGACGAGAAAATAGGGTCCGGAACGATTCCAGCGACGAGCGAGATCACAGCAGGAAGCTCGTCGCTGGCAGATGCCGCACTGAACAACATCGCTAACGGATCGCTAAATAGTGACGTTTTTTAGCGATCCCGTTAGCGATATTGTTCAGTGTGGCATACCCTTTACTGTCAATATAAGCTTTTGTTACTCATATGTTACTCCTCTGAGACACACAAGAATGGCAACACCCTTGACCTGGTCTTTGTCCGCCTCTGTTCAATTTCCCACCTAAATAACTCACCGCTTCCACTCTCTGACCACAACATTCTCTCCTTCACGCTCACAAATCCTCCACCACCCCAGCGAACTCCTACCTACCGCACATTCAGAAATCTGCAAGCCATTAACCCTCAGACACTTTCAGACTCCCTACACTCTTCGCTGTCCCCAATCTCCTCTTTTTCTTGTCCTAATCTGGCTGTTCAGCACTACAATGACACTCTTAGAAACACCCTTGACCAAGTAGCACCGCTCACCCTCAGAACTTCCAAACACACAGTAAAACAGCCCTGGCTCACATTGCAAACTCGACTTCTTCAGCGATGCTCTAGGAGTGCTGAACGCCTCTGGAGAAAAACCCGCACACCAGAAGACTTCATCCACTTTAAATTCATGTTAAGAACTTATAATGCTGCCCTTCACCTCGCCAAACAGACCTACTTCACCACACTGATCTCCTCACTAGCCAACAACCCCAAGAAATTTTTTGACACTTTTCACTCCCTCCTCAGGCCAAAAGCACAAGCCCCTATCACAGACATTTGTGCTGATGACCTGGCCTCCCACTTTATAGAAAAAATAGATACTATCCGTCAGGAAATCTGCTCTCAACCACCAAGTGCTGTGACTCCCATCCCACCCTGCATTTCCCCTGGCTCAATTTCCACATTTGATCCCATCACAGAAGAAGAAGTCTCCAGACTCCTCTCTTCCTCTCGTCCGACTACATGCACTACCGACCCCATCCCCTCACATCTCCTCCAGTCTCTTTCTCCTGTTGTCACAACTCACCTAACTACAATCTTCAATCTCTCACTCTCCTGTGGCATTTTCCCATCCTCCTTCAAACACTCCATCATTACTGCACTACTAAAGAAACCCGCTCTTGACCCTTCCTGCACAAACAACTACAGACCGGTCTCCAATCTCCCCTTCATCTCCAAACTTTTGGAGCGCCTAGTCTACTCCCGCCTCACCCGTTACCTCTCCACTCACTCCCTCCTAGACCCTTCACAGTCCGGCTTCCGACCCCTACATTCGACTGAAACTGCACTCATCAAAGTGACCAATGACCTTCTGACAGCAAAACGTAACGGCGACCACTCTCTGCTCATTCTACTCGACCTTTCTGCAGCTTTCGACACAGTTGACCACCGTCTCCTACTGTCCAGGCTCCACTCTCTAGGTATTAAGGACACTGTTCTCTCCTGGTTCTCCTCCTATCTTTCTGACCGCTCCTTCAGTGTTTCGTTCTCTGGCTCCACTTCATCTCCTCTCCCTCTCACTGTCGGTGTAGCCCAGGGCTCAGTCCTTGGCCCCCTTCTCTTCTCTCTCTACACCGCCCCAATTGGACAGACCATCAGCAGATTTGGCTTTCAGTACCATCTTTATGCTGATGACACACAATTATACACGTCATCCCCCGACCTTACCCCCGCTGTACTACAGAACGCCACCGACTGTCTGTCCGCAGTCTCCAACATCATGTCTGCTCTCTATCTGAAACTCAACCTCTCCAAAACTGAACTTCTTCTGCTCCCGCCGTCTACTAACCTCCCTAAATCTGACATTTCCCTCTCAGTGGGCGGCACCATAATAACACCCCGGCAGCAGGCTCGCTGTCTGGGTGTTATGTTTGATACCAATCTCTCCTTCACCTCCCATATACAATCTCTTGCCCGCTCTTGCCGCCTACACCTAAAGAACATCTCTAGAATCCGCCCTTTTCTCACCATGGAAACAACAAAAACCCTCACTGTAGCATTGATCCACTCCCGCCTGGACTACTGTAACGCTCTATTACTTGGCCTCCCCATTACTCGACTATCCCCTCTCCAGTCCATCCTTAATGCAGCAGCCAGGGTTATCCATCTGGCTAATCGGTACTCGGACGCGTCCGCTCTTCGCCAGTCCTTACACTGGCTGCCCATTCATTATAGGATCCAATTCAAAGTACTTGTTCTCACCCACAAAGCTCTCCACACTGCAGCACCCCCCTACATCTCCTCCCTCATTTCTATCTATCGGCCTAACCGACTGCTGCGCCTCTGCAAACGACTTTCGACTAACCTCTGCACTAATCCGTACCTCCCACTCCCGACGCCAAGACTTCTCCCGCGCTGTGCCAATCCTCTGGAATGCTCTACCCCAAGAAATTAGGACTATCCACAATTTGCATGGTTTCAGGCGCTCCCTCAAAACACATCTGTTCAGAGCGGCCTATCACATTCACTAATCAAAGTCATTCTATGTGTAAGTGTGTGTGTGTGTGTAGCCCATTCACTATCTCCATCCATCCCTCACTCCCTTAAGATGGCTGGACCATCATTGTAAATGCACCATTGTATATACACACCTGTATTTTGTATCTCCCCCACCTCATTGTAGATTGTAAGCTCTCACGAGCAGGGCCGTCTTATTTTGCTTTAATTACTGTATTGTTAACGTTGTGACTTATGACTTGTGTTTTGAAACTGTTAAACTGTAAAGCGCTGCGGAATATGATGGCGCTATATAAATAAAGATTATTATTATTATTATATGTTTGCAATTATTATATTTCTGTCTGTGATAAAAACATCTGTCAAACACACATAAAAACCAGAGGGCAGCAGATCATGTGAAAATATAATATTTGTGTCATTCTCAAAACTTTTGGCCATGACTGTAGTAAGGTTATGTGTACTGGGATCTTGTGCAGCACACGGCATTCAACGATTACCCAGGTAAGAGCAGCTCAAAGTGCACATCCAGGTGCAGACTGGGGGTCATTGGCAGGAAGTGGAAAGTAAAGGGTGGTCTCCTAAAAGAGGTCCACACACATCAATAACCGCCCAGTCGTTTATATGAACAATTGCCCACAGACTAAGCATGCTGATCGATCAATGATTAGCGATTTACTGTCATCCCCTCCCCCTGTCAAAACAGGCAGCTGCTTGTCACTTTTAATTGAAACTGTATTGGGGGCTGAAGAACTCTCCTTGGCTGCGGTGTAATTAGATTCCAATGGGCTCCGGTGAAAAAGATGGACATGCACCCCCACCTGCATGTGAGTCAGATGGCAAACTGTAGCTAGACCCATTCTAGATCCTATAAAGACATGAATGCTTGCACCCCATATAATAATGCCCCCCTGTCTTGGCTTTATCCTATAATAATCTTCTCCATTCTGGCCGCTTCCTGTAATAATGTCCCCAACCTGGCCCCTTCCAGTAATAATGCCTCCCATCTTGGGCCCATGCTATAACAATGTCCCCCATTCTGGACCACTTCCTGGTATAATGTTCTCCATCATGTAGTAATATACTCTGGGCCCTTTATTTAATAATGCCTCTCATCTTGGGCCCCTTCCTATAGTAATGTCCTCCATCCTGGGCAACTTCCTGATAAAATGTTCTCCATCATGTAATAATATACCCTGTCCGGGGCCCTTTATTTAATAATGTCCCCTATCCTGGGCCCCTTCCTATAATAATGTCCTCCATCTTGGGCAAATTTCAGTAGTAATGTCTCATCTTGGCCCCTTCCAGTAATAATGCTCTCATTCCTCGGCCCCATTCTATAACAATGTCTCCAATCCTGAGCCCCTTCCTGGCATAATGTCCCCCCATTCTGGGCCCCTTCTGTTATTCTCCAGAACATTCTAAAAAGAAAGAAAAGATTATTCATTCCCTCCCCCTGATCCCCTGACGTGCATAGTCCTCCTTAATAGCTGGCTCAGGAGCCGGCAGCTGACTTCGGTGTGCTGGCACGGACAGCACATAATGTCACTGCCATGTGTCGCCATGTCTGTGTCACTGTCAGTATTCCGGGTTTTCTAGGTAACTTTGTCAATGATTTTGCCCTTTGTTAAGATGGAGTTTGCTGTTTTCTGTGCCCTACTTCCTGTTCGTTTGTTTAAAACCCGGCTCAGGTGCTGGCTTCACTGCTGGAATATTCTGCTTCTGTTTCCCTGCAACCCAGCTGCTTGTTCCTCACAGATTGTTGTGTATTTACCAGGGAAGTGCATAACCAGGTTATCTTCAGGTGTTTCTCTGCCACAGCAGTTGCTACCCATGGCTCTGGACATTCTCTGCATATGTAAGTTGCACATACTGTGTTGTCACTAAACTGTTGACTTGGGAATTTAACCTTTGGTTCACTCCATCTGATAAGAACTGTGTTTCTGAACTGTTGCTGTGTAACCCTTTGTGCATTACCTCTGGTGAGAGCTGTTGGAACTGTTACTGGAACCTTACTGACATATGAACTTGTTGTTGGACTTCACTGAATTAAGCCACAACTGAGATTAACTTGTTCCTGGACCTCCCTGTGTTTTCTGCATACCTGGATCTGACTCTTCACACACCAGCAGTGTGTAAATCCTGCCACGTAACCTGTGCATCAGACTTACCTTGTGGTCACATTTGTGTGAGGACTCCGTCGTAAGAACTTTACCACCCTCGCTATAGAGGTTCAAAGACTTATATATCCGGATTCATATAACTGGACTTGTGTATATATATATATGGACTCATTGCATGTCACTACGGGTTGTTTGAATATTGTTTTGGGTGTTTTGCTGTTTCACAAATACATTATTTGCATTCAAAGAAGCCCGTCTCTGATTGTTCATTGCCCCACGCTATCAGAATCCTCGAGTTCCTACAATAGTATTACAGGATATTCCAGCCTAAAAAAGAGGATTCTGCTGGGGCAATGACGGAGACACGGGCAGACAAACTGTTCACCATAGTTAACTCCTTGCAGCAGGAGGTGTCGGCTGCACTCAATCAAATTAGAGACTTGGAGTCTCGGGTTAACCACAATGCACAGGGGTTTGGTCAGGCTCTCCAAGATCTACGTTCTAGGTTAGGAGTCCTGGAGGCCTTACCTACTGAGCCTACCTCATCCACCAGTATGCCCAAATTGCCTCCATTCCGTTTTAATGGTGACCGAAGTCAATTCCGTGGGTTTGTTAATCAATGTATATTATTTTTTGATGTACATGCCTCTTACTACCGGTCTGATAGATCTAAGGTTCTATGTATTATTATGTTGTTGACATCACGTGCACTGGCTTGGGCAAATCCTATGGTTGAAAGTCATGATACCCGTCTAAATAATTTGGACAATTTTCTGGCAGCCATGGCGCAAATGTTCGACGATCCCAACCGCCGTGCTACCGCTGAATCTGCCTTGCTTTCCTTACGCCAGGGGAAACGGTCAGTCATAGAATATGTTACTGAATTTAAAAGGTTAGTGGTGGACACCCAGTGGGAAAACAATGCTTTATTACCAATCTTTAGAAAAGGTTTGTCAAATGTAATCAAGGATGAGCTAGCTCGTTCAGAGTCTCCACAGGAGTTTGAATTGTTTATACAGCACTGTGTACGTATTGATACCCGTTTAACTGAACGCAGACAAGAAAAATGGGCCGCTGTAAATCGCATTACTAATTACTCTCTTCCGTCCAGGGAAACCACAGGCAAAAACCCGCGAGAGGCTGAGGAGGTGCCTATGCAGGTGGACTCACTGCAGAGACGTGAGAATAATGAACGCCGCGAACACCGTTTCCGTGAGCGCTTATGTTTCTATTGTGGTCAATCGGACCATTTCCTCATCAATTGTCCTAAATGTCCTAGGCGACCCAACAAGGTGTTGGCGGTAGTAGGAGATTATGATAACACAGACGCTGAGTCTGAAGTTTCAGAAACCAGTCTACATCTAGATGCGGTTTTTCCCCCAATACTGATGCCGACTTCCCCTAAAGATCAAGGGAGAAATATTCACATTGTTCTCTTCCTATACAGATTCAGTGGAGGAACAGTGGATATCAAGTTCTGCCATGATAGACTCTGGAGCAGGTGGGAATTTCATGGATTCTTCTTTTGCAGAGGAACATGGTATAAAGACACAACTAAGAGCTTCACCAATCACTATGGAAACGGTGGATGGTTCCCCATTAGTTTCTGGACCAGTAGATCGGGAGACAGTGCCTCTGGAGTGTAAGATGGAACCAGACCATCAAGAAACACTTTCATTCATGTTAATATCTTCTCCTCATTTTCCTGTAATTTTAGGAATTCCCTGGTTACGGTCACAAAATCCAATCATCAATTGGGAAACCAAGGAGATAACCTTTCTCCCGAAGTGCAGTTCTACCATCAGTCCAACTGTAGCGGCTCCAGTTACCCAGAACTTGGAAGAGGTGATACAGGTACCTACTCTCCCTCTGATTTATCAGGAATTCTCAGACATTTGTGATAAAAGGAAGGCAGATCAACTTCCCCCACATAGACCGTATGACTGCCCCATAGAATTGCTTCCTGGAGCAGCGATTCCTTTCGGCCATGTTTACCCGTTGGCGGCTCCGGAATTAAAATCTTTACGAGAGTATATAGATGAGAATTTAGCCAAGGGGTTTATCCGACCATCTTCTTCACCAGCGGGAGCTCCAATATTCTTTGTAAAGAAGAAGGATGGTACTCTAAGACCCTGCATTGACTACCGGGAGTTAAATAAGGTAACCATTCGTAACAGGTACCCGTTGCCCCTAATTCCAGAATTGTTGGAAAGAGTTCGCCAGGCCAAAGTATTTACCAAATTAGATCTTCGTGGGGCATATAATTTACTCCGTATACGGCCCGGAGACGAATGGAAGACAGCTTTTAGATGCCGGTATGGACATTTTGAATATTTGGTGATGCCATTCGGACTCTGTAACGCTCCTGCTGCTTTTCAACATTTAGCCAACGACATTTTCAGGGATTTATTGGACCAATATGTGGTAATTTACCTTGATGACATCTTAATCTTTTCTGACTCCTTACAGGAACATCAGGAACATGTCAAGACCGTACTTAGACGTTTGAGAGATAATCATTTGTACATCAAACTCGAAAAGTGTGAGTTCCATTGTTCTGAAATTCAATTTTTGGCTATGTTATCTCGCCTCAGGGATTGAATATGGAGTCCAGCAAGATCCAGGCAATCTTGGACTGGCCGGTACCAGGAAACATTAAGGAGGTACAACGATTCATTGGCTTTGCTAACTTTTATAGACGGTTTATCCGAAATTTTTCAGAAATTGTCCGTCCCATCACTCTCCTCACCAAGAAGGGGAAGAAGTTTGAATGGTCTTCGCAAGCTCAGGAAGCCTTTGATCGCCTGAAGGGTTGTTTTACCACGGCTCCAATATTGATGCATCCGGATCCTGCACAGCCTTTTATCGTGGAGGTGGACGCGTCTGACTGTGCATTGGGAGCTATCCTCTCACAACGTACCGGAGACAAAGGTTTGCTGCACCCGTGTGCCTTCTTCTCTCGTAGGTTATCTTCTGCAGAACTGAACTATGATGTGGCAGATAAGGAACTTTTGGCAATTATTTCTGCCTTTAAGGAATGGAGACACCATTTGCAGGGGCAACTCAGCAGGTAGTAGTACTCACGGATCATCGCAATTTGGAATTCCTTAAGTCTGCCAGGTGTCTTTCTCCTCGACAAGCTAGGTGGAGTTTGTTCTTGAACCAGTTTAATTTTATTATTTCGTACCGCCCAGGTTCACGTAATGGGAAAGCTGACGCATTATCCCGAATCCATACCGTGGATTCCGTGCCTGGGACCCCGTCGAAGACCATCTTGTCGGAGGCCAATTTCGTTGGAGTGCTCCGGAACCGGGACTTGTGGCAGGAGATCAAGCTGGCCTATGACGGTGACGTATTTCTTGCAGCTCCACCTGACAATGTGAATCTTGTCCTTCGGAATGGTGTGTGGCTTAGAGATCGATGTATTTATGTCCCAGAGGCTGTAAGACTTCGAGTTCTCAAATTGGTCCACGACTCTAAATTGGCTGGTCATAGGGGGGTACAGAAGACGCAGGAATTGTTAACTCGTTTTTTTTGGTGGCCTACCTGCTTGAAGGATGTGAATGACTATGTCCGCTCTTGTGAAGTTTGTGCCCGGTACAAGGTTCCTCGGTTTCACCTACTGGTCTTCTTAAACCGCTACCTGTACCGTCTCGCCCTTGGGGGTCTATTTCGATGGACTTTATTGTGGAGTTACCCACCTCTGGTGGTAAAAATACTATTTTGGTGGTAGTAGATCGTTTAACGAAAGCTGCTCATTTCATTCCGTGTGCTGGTCTTCCCTCAGCTACAGAGACAGTAGATCTAGTTATCCAGAACATTTTCCGGCTGCATGGGGTACCAGATGACATCATTTCTGACCGGGGAATACAATTTACCTCTAGATTTTGGAAAGGATTTTGTTCTGCGCTCCACATTAATGTTTGCTTGTCTTCTGCATACCATCCTCAGACCAACGGGCAGACCGAACGGACAAATCAAACTTGGAGCAATATCTACGCTGTTACGTCAGTCATTTGCAGGACGATTGGCTGAAGCTACTTCCTCTAGCGGAATTTTCGTACAACAACTCCCAAAGCAGTTCCACGAAGGTAACGCCTTTTTTTGCCAACCTGGGTTATCATCCAAGTATTTTGCCTAGGTCTCCGGTTACGATTTCGGTACCAGCGGTTGAAGACAGAGTGACGGCGTTGCAACGTAATCTTGAAGTTTTGAAGGACTCCCTGACCACAGCACAGGAGCGTTACAAGAAGTCGGCCGATAGATTCCGGAAACCAGCACCTATGTATAAGGTAGGAGACTCAGTTTGGTTGTCCACCAAGAATCTAAAATTGGGTGTTCCTTCGCAGAAACTGGGACAGAAATTCATCGGTCCATTCAAGATCACGGGATTGTGAGCTCTGTTGCCTGTCGGTTGAAGCTACCACGGACTTTAAAGGTACACCCAGTATTTCATGTTTCCTTATTAAAACCAGTCTCTCCTAACACATTTCAGGGACGTATCGTACCTCCCCCTCCACCAGTGTTGGTTGATGGCGAAGAACAATTCGTGGTACAGGATATTGTTAATTCGAGACTTCATAGAAACCGGCTTCAGTATCTAGTTAGATGGCAAGGTTACTCTCCTGAAAATGATTCTTGGGAACCAGTAAGTAACATCAATGCGCCTCTGAAGATTGCTCAGTTTCATCGGAGATACCCGGACAGGCCTGGTCCAGGACCGTCCGGAGGCCGTCTTTAGGGGGGGAGTAATGTCAGTATTCCGGGTTTTCTAGGTAACTTTGTCAATGATTTTGCCCTTTGTTAAATGGAGTTTGCTGTTTTCTGTGCCCTACTTCCTGTTCGTTTGTTTAAAACCCGGCTCAGGTGCTGGCTTCACTGCTGGAATATTCTGCTTCTGTTTCCCTGCAACCCAGCTGCTTTGTTCCTCACAGATCTTTTGTGTATTTACCAGGAAGTGCATAACCTTATCTTCAGGTGTTTCTCGCCACAGCAGTTTCTACCCATGGCTCTGGACATTCTCTGCATATGTAAGTTGCACAATACTGTGTTTCACTAAACTGTTGACTTGGGAATTTAACCCTTGGTTCACTCCATCTGATAAGAACTGTGTTTCTGAACTGTTGCTGTTTAACCCTTTGTGCATTACCTCTGGTGAGAGCTGTTGGAACTAGTTACTGGAACCTTACTGACTATGAACTTGTTGTTGGACTTCACTGAATTAAGCCACAACTGAGATTAACTTGTTCCTGGACCTCCCTGTGTTTTCTGCATACCTGGATCTGACTCTTCACACACCAGCAGTGTGTAAATCCAGCCACGTTACCTGTGCATCAGACTTACCTTGTGGTCACATTTGTGTGAGGACTCCGTCGTAAGAACTTTACCACCCTCGCTATAGAGGTTCAAAGACTTATATATCCGGATTCATATAACTGGACTTGTGTGTTATATTTTATATATTTAATATATGGACTCATTGCATGTCACTACGGGTTGTTTGAATATTGTTTTGGGCGTTTTGCTGTTTCACAAATACATTATTTGCATTCAAGAAACCCGTCTCTGATTGTTCATTGCCCACGCTATCAGAATCCTCGAGTTCCTCATAGTTTACAGTCACGCTGTCAATGTTTATACAATGTCAGATATCGGAACACACTCTATACAACAACTAGTATAGCAACATCAGCATGTAAGTATAGAATAGATTTACCTGACACGATATCTGCTGAACTCAGGGTTAATCTTGAGACTTGATGAGCTGAAACAGGAAAGAGTGGACCGGGTCTAACCTGACCCTAAACTGGGGTCCTAACTAATCCCTCACCTGGAGGTACTGATAATGGTTCAGAGGTCCAAGTCTCCAACCTAACCTGTCTCCTATCAGACCCTGAACCTGTAATCAGTCCTAAGAAGGATCCTGACTACCACCAAAGGATATGGCTGATCTCAGCTAAATACACAGATTAGACATATAAGACAGACAGGATAACACTCCTTGCATACACACTCAAACACCAAAGGAACATAAATGGTCTGGAAATAAACTCTAACCAAGTTGAGCTTAGAACAACTAAGGAGCTCACAACTAAAGTCTATACAGATTCATTCCTATCTGTGGTCTGCATGAAGGTTTCACTGGCAACTCCCCAAGCAGACAACCAGAATTTAAGGAAACCAATCAACAAATAATCAATTGCAGCCGGAGAAACTGCACCCAGTTCCAGCACCGAGCACAGACAGAATTAACTCCCTAGCTGCCAAACACAAAGAAACAGCAGTCAGCTTGAGAAGTCAAAATGTGCAACCGCGACGATCTTCGTGGCAATGCACATTGACAGATACCCCCCTTCTACGAGGGGCCTCCGACCCTCAGGCCAGGCTGCCCGGGTGAGTTTCTGTGGAAGGTCCAACCAAACGATCTGCGTTAACATCAGACGCAGGACCCACGTCCTCTCCTCTGGACCATACCCCTTCCAATGCACAAGTACTGAAGGGACCGGCGATTTCAGACGTGAGTCAATGATCTTTGATACTTGAAATTCCAAGTTACCATTGACCAACACAGGAGGAGGAGGTAGAGTGACGGTATGACTGGTGCCACATACCTTTTAAGTAATGACTTGTGGAACACATTATGAATTTTAAACGTAGGAGGGAGGTCCAGACGAAATGCCACAGGATTAATTATGGAACTGATCCTGTACGGCCCGATGAATCTGGGACCCAGTTTCCAGGAGGGCACCTTAAGTTTTATATTCCTGGTAGACAACCATACCAGATCGTTCACATTCAGATCTGGACCAGAAACTCTCCTCCTATCAGCCATACGTTTGTAACGGTTCCCCATCGCACTCAGATTATTCAATACACCTCTCCACACAGAAGCAAGTGACGACGAGAAACGCTCCTCCTCAGGAACCCCAGAAGGGCCCCCCCATTGAAAGTACAAAACTGGGGATGGAAACCATATGCCCCAAAAAACGGGGACTTACCAGTGGACTCGCTCCGCCTGTTGTTAAGAGCGAACTCTGCCAGAGGCAAGAAAGAAGACCAGTCCTCTTGGTTCTCTGAAACAAAACACCGGAGATATGTCTCTAAGCTCTGATTCAGACGCTCTGTCTGACCATTGGTCTGCGGATGAAAAGCCGAGGAAAATGACAATTGCATCCCCGACGTAAACAAAATGCCCTCCAAAATTTGGACACAAACTGAGACCCCTATCTGACACCACATCAGAAGGCAACCCATGAAGTCTAACGATCTCCCTAATGAACACCTGCGCCAGAGTTTTAGCATTAGGGAGTGCAGGAAGAGCAACGAAATGTGCCATCTTACTGAACCTGTCAACAACCACCAGTATGACAGTATTCCCTGACGACGGAGGAAGGTCCGTAATGAAGTCCATAGATAAATGAGTCCATGGACGCTCCGGAAGTTTCAAGGGTAAAAGGGTCCCAGACGGACGGGTATGAGGGGTTTTAGAGCGAGCACACACCCCACATGACGCGACAAAAGTTATAACATCTTTATTAGCATTAGGCCACCAAAACCGGCGAGAAAGGAGATCTAAAGTAGCCTTACTCCCTGGATGTCCTGCTAGAGCAGAATTATGATGTGCCTCAATAACCTTTTGTCTCAACAGATTTGGGACAAACAGTCTCCCTGGAGGTCCTGCAGGGGCGTCCCCCTGAGCCTCTAACACCTCCTCCTCAAGCTCAGAAAATACAGCCGACACTACCACCCCTCCTGAAGGATAGGACTCGGGTCATCCGTTTTCCCGGCCCCTGGGAAACTGCGAGACAAGGCATCAGCCTTTACATTCTTAGACCCCGGGCGATAAGTGACGACAAAATTAAACCTGGTAAAAAACAACGACCATCGAGCTTGTCTGGAATTCAGACGCTTAGCGGATTCCAAATACAACAGGTTCTTGTGATCAGTAATAACGGTAACCGGGTGGACTGCCCCCTCCAAAAAGTGACGCCATTCTTCAAAAGCTAACTTAATGGCCAAAAGTTCCCTATTGCCGATATCATAATTCCTTTCGGCGGACGACAATTTCTTAGAAAAGAAAGCGCACGGATGCCATTTACCAGGGGACGGACCCTGGGACAATATAGCACCCACCCCTACGTCAGACGCATCCACCTCCACAATGAACGGCTGAGATGCATCTGGTTGGATGAGAACGGGTGCCGAAGCAAAACATTTCTTCAAAGAGGAAAAGGCTTGGCAAGCTTTGTCCGACCATTTAGAAAAATCCGTCCCTTTTCTTGTCATGTCAGTGAGAGGTTTGACGACAGATGAGAAATTACAAATAAATTTCCGGTAGTAGTTAGCAAACCCCAAAAAACGCTGCAGAGCCTTAAGATCCCCTGGCTGATCCCATTCAAGCACTGCTCTCACCTTTTCAGGGTCCATACGGAAACCGGAGGCTGACACCAAAAAACCCAAAAACTGAAGTTCCTGTACGGCAAATACACACTTCTCCAGTTTGGCGTATAGTTTATTGTCTCGCAAGATCTGCAACACCTGTCTCACATGCTCCTGATGAGACACAAGATCTGGCGAGTAAATTAAAATGTCGTCCAAATATACAACCACAAACAGCCCCACAAGGTGACGAAAAATGTCATTAACAAAATGTTGGAATACTGCTGGTGCAGTAGTCAGACCAAAAGGCATGACAAGGTTCTCATAATGTCCCTCCGGCGTGTTAAACGCCGTTTTCCACTCATCCCCCTCTTTTATCCTAATCAGATTATACGCCCCCCTGAGATCCAATTTAGAGAACCATTTGGCGCCAACAATTTGATTGAAGAGATCAGGAATAAGAGGGAGTGGATACGGATCTCGAACAGTAATCCGATTAAGTTCGCGGAAATCCAAGCAAGGGCGTAGGCCTCCATCTTTCTTCTTCACAAAGAAGAACCCCGCGGCTACTGGGGAAGATGAAGGTCTAATATGCCCTTTGGCCAGACTTTCAGAAATATAATCTTTCATAGCCTGCCTCTCAGGACCAGAAAGATTATACAACCTAGCTTTAGGCAACTTAGCATCAGGAAGGAGATTAATAGAGCAGTCATACACGCGATGAGGAGGCAACTCCTGACACCCCTCCTCAGAGAAAACATCCCCAAAATCCTCCAAAAAAGGAGGCAATGTACTAGGCACGACCGCACTGATGACTGTGTTCATGCAGTTGCTTTTGCAAAACTCACCCCATTGGCTTATTTCTCTGGACTGCCAATTAATCACAGGGTTATGTTTAACCAACCAAGGAAGTCCCAACACAATGGGAGTAGGTAGACCCTCCAACACATAACAAGATAATTGTTCCCTATGTATTGCCCCTACCCGAAGGTCAATGTTATGAACCTCATGAACAAAGCTACCTTGGCCGAGAGGCCTGGCGTCAATGGAGAATATAGGGATCGGTTTGACCAATACACTCAGATGCATACCTTGAGCCTGAGCAAACTGAGCGTCAACCAGATTAGCCCCGGAACCACTATCAAGAAGAACAGACAATCTCTCCACTCTCGTACCAACTACCACCTCCACTGGTACAAGGAACTGAGAAGAACTGGCGGATGAAATACATACTCCCAGGTTGTCGTCCACCACACAACCTGGGATTAACAGTTTTCCGGCGACTTTTGGCTCAACAAGGCACGGGATGGACATTCTCCAACAAAATGTCCCTCTTTCCCGCAGAAAAAACATCTTCTAGTCCTGCGGCGTACCGCCAATCCCTCCTACGAAATGATGTCCCTCCCAACTGCATAGGCTCATCCGAACAGACAAGGGGAACCTCAACATAAGGGACTTTAGTGGTAGGTGGAGAAACAACAGGGAGTGGGGTTACCTCACCCCTCTCCCGAAGCCGTCTATCAGTACGGATAGCTAAGGCCATAGCAGCCTCCAGTGAATGAGGAGACTCATACTGAGCCAAAACGTCTTTTAATTTATCAGAAAGCCCATGACAAAACTGGCTCCTAAGAGCTGGGTCATTCCACTGAGTATCTGTGGCCCATCTACGAAACTCAGAAGCAAATTCCTCTGCAGGACGATCTCCCTGCTGTATCTTACGTAATTTTGTCTCAGCAAGAGAGACCCGATCTGGGTCATCATATACCAATCCCAGGGCAGTAAAAAATTGATCTACAGACAGTAGAGCCGGGGATCCCGGAGGAAGGGAAAATGCCCAGGATTGAGGGTCCCCTTGCAGAAGTGAGATAACAATTCCCACTCTCTGCTCATCACTCCCTGATGATCGAGGCCGAAGCCGAAAATACAATTTACATGCCTCCCGGAAGGTGAAAAATTTGTCTCGCCCACCAGTGAACCTGTCCGGGAGAGCTACTTTAGGTTCAACTCTGGTTTGCTCCAGGGGAGACAAAACTTTGGACTTAATGTCCGTCAGCTCCATGGATAATCCTGCAACTGCAGAGCCAGCTGGGCTACTGGATCCATGGTAACTGGAGATAATTTTTATGGCCAGTGAAAATGTCACGCTGTCTAATGATATGTATACAATGTCAGTAAACTATTAATACAGGAACAACACTCTATACAACAACTAGTATAGCAACATCAGCATGTAAGTATAGAATAGATTTACCTGACACGATATCTGCTGAACTCAGGGTTAATCTTGAGGACTTGATGAGCTGAAACAGAAAAGAGGTGGACCGGGATCTAACCTGACCCTAAACTGGGGTCCTAACTAATCCCTCACCTTGGAGGTACTGATAATGGTTCAGAGGTCCAAGTCTCCAACCTAACCCTGTCTCCTATCAGACCCTGAACCCTGTAATCAGTCCTAAGAAGGATCCTGACTACCACCAAAGGGATATGGGCTGATCTCAGCTAAATACACAGATTAGACATATAAGACAGACAGGATAACACTCGCTTGCATACACACTCAAACACCAAAGGAACATAAATGGTCTGGGAAATAAACTCTAACCAAGTTGAGCTTAGAACAACTAAGGAGCTCACAACTAAAGTCTATACAGATTCATTCCTATCTGTGGTCTGCATGAAGGTTTCACTGGCAACTCCCCAAGCAGACAACCAGGAATTTAAAGGAAACCAATCAACAAAAATCAATTGCAGCCGGGAGAAACTGCACCCAGTCCCAGCACCGAGCACAGACAGAATTAACTCCCTAGCTGCCAAACACAAAGAAACAGCAGATCAGCTGTGAGAATTCAAAATGTGCAACCGCGACGATCTTCGTGGCAATGCACACATGACAGTCTGCTGCCGCCTCTGATTGGTCAGCAGCATGTATTTGCAGTGCAGGGAATCGCCAGGTCTCTGCGGCGCAATATAGCTCATCTGAATGTGCATCCTATGCACATCCAGGTTAAATTGTCACTAGTGTAAGCAGACTTCCCCATCCGCAAGGGCTCAACCCTGATCATACCCTCTGCGACCGTGATTGTCATGCCCCTGCTCTTTGGGTATGTTCACACATTGCGTTTTTGCTAAGTTTTTCAACCATTCAAATGAATGGGAACCCCCCCCCCATCAAAAACGAATGGAAAAGGACATTTTAATGATGCAAATACTGAACGTGTGAATATGTCTCTTTAGTGTATAAAATAAATTAGTAAGTTATATGATTTCTTTGCCATATTGTTGATCGGGGTCTATGCAAAAGGACCCTAGGAAGGAAAAATGTCATTATCAGTTAAAAGGGTTCTCCAAAAAAAAAAAAATATGTTCCTTAGTCACAGGATGGTTATAAGAATTATCAATGGAATGAATGCTGAGATAACAGGGGTTCTAAAGACCCCTATGTGAAGGGAGCCGCAGTGAGCATGTGCAACCACTGCTGCATTCACTAGGAGTTATGGTCGTACATGCTCACTATCATTACATTCAGACAAGTGGCTTGTGCTACCTTTTTTGGGATTGTTGACGGTCGGAGCAGCTGGACCCCAGCGATCATACATTTATCATCTATTTTGGAAACAAATGACAAAAAAATCTGAGGAGGCAGGGTGAAAGGGAATCTTTCGGGGAGACATTTCCTTGTGTATTTACTGTGAAGAGAGGGATCCGATTTGAGACTGTCCTACCTAAATTATGTTGTTTTCTTCCCCAGACACAGATCGCGATGACCCCGTTTTCTGCTCTACAATCAGGCATCAATATCACAAACATCACTCTTCAAAGCACCTCAGATGTGAGGGCAAACGAAACAACCATCATTCACATTGAGGTCCCTAAAGGGTCTTCTTATTCCTATGTGTCCTCAGCCTAGTGGAGAACATCCTGGTGGTCGTGGCTATTGCGAAAAATCACAACCTTCACTCTCCGATGTACTATTTCATCAGCTGCCTGGCTGCGTCAGACATGTTGGTCAGTATCAGCAACCTGGTGGAAACCCTAATCCTGATCCTTCTCAGCTATGCCGTCATTGAGTATAATGAACCCATGGTCAAAATGATGGACAACATTGTAGATACCATGATCCTCTGTTCCTTGGTGACTTCTCTCTCTTTTCTCGGAGCTATCGCGGTGGACCGCTACGTTACCATCTTCTACGCTTTGAGATACCATAGCATTGTAACGCAGTGTAGGGTGGTCAGCGCCATTATTGGGATCTGGGTGGCCAGCGTAGCTTGTAGCGTCACATTCATAGTATTTTCGGACAGCCATATCGTCATCTTGTGTCTTATTGCGTTTTTTATCTTCATGTTGGTCATAATGTTGGGTCTGTACATCCACATGTTTGTTTTAGCGAGAAAACATTCCCAGATCATAAGGGCCCAACAGAGAGGAGTGCGAAGGGGATTCTCTCCGCATCAAGCCGCTGCCAAACTCCGAGGAGCCATCACCTTGACCATGCTGCTTGGCATCTTCTTTCTATGCTGGGGACCCTTTTTCCTCCATCTCACCCTAATCGTGTCCTGTCCCAAGCACCCCTTCTGCCGTGAATACTTCAAGTACTTCAACATCACCTTTTTCCTTATGATATTCAACTCTATTATTGACCCTATTATCTACGCTTTCCGAAGCCGAGAGCTGAGAAAAACCCTGAAGGGCATTGTGATGTGTTGTTCCTTGTGACGGTACAAGGGGGATGGGGGGGACAGAAGCATAGAGAACATCTGAACTTCTTGTCCAAGTCCTCTCCATCTCCCAAGAATGTACTATTGACTTATATGGGGTTAAAAAATCTCAGAAAAAGACTGCGGGTAAATATGACGAGCACCAAGATGTAATGAAAGTGTGGACGGAGATAAGGTTACTAGTGAGGAACCATTCATGGTCCTGAATTCTGGTCCTTTTATAGGTTTTCTCAACTTTTGAAAAGTACTCTTTCTTCCTATGGAGATGTGCAGGAAAGGCAATGCTCCATGGGAAAAGTATGCAAATTAGATCTCCTCCCCCAAAAGTAAAACTATCTCTGTGGTGCCATCTACAGGTAACTGTAAGTCAATGTTTGACCCCAATCAAGGATCTCAGCCAAAGCAGAGACATTGATCTGTACAGAAATGTATACAATGAAAACTCTTTCTACCCTAGAAGATGTCAGTCACTAAGCTATGAGGGAGCAGAGTCCCCTGTATATAAGAAATGAACATTGGCTATGTGAGACTATTGGTGGCCCGCTGATCAGTCCGATCGTATTTTAGGATTGGGAGGGACCATCTGAATCACCCCAATGGAAAGGCGGCAGTCATATAATACTAAATGCCATGTAATATAAACTAATTACTGTAATAAACAAGGTCACAAAAACATTTTTGTTCTGAGTATTTAATGTATTCTGTCAACCAATATATTGCCTTAAATGCCATTTCCTGTGAGTTCCAATGTGCCAGGTAGACGCTGTTCATTGCATCCTACAGACTTTTGATGACGATGGTAGTTTGGGAACACGTTAATAAATGCAATAATAGATGAGGCTTTATTGCAAGTGTCTAGAATCACGATGGATCCTTTCTTGAATGGATCACAACGAATTGTGATGAATATCATTGCATTAAAATAGAGTCCATCAGCTTTTTGCTAGGGTTTCCGACAATTTTGACAGCAAGAACACTATGCTATCCTTGCCATCAAAAATGGGAAGAGCATAATGAAAATTTGTACGGGTTATTTCTCTTTTATACGGCTGATCCAATCTGGGAAAAGTATGGCATATACAGGGAATATAATCTACATTTCCAAAAGGCACACTTCCAATCATTGGGACCAGCAATTATCTCGAGAATGGGTCTGTCTGAAATGGAAAAGTGATTGTCCTTGCATGGCCATCGCTGTTAATTTGTATGGCATTCTCAAAACTGCCACATTTGCTAAAATCCTCATGCGATGGGGCCTCATTCTTGAGATTGGGGCCGAGCCATAGCTTTGGCACACACGTCTGACATGCTGTGGATAAGCCATAAATGTCCCAGATTATGTGTCTACCGCAGATTGCTTGTACAGCAGAGCTCCCAGGTACATTAAGGGGTATTGTTCCCCCAAAAAACAATGTATAACCTGCTGATCCTTGGAGGTCTGAACACCGGGCGATGTGCTGCCGAGAACAATGAGCTTTTAGTGCAGCACAAAAGATCATTTCATCCGACGAACGAGCGTTTTGCTTGTTCGTCGGGTGATCGACAGCACATATAGACTGCAAGATTAACTAGGAATGATCGTTCACAATAATCGTGCATTATCAATGGACCTTTAAAGTAAGATTCTAAACAAACTGCAAGACCGCTTGGTGTAATCCAGAAGGGGCAGCACATTTCACCGTCATTCTCTACGCAACATATGGTCTCCCTGAGCGGAATTAGCGAGGACGAGCAATTATTTTAAAGCAGCAACGGACATCTGTTGTTTATATAATAGCAAAAATAATAGTAAAATATGATTCAAAAATATATATATATATTTACAAACACAAGTATTAAGCAAAGCAGAGAGAAGCCCGGGTCACGTGTAACTGTAATCATATTATGTCTAGCTGCCACGTGACCGAAAACCACAAAATGAGTGTTAGGGTTTCAGATTTTAAAATGGGTTTTCGGTGTGGATTCTGCACATCCAATGCAAGTGGAATAGGATTCCGGTAACCTTGTTCACATGCAACGTAAAAAGTATGCTCGCTACATATTTTTTCCCCTTGACAATGATCTAATGAGTCTGACACTCACTGGACAGTGTTGAGTGTGTAAAGCGGAGGAACCATCACTAGTATCTTCCTGCTGATGGTCACAGGGGATCATAAATGGTGAGAGTGGTTCTATTGTACAGCAGCTGTGTCTGGACAGGGTTAACTACGTCTTAAAACCAGAAACTAATACAATAAAATTCCATTATGAAGATATGCTAGCTGTATGAAGTGTCCAGACCTAACCCCATAGGTCATCCACCATCCATCTGCTGGGTGCAGCAACATGTGTAATTAGGAGATGCTCTGCTGAGCAAGAAATGAAGGTGTGAATAGTATATTATTCACAGAAGTGTGGATCTGATCTCTCAGACGCGCCTTTAAGATCAAGACAGCCATAATGGTTGGCTACTAATGACAAAGATAATTCCACAGTGGAGAATATTTACTACCTACCCACTAGTGATGTCGCATGCTGCGGCCTGATGATGTCACATGCTGCGGTCTGATGATGTCACATGCTGCGATCTGATGATGTCACATGCTTCGGTCTGATGATGTCACATGCTGCGGTCTGATGATGTCACCCTGTAAAAGAGAGTTCATTTATTACTGAGATAGTTATATTCTGCCTGATTAGAATCATTAAAGAGGTTTTTTGGTTTCAGAAAACTCCTGTCCCCATGCAAAAAAAAAACAATCAACTCGCATTACTCACCCTACCCTGGTCCAGCACTGTGTCTCCACCTCCTCACCCAGTGTCTGTTATAGTTGTCGCGTCCACAGCGCTGCAGACCATCACTGAGCCCAGCAGCTATAAGGGGCTCGTCTCAGCAATGATGACACATGTCAAGAGACAGCAACACACAGACAAGTCGCACGACCAGATACTTTGTGGATCATTTTTGCAACTTGTTGTTGCACACCTATTTTAGTGCTGTGAGTCTGCTGTATAAAAACAGCCAAAATGCAGGCAAGTTACATGCAAGTCGCAGTTGCATGCACCTTGCATTTATCGCAAGCGAGTTGTGTGCGACTTGCAACTACCGACAGAAAAATCAATGAAAACATTTGCGACTCCGTGCTGCAGTCGCGGTGAGTCGCAAAGCAACACCATACGAGTACAATGTCTGAGTTATCACCTATCCTCAGGATTGGTGGGGATCCGACTGCTGGGACCCGCACCGATCGGCAAAACAGGGACTTTTATCCCTGATGGGTCGTTTTTATCCCTGTTCCATTCATTCTCTGCGGGGCTGCTGGAGAAGCTGAGCAACCCCATGCCGGATGAATATTAGGGCGGTTGAACATACGCTCTATTCTAAGGGCGCCGTCATATAAATTGGACAGAGATCGGATTGCAATACTTGGACTGTCCGGCTGCTCTGCCTACCCGAGCCTGACAGCTGCATAGAAATATACTGTATGAAGCTGTCACATTCAGTCCGGAAGAGTCGCCGAGCGGTCTGTGCAGTGCGATCCGATCTCGGTGCGATTTATTTGGCCGTCTGACTGCGCTCTAACAGGAATAAAAGTTCCCCGTTCTGCTGATTGGTGCTGGTCCCAGCTTTTGGACCCATTTTGATCAATAAGTGATTGCTCACCCTCAGGATAGGTGAAAACTTGTTTTTGCTGGACAGCCCTTTATTAAATGACTGTTTAATAATCCAGAATATTTGATAATCCACCATTTTACAATTCAGTTCCCGAAAAAAAAAGGAATTTTCCATATATATATTTTTTTATAATAGCTTCAATGCTTTGACAGTCTCTCTTAATGATAGATCTGACACCATCGGTCCTCCACCCGGATGGAGTGTTCACCGCCCTGTATGTCAGTGATATGTACGGATATATAACAGGTGGCTGGACATGCATGCACCTCCATCATGAGAAGACGGAAACAAAGTGCCAGCAAGTAAGGGGGCTATGGCGGAGAGGAGGGGCGGCCATGCAATGTCTGCACAGTAACATGACTCAGCCGTCTCGCTACCATCCCCCCAAAACATCTGCCCCTTCCCAAATATATGACTCATGCACCCCCTCCTCTGCTTATAAGACCCCAGAGATGTCCCACAGGCGCAGTGTCACGGAGCCCTATTATCCGCACACCCCGGAGAGGGATGCTTTGTCTTGTACTAGGCGTGTCACGTCACAGGAGGAGCTTTCACACCCCCATTGCTTTGATATTGGTATAGCCTATAATAGTATAGATTACCGGTAATAACGGTGAGTAACCGTATATAACTACGTCCCGTGCACTTACACAGGGCGGGCTCGCTGCCATATTATCTCCATATAGCGGCGTGACTGGACAAGTAATGATATGAGACCGCTGTCATTTAGGACATAACAGGGCTCATATATATAGCTGTAATAACTAATATGGCGCAGCTACATCAAAAAATATGGGGGGGGGGGACATTTATAAAACTGTTTACAAGAGAAAGTGGCTATGTTGCCCTTAGCAACCAATCGGAGCGCAGCTTTTATTTTTCCAGAGCAGTTTGAAAAATGAAAGCTGAGCTCTGATTGGTTGCTAAGGGAGACAGACACAGTCCTAGTGATAGTAGTCTTGATAAATAAGGCCCATATATATATAATTAGAAATATAGGTGCAGCACCAGCAATAAATTAATAATAGGGTGCGGAAAGTCCTTATATATGTATACAGTATATATATATTGTGAGACAGTGAAGGAATGTGTGTTGAATGAGGTGTATTTCGCCTGAGTACTTTGCTGACTGGTATGAGCGAAATGTGTGGCTTTGTAAACCTGGTGGTAAAGAAAGGTCACTACACCTGCCATTCAGTACACGCTTGCAGCTCAGACCTGAATCCACTCAGGTGTTGATTAGGAAGCCAGAAGTAGGTGCTTGGGAGCACAGTCAGAGAGCTCATTCAGTCTGGACAGGAGTCCAGGCACAGAAGGAGACTCCGGGAGGTGAGCTCTCTCTGTCTGGGTGCCCGAGGTACCCCGGACACAAAGAGGAGACTCTGCGACACTCCATGCTGGTGACTACTGAATAGGAGGGGATCTCTCTCAAGTCTGGACGTTGGAGGTGCCTTCAGACATAAAGAGGAGTATCTGTGAAACTCCATACTGGTAACATATATCATATGTATGTTTTGGCCCAGGCTGGTAGAGCCTGGTTCCTGATAGAAAGGGACATTACATGTGTGTAGTGAGTAGCCGAGGGGCTTAGGTTTTCTTTTTATGATTTCGTTTTATCACCTATTGTTTGCTGTGGACTTTAATAAAGCTGGTTGCGGCCAGTTTTACACCAGAACTGCTGTCTGAGTGAACTGTTTATATGCCACTCCGTCCCCAAGACGGTGATCCCAGAGCTATATCCCCTGAAAAGCTTACAATTGGCGGAGAATGCTGGGCAGCACAGTGGCTGATACAATTGGTGCTAGAATGTGCGTGCAGCACAGTGGCTAATAGACAGCAGAAAAAAAAAAAAAAGTTTGTCAGCAAGAGAAACGTCTATTGAAGCAGTCTTGGAGAGACAGTGGCCCTGATAGGGTCTGCAGAGAGAAAATGTATGCACAGCAAAGCTGAACTTGTTGTGAAAATGACTGTGGAATGTGCAGCAGCAAAAGAAACGTCTGTGGAGCAGTCTTAAAGAGACAGTAGCCCTAATAGACTTTGCAAAGGAAAAAAAAAAAAAAAAAAGGGTGTTTGCACAGCAAGCTGAACTTTCTGTGGAAAAAAGCTGTGTAGTGTGTATGTCTTGAGTGAAGACTGCCGGTGTTGAGACGGAGAGGTCTGACAGCATGGATGACAGCATGGAGACGCTGATTAAACAAATGGCGCAAGTTAATGCGCAACATAAGACTGCCGTTGTTGAGACAGATAAGTCCGGCAGTATGGAGGAGCTCGTTAAGCACCTGGTCCAGGCCCAGCAGGACATGCAGCAGGAGACTGACCGGTTTTGGGCACAAGCTAATGCACAACAGCAGGAGTTTAACCGGTTTATGGCACAAGCTAAAGTGCAACAGCAGGAGACTGACCGGTTATTTTTGGAGCAGGTTGCAGCACTAAAAAAAAACCATCAGCACCTCGTCCCCGAGTGAGGACGCCGGGTCACCGGCATTATTCGCTGCAAAGAAGGCGGTAAGACGGACCCTGAAAAAGATGACGCCTCATGACAATGTGGAGGCATATCTCACTAGATTTGAAGGACTGGCAGAGAAGGAGAACCTGCCACTATCTGAGTGGGCCATGATGGTCGCACCCTATCTGACTGGAGAACCCCAAAAGGTCTGTGTTGACCTGAGCGAGCAGGACAGCAGAGACTATGCCAAGCTGAAAGAGGAGATTCTTGCCCGGCTGGGTGTTACGGTTGCAGTCCGTGTCAGGAGAGTCCATGACTGGAGATACAGTTGGGAGTCTGCCGTCAGCAACCCTGCCCAAAGGGTCGAAAAGGTGACAGTGGACCGCTACACCCGAGCACTTCCTCCTGAGGTACAGAGAGAAAGGTACTTTGGCCCCAAAGACTGCCTCCGTGACCAGCCGTCTGAGCGGTCGTCACTTCAGAGTTCCCGGACGCCGAACTCTCCCGGTAAGAGCGTTCCAGCTGTTGGGGACATGGGGTATGTTGATAGACGGGTTCAGGCCCGAGGGGACATATGGGAGGGTGATTGTGGTGGACAGTGTTGGAGATGTCGTGAAATTGCAGCCGGCTGTCCACTAGAGGGGGAGTGTTATGTTACGGTAGCTGAGGAGTGCAGGTAAAAAAGGAAATACACCAGAGCAGTTGGAATCTATGAGATTGCAGTACCCTGACTAACCACCGCAACTAGAGGCAGCCGTGGAGCGTTCCTACGTTGGTCCTAGACGCCTCGTCACAGCCTGAGAAACTAACTACACCTAAAGATAGAAATAGGAAAGCTATCTGCCCCGGAGCAGAACCCCAAAGATAACAGAAAGCCCCCAAACATGTAATGGCGGTTAGACAAGAGGAAATACTGACACAGAAAGAAAATAGTATGAGCAAACGCTGGGGCCCAAACTATCTAAATAGAAAAGGATAGGAAGGGTACTTACTGCAATCTCAGAAAACCCTGAAAAAACACCAACTCTACTAATTTCAAAATCACCTGAGATCACACGACCTCTACCACCTAAATTAGTTCTCTGGTGTAACAAAAACAAAACAGCAGCCACTGAAAAAAAACTGGAAAAAGCAAAAGTACAAAACACAGTGGCTGGACTAAACTGAGAGGGCAAAAGCCCCCGGAGGGGACCCTGAAGGCCCCCACAGAAGTGCAGGACAAAATGCAAGAATATAGCAAAAACACAAAATAAGAAATTGTCTTATCTGATAGCAGGAGATGCAGACACGACACAGCAGGCTACAAGGGAAACTGGAAAGAAGGATTCAGACCAGAACAATTGATCACCGGCAACCCTGATGGGAAAATGACTCCCTTATATAAGACCAATCAGTAACACCTGATTCCCAGTCCTCACAATCCTCACTAGTACCGCTTGTAACCACCAGAGGGAGCCTCTGCTCAGAACTCATCTCAAACCCATTAGTACCCCCCCCTTGAGGAGGGTCACCGAACCCTCATTTGAGCAACCAGGTCGGTCAGGATGAGTTCTATGATACGCAGGATAAGTCTCCTAGCATGGATGTCCGAAGCAAACACACAAGAATTGTCTTCCTGACCATAACCTCTCCATTTAACCAAATACTGGAGTCTTCGTCTAGAAAAAACGAGAATCCAATATTTTCTCAACCACATACTCCAGATTGCCCTCAACCAAAACAGGGTCAGGAGGCACAGCAGCAGGAACCACTGGCTCAACAAACCTCTTCAACAAGGACTTGTGGAACACGTTATGGATCTTAAATGTCCCTGGAAGAAGCAAACGAAAAGAAACAGGATTAATAATCTCCATGATCTTATAAGGTCCAATGAACCTAGGCTTAAATTTAGGAGATGCTACTCTCATAGGAATATTCTTTGAGGACAACCAGACCAAGTCCCCCACTTTAAACCGAGGACCATCAGTCCTATGCCGGTTAGCAAACCGCTGGGCCTTCTCCTGAGAGAGGGACAACCTCTCCACTACCTGGTCCCAAATCTGCTGCATACGCTCAACAACAGAGTCAACACCTGGACAGACAGAAGCCTCCGTCTGTCCTGAAGAAAATCGAGGGTGAAACCCAGAATTACAGAAAAACGGAGACATCAAAGTGGCAGAGCTAGCCCTATTATTAAGAGCAAACTCAGCCAAAGGCAAAAAAGAGACCCAGTCATCCTGATCAGCAGACACAAAGCATCTTAGATAAGTCTCCAATGTCTGGTTTGTTCTCTCAGTTTGACCATTGGTCTGAGGATGAAATGCCGAGGAGAAAGACAATTGAACACCCAGTTTAGAACAAAAAGTCCTCCAAAATCTGGAAACAAACTGGACTCCTCTGTCAGACACAATGTTCTCAGGAATGCCGTGTAAACGAACCACGTGCTGAAGGAACAACGGCACCAATTCAGAGGAGGAAGGCAACTTAGGTAATGGCACAAGATGTATCATTTTGGAAAACCTATCACAAATTACCCAGATGGTGGTCATTCTCTGAGAAACAGGAAGATCGGAAATGAAATCCATAGAGATATGGGTCCATGGTCTCTTGGGCACAGGCAATGGCATCAACAAACCACTAGAGCGAGAGCAAGGCTTGGAGCGAGAGCAAGTCCCGCAGGACTGCACAAATTCCCTGACATCGCGAGACAAGGTAGGCCACCAAAAGGACCGACTAACCAAGTCTCTGGTACCAAAAATTCCGGGATGCCCAGCCAATGCGGAACAATGAATCTCAGACATCACACTCTTTTTCCATTGGTCCGGGACAAACAATTTTCCAACAGGGCAGCGCTCGGGCCTATCCTCCTGACACCCCTCCAGAGCAAGTCTCAAATTGGGAGAGATGGCGGAAAGAACTACACCCTCCTTCAAAATAACAGAGGGATCAGATAGCTCAGGAGAGTCCGCAAGGAAACTCCTCGAGAGGGCATCCGCCTTAACATTCTTAGTGCCAGGAAGAAAGGAAACCACAAAATTAAAACGTGTGAAAAACAAGGCCCACCTGGCCTGTCTAGGATTGAGTCGCTTGGCAGATTCCAGATAGACCAGATTCTTATGGTCCGTAAGGACCACCACCTGATGTTTGGCTCCCTCCAGCCAATGTCTCCACTCTTCAAAAGCCCACTTCATGGCCAATAACTCCCGATTACCCACGTCATAATTACGTTCAGTAGGAGAAAATTTTCGAGAGAAAAAGGCACAAGGGTTACTTTTAGAGGTCTCGGGATCTTTTTGGGACAAAACGGCACCTGCCCCAATTTCAGAGGCATCAACCTCCACCTGAAATGGCAGAGAAACATCAGGCTGCCGTAGAACAGGAGCAGAAGTGAATCTCTGCTTAAGTTCCTGAAACGCAGAGACTGCCTCAGGAGGCCAATTCACCACATCAGAACCCTTTCTGGTCAAATCAGTTAATGGTTTAACAATAACCGAGAAATTACCAATAAATTTACGATAAAAATTGGCAAAACCAAAAATCTCTGAAGAGCCTTTAATGAAGTAGGTTGGACCCAATCACAGATGGCCTGAACCTTGACCGGGTCCATTTCAATAACAGATGGGGACAAAATGAATCCCAGAAATGAGATCTTCTGTACGCCAAAAAGACACTTTGATCCCTTCACATACAGAGCATTCTCTCTCAAAATCTGGAATACAGTTCGAACATGTTTCACATGAGAGTCCCAGTCATTAGAAAAAATCAAGATATCATCCAAATAAACAATCAGAAACTTGTCCACAAAATCCCTGAAAATGTCATTCATGAAGGACTGGAAGACGGAAGGAGCATTAGTGAGCCCAAAGGGCATCACAAGGTACTCAAAATGCCCTTCAGGGGTGTTAAATGCCGTCTTCCATTCATCCCCGTGCTTAATGCGAATAAGGTTATACGCCCCCCTGAGGTCAAGCTTGGTAAACCAAGTAGCGTTTTTCACCCTGGAAAACAGGTCAGAAATCAAGGGTAACGGGTATTGATATTTCACAGTAATATTGTTCAAGAGACGATAATCAATACACGGCCTTAATGAACCATCTTTTTTGGCCACAAAGAAAAAACCGGCACCTAAGGGTGAAGAGGATGGTCTGATATGACCCTTCTCCAATGATTCCTTGATATAAGACCGCATAGCGTCATGTTCAGGTACAGACAAGTTAAAAAGGCGACCTTTAGGGAATTTACTACCTGGCACTAATTCAATAGCGCAGTCATAGCTCCTATGGGGAGTAAGGATGCAGATTACTTTCGCTAAACACATCAGAAAAATCAAACAAAAAGTCAGGAACATCCTCAGCCTGGGGGAGGCAGAAAAAACAGGAGTGTTGGTATTAACACATTGGCAGCCCCAACTGGTTACAGACACAGATTTCCAATCCAAAACAGGATTATGAGACTGTAACCAAGGGAAACCCAGCACTATAATGTCATGCAGATTATATAGAACCAAAAATTTGCAGCACTCCTGGTGATCAGGTTCAACCCTCATTATCACCTGAGTAGAAAACTGGGGTTTATTCTCAGCCAAAGGGTAGAATCGATCCCCAGTAAAGGAATAGACTTCTGTAGGGGTATCAAGGGAAACCCACAACGTTTAGCAAAATCATAATCCATCAGGTTAATAGCTGCTCCAGAATCAACGAAAGCCTGAGCAGAAAATGAGGACAGAGAGCATATCAGAGTGACAGTTAATAAAAACTTAGTCTGAACACTACCCAAGACAACTGAGCGTGCAAAATGTCTTCCCCGCTTAGGGCAGACTGAAATAGCATGAGAGGCATCACCACAGTAGAAACATAACCCATTGCGCTTTCGAAACTCATGACGCTGTGCCCCAGACACCACTCCATCACACTGCATGGGCTCAGCAGCTGGCTCACAAGGCAACACCACTCCACGCATACTTCTCCGCTCACGCAAACGTCTGTCAATTTGAATCGCTAATGACATAGAATCATTGAGACCAGAGGGACAGGGAATCCCACCATAACATCCTTTACATTATCCGACAGACCCTTCCGGAAAAGGGCCGCCAAAGCGTCGTCATTCCACTTGGTCAGGACTGCCCACCTATGGAATCTCTGACAGTATAACCAGCGTCATCAAGCCCCTGATTTAATGCCAACAAGGCTTTCTCAGCTTGATCAGTGACATTAGGCTCATCGAACAATAACCCCAAAGCCTGAAAAAATGCATCAACATCACTCAAAACAGGATCCCCAGGTATCAGGGAAAAAGCCCAATCCTGAGGATCGCCGCGCAGGAGAGAGATGATAAATTTTGAACCTGCTGCGCTGCGTTTCCTGAGGACTTAGATTTTAAGGCAAGAAACAATTTACAATTATTTTTGAAATTCTGAAACTTAGCTCGATCCCCTAAAAACAAATCTGGCATGGGGATCCTAGTTCCACAACAGGCAACCTAGCAAGATATCAGCAATACTCTGAACCTCAGTGGCAAGCTGATCCACACGGCCAGACAACTGTGCAAACTCCATTGGGAGAAAAGATCCTCCCCAGCACCCAGAGATACAGAGGGAAAAAAAAAAAAAATGCAACAAACAGAAAAATATCTCTGACAACTTTTCTTCCTTCAAAATATTTTTTCCCTTCTGTGAGTACCATACAATTTTTATGGCCGGTGATACTGTTATGTTAACGGTAGCTGAGGAGTGCAGGTAAAAAAGGAAATACACCAGAGCAGTTGGAATCTATGAGATTGCAGTACCCTGACTAACCACCGCAACTAGAGGCAGCCGTGGAGCGTTCCTACGTTGGTCCTAGACGCCTCGTCACAGCCTGAGAAACTAACTACACCTAAAGATAGAAATAGGAAAGCTATCTGCCCCGAGCAGAACCCCAAAGATAACAGAAAGCCCCCAAACATGTAATGGCGGTTAGACAAGAGGAAATACTGACACAGAAAGAAAATAGTATGAGCAAACGCTGGGGCCCAAACTATCTAAATAGAAAAGGATAGGAAGGGTACTTACTGCAATCTCAGAAAACCCTGAAAAAACACCAACTCTACTAATTTCAAAATCACCTAGATCACACGACCTCTACCACCTAAATTAGTTCTCTGGTGTAACAAAAACAAACAGCAGCCACTGAAAAAAAAAACTGGAAAAAGCAAAAGTACAAAACACAGTGGCTGGACTAAACTGAGAGGGCAAAAGCCCCCGGAGGGGACCCTGAAGGCCCCCACAGAAGTGCAGGACAAAATGCAAGAATATAGCAAAAACACAAAATAAGAAATTGTCTTATCTGATAGCAGGAGATGCAGACACGACACAGCAGGCTACAAGGGAAACTGGAAAGAAGGATTCAGACCAGAACAATTGATCACCGGCAACCCTGATGGGAAAATGACTCCCTTATATAACCAATCAGTAACACCTGATTCCCAGTCCTCACAATCCTCACTAGTACCGCTTGTAACCACCAGAGGGAGCCTCTGCTCAGAACTCATCTCAAACCCATTCACAACAGGGGAGCCTATGTGCCGTGAGTTGGCAGGTCCCTCTCTCTCTGCGCAGAACCTGTGTGTGTGACCACCGCAGCCGAAGAGACTGACCACAGGTGTCCCCGGTGGTTACAAATGGTTGCTCAGCACAGGCCCTCCTGGACTCAGGGAGTCAAGTGACTGTCGTGCGTGACAGCCTGATTAATAGGGACTTCATCCCTGATAAACACCTGAGTGTGGTGTGCATCCATGGAGACACCAAAGTCTACCCAGAGACTGCCGTGGACTTGGTCCCCAAACTCGGGGAGGTTTCATGTGAAGTGGGGTAGTGAAGAACCTGGTGCACCCCGTTATATTGGGTAATGACTTTCCCCGGTCTAAGGATCTCTGGGGAAGGGTGATTCTGTTGGACAGTGTGATGAAGCTCCTACTGAGGGTACGCAGTCCCGAGGGCGGAACACAATGTTAGTGGGCCGTTAATCTTGTGTGATAATGATGATCATGATAATGATGATGACCATGATAGAGATTAGATATTGATAATGATGATGATGCTAATCATAATAGTGATGATACTGATGATGATCGTGATAAAGATGAAATTTCTTTGCAGGTGATGTTGGGAGACAGGATGGTGGTTCTCGGGAACCGAGTGTCCCTGACCTGCCTGTGTCCTGTGACAATTTTGGGAGTGAGCCGGTGCGAGACCCCACTCTTAAAATGGCACAGGAAAATGTAATTGTTCTGAATGAGGTTCCCCAAGAGCCTGGCTCTGAGGAGAGGTTTCCTCATGCTGCCATGAACAATAACCTATTGTATAGGGACACTGAAGTCCAGGGAGAGGTCGTGAGTCAGCTCCTGGTACCTGAGCTATATAAAGTATAGTGCTGGGGTTGTCACATAGTCACAAACTTGATGGACCACCTGAGGGAAGCCAGGGAAAAGATGGTGAAATTAATGTTTTGGATGACATTTTTACTAAGGTTCCAGATCAAGAGGTGAATGAGATGAATTGTATAACCCTGACAGTGAACAGGATGTGAATGAAATGAATTGTATAATCCTGAAAGTGAGCAGGATGTGGCTGTGAAAAAAGGTCAGACAGGAATAGTGGTAGTGTTAGTGAATCATCTGATGACGATCAATGCAAACAGTGAAGAAGAGGAGGTTGAGAGTCCTGAGAAGAAAGCTGATGCTGACCTTACAGCCGGACAGAAGATGGCATCTGAAGATATTTTACAGTTGGCCGATTCCCTGGCGAAGACTAAGGTGAAAGGCAGGACTCTGAAACTAAACACAGCACAAGTAGATGCTGTTGAAAATGAGAAGTTTATCAATGTATGGTGTGGATCTGCATCATGCCAAGGACTCTGAAGGGATGCTGCAGAGGTGGAAAAAGCAATGGAAGTGGTAGACACCAAACCAGATGCCTCACCAGAAGCTGAGGTCTCAAGTGAAGCTGTGAGGAACAAGACTGAAGATGTGGGGACTGACTGTGCCCCGGAATCTGTTTCTGCCGGAGAGAGGGGCGTGGACGGTGTACTGTCCGGATCCGTGGCTGCAACCTCGCGAAGCTCGGGCCGGAAGTTCGGCGCCCGGTGCTCCATCGGTGTTCCCGAGCGACACAAAGGATCTGGATAAATCCCAAGATGAGATTTTGAGACATCAGGTTGGCCTTGGTGAGCTCAGGCGCATTTTCATGGAGTCTACACCTGAACCACGTCCCAGTGAGGGGGAGGGGCGATGTGTCGCTCCGTTGCCGCTGCAGACACACGGGAGCTCAAAATGGGATGCAGAACGTGGTGGAAGAGAAGACTGATGGTAGGGCTTCTGAGCATGTCCTACCAGAAGAGCCTGAAGAAGGGGCCGAAGACGTAAAGGACGTCCAACAACTACAGGAGAAGATGCTATCCATGAGGTTTCCACCAAAGAAATGAAGACTGATAATGTTGCATTACGCAAGCAGCTGCAGCAGTGTGAACTGGATGGGCATCTCTTCGCGGGAACATGAGCGGTTCCAGCAGTTTGCTCCAGAGATCACGAGGTGAAAGGGAAGGTGTTTGTGGTGCCTTGCCGGATCGAGAAAAAGTGGTTGCACAGGTACAAGATGAATTGATTACTTCTCAGAAAAAAATCCAAACTGTGATGAAGGAGCGTGATCAGAGCCATGAGATCTCCTGGAGAAAGAAGTAAGAGCTCTGAGTCTTATGCAAAGTGAGCCTGTACAAGAAGAGATGAAGTATGTGTACCGAAAAAGAAAAACGATCAGCTCCCTCTACAGTGCCAATCGTTTGAACAGTGTGGCTCAAAATGGTCAAGACCATGACAGAGGCGCTTAAGTTCTGTGAAATAGAATTTATGAATCAACTGATATTTAAGAAAGTAGATGTGCTAAAAAAGGTTCAGGGGAATTAGAGAAAGCTGAAAAACCCCTATACCTCCTGTGACAGTTGGTGACACAGGGTCAGTGCCCCAAAAACAGGGGTACGAAAGTTTCTGAGGAAGAATCAGCAGAGGTGTTCTGACGTGCCTGGTCGTACTTCTCTGGTGAGGCACAATACCGAGACTGAGGCTGGCACTAAGGTCAAGCTGAAACCGTGCAGGACACCCGAGGCCCGCAAGAGCAAGGCCTGGAGGGTACAGCGTAGTGCGTTGCTTTAGGTGAAGATACAGATGACAATGGTGAAGATGAACTTGGTGTTGGCCATAACTGGTCCGAGTTCACTGTCTCTTTAGGATTGTTGACCAGCCCTCCGGTCTGGATGACCAGCCCTCCGTCTGGAGAAGAGGGGGGGGATATGTGAGACAGTGAAGGAATGTGTGTTGAATGAGGTGTATATTTCGCCTGAGTACTTTGCTGACTGGTATGAGCGAAATGTGTGCTTTGTAAACCTGGTGGTAAAGAAAGGTCACTACACCTGCCATTCAGTACAACGCTTGCAGCTCAGACCTGAATCCACTCAGGTGTTGATTAGGAAGCCAGAAGTAGGTGCTTGGGAGCACAGTCAGGGAGCTCATTCAGTCTGGACAGGAGTCCAGGCACAGAAGGAGACTCCGGGAGGTGAGCTCTCTCTGTCTGGGTGCCCGAGGACCCCGGACACAAAGAGGAGACTCTGCGACACTCCATGCTGGTGACTACTGAATAGGAGGGGATCTCTCTCAAGTCTGGACGTTGGAGGTGCCTTCAGACATAAAGAGGAGTATCTGTGAAACTCCATACTGGTAACATATATCATATGTATTGTTTTGGCCCAGCTGGTAGAGCCTGGTTCCTGATAGAAAGGGACATTA
>JARQOD010000010.1:30973554-31055936 GCA_033576555.1 Oophaga sylvatica | reverse complement strand
GGCAGTCCAGAGAAATAAGCCAATGGGGTGAGTTTTGCAAAAGCAACTGCATGAACACAGTCATCAGTGCGGTCGTGCCTAGTACATTGCCTCCTTTTTTGGAGGATTTTGGGGATGTTTTCTCTGAGGAGGGGTGTCAGGAGTTGCCTCCTCATCGCGTGTATGACTGCTCTATTAATCTCCTTCCTGATGCTAAGTTGCCTAAAGCTAGGTTGTATAATCTTTCTGGTCCTGAGAGGCAGGCTATGAAAGATTATATTTCTGAAAGTCTGGCCAAAGGGCATATTAGACCTTCATCTTCCCCAGTAGCCGCGGGGTTCTTCTTTGTGAAGAAGAAAGATGGAGGCCTACGCCCTTGCTTGGATTTCCGCGAACTTAATCGGATTACTGTTCGAGATCCGTATCCACTCCCTCTTATTCCTGATCTCTTCAATCAAATTGTTGGCGCCAAATGGTTCTCTAAATTGGATCTCAGGGGGGCGTATAATCTGATTAGGATAAAAGAGGGGGATGAGTGGAAAACGGCGTTTAACACGCCGGAGGGACATTATGAGAACCTTGTCATGCCTTTTGGTCTGACTACTGCACCAGCAGTATTCCAACATTTTGTTAATGACATTTTTCGTCACCTTGTGGGGCTGTTTGTGGTTGTATATTTGGACGACATTTTAATTTACTCGCCAGATCTTGTGTCTCATCAGGAGCATGTGAGACAGGTGTTGCAGATCTTGCGAGACAATAAACTATACGCCAAACTGGAGAAGTGTGTATTTGCCGTACAGGAACTTCAGTTTTTGGGTTTTTTGGTGTCAGCCTCCGGTTTCCGTATGGACCCTGAAAAGGTGAGAGCAGTGCTTGAATGGGATCAGCCAGGGGATCTTAAGGCTCTGCAGCGTTTTTTGGGGTTTGCTAACTACTACCGGAAATTTATTTGTAATTTCTCATCTGTCGTCAAACCTCTCACTGACATGACAAGAAAAGGGACGGATTTTTCTAAATGGTCGGACAAAGCTTGCCAAGCCTTTTCCTCTTTGAAGAAATGTTTTGCTTCGGCACCCGTTCTCATCCAACCAGATGCATCTCAGCCGTTCATTGTGGAGGTGGATGCGTCTGACGTAGGGGTGGGTGCTATATTGTCCAGGGTCCGTCCCCTGGTAAATGGCATCCGTGCGCTTTCTTTTCTAAGAAATTGTCGTCCGCCGAAAGGAATTATGATATCGGCAATAGGGAACTTTTGGCCATTAAGTTAGCTTTTGAAGAATGGCGTCACTTTTTGGAGGGGGCAGTCCACCCGGTTACCGTTATTACTGATCACAAGAACCTGTTGTATTTGGAATCTGCTAAGCGTCTGAATTCCAGACAAGCTCGATGGTCGTTGTTTTTTACCAGGTTTAATTTTGTCGTCACTTATCGCCCGGGGTCTAAGAATGTAAAGGCTGATGCCTTGTCTCGCAGTTTCCCAGGGGCCGGGAAAACGGATGACCCGAGTCCTATCCTTCAGGAGGGGGTGGTAGTGTCGGCTGTATTTTCTGAGCTTGAGGAGGAGGTGTTAGAGGCTCAGGGGGACGCCCCTGCAGGACCTCCAGGGAGACTGTTTGTCCCAAATCTGTTGAGACAAAAGGTTATTGAGGCACATCATAATTCTGCTCTAGCAGGACATCCAGGGAGTAAGGCTACTTTAGATCTCCTTTCTCGCCGGTTTTGGTGGCCTAATGCTAATAAAGATGTTATAACTTTTGTCGCGTCATGTGGGGTGTGTGCTCGCTCTAAAACCCCTCATACCCGTCCGTCTGGGACCCTTTTACCCTTGAAACTTCCGGAGCGTCCATGGACTCATTTATCTATGGACTTCATTACGGACCTTCCTCCGTCGTCAGGGAATACTGTCATACTGGTGGTTGTTGACAGGTTCAGTAAGATGGCACATTTCGTTGCTCTTCCTGCACTCCCTAATGCTAAAACTCTGGCGCAGGTGTTCATTAGGGAGATCGTTAGACTTCATGGGTTGCCTTCTGATGTGGTGTCAGATAGGGGGTCTCAGTTTGTGTCCAAATTTTGGAGGGCATTTTGTTTACGTCGGGGGATGCAATTGTCATTTTCCTCGGCTTTTCATCCGCAGACCAATGGTCAGACAGAGCGTCTGAATCAGAGCTTAGAGACATATCTCCGGTGTTTTGTTTCAGAGAACCAAGAGGACTGGTCTTCTTTCTTGCCTCTGGCAGAGTTCGCTCTTAACAACAGGCGGAGCGAGTCCACTGGTAAGTCCCCGTTTTTTGGGGCATATGGTTTCCATCCCCAGTTTTGTACTTTCAATGGGGGGGGCCCTTCTGGGGTTCCTGAGGAGGAGCGTTTCTCGTCGTCACTTGCTTCTGTGTGGAGAGGTGTATTGAATAATCTGAGTGTGATGGGGAACCGTTACAAACGTATGGCTGATAGGAGGAGAGTTTCTGGTCCAGATCTGAATGTGAACGATCTGGTATGGTTGTCTACCAGGAATATAAAACTTAAGGTGCCCTCCTGGAAACTGGGTCCCAGATTCATCGAGCCGTACAGGATCAGTTCCATAATTAATCCTGTGGCATTTCGTCTGGACCTCCCTCCTACATTTAAAATTCATAATGTGTTCCACAAGTCATTACTTAAAAGGTATGTGGCACCAGTCATACCGTCACCTCTACCTCCTCCTCCTGTGTTGGTCAATGGTAACTTGGAATTTCAAGTATCAAAGATCATTGACTCACGTCTGAATCGCCGGTCCCTTCAGTACTTGGTGCATTGGAAGGGGTATGGTCCAGAGGAGAGGACGTGGGTCCCTGCGTCTGATGTTAACGCAGATCGTTTGGTTTGGACCTTCCACAGAACTCACCCGGGCAGGCCTGGCCCTGAGGGTCCGGAGGCCCCTCGTAGAAGGGGGGGTACTGTCATGTGTGCATTGCCACGAAGATCGTCGCGGTTGCACATTTTGACTTCTCACAGCTGATCTGCTGTTTCTTTGTGTTTGGCAGCTAGGGAGTTAATTCTGTCTGTGCTCGGTGCTGGGACTGGGTGCAGTTTCTCCCGGCTGCAATTGATTATTTGTTGATTGGTTTCCTTTAAATTCCTGGTTGTCTGCTTGGGGAGTTGCCAGTGAAACCTTCATGCAGACCACAGATAGGAATGAATCTGTATAGACTTTAGTTGTGAGCTCCTTAGTTGTTCTAAGCTCAACTTGGTTAGAGTTTATTTCCCAGACCATTTATGTTCCTTTGGTGTTTGAGTGTGTATGCAAGTGAGTGTTATCCTGTCTGTCTTATATGTCTAATCTGTGTATTTAGCTGAGATCAGCCCATATCCCTTTGGTGGTAGTCAGGATCCTTCTTAGGACTGATTACAGGGTTCAGGGTCTGATAGGAGACAGGGTTAGGTTGGAGACTTGGACCTCTGAACCATTATCAGTACCTCCATGGTGAGGGATTAGTTAGGACCCCAGTTTAGGGTCAGGTTAGACCCCCGGTCCTCCTCTTTCCTGTTACAGCTCATCAAGTCCTCAAGATTAACCCTGAGTTCAGCAGATATCGTGTCAGGTAAATCTATTCTATACTTACATGCTGATGTTGCTATACTAGTTGTTGTATAGAGTGTTGTTCCTGTATTAATAGTTTACTGACATTGTATACATATCATTAGACAGCGTGACACAGACATGGCGACACATGGCAGTGACATTATGTGCTGTCCGTGCCAGCACACCGAAGTCAGCTGCCGGCTCCTGAGCCAGCTATTAAGGAGGACTATGCACGTCAGGGGATCAGGGGGAGGGAATGAATAATCTTTTCTTTCTTTTTAGAATGTTCTGGAGAATAACAGAAGGGGCCCAGAATGGGGGGACATTATGCCAGGAAGGGGCTCAGGATTGGAGACATTGTTATAGAATGGGGCCGAGGAATGAGAGCATTATTACTGGAAGGGGCCAAGATGAGACATTACTACTGAAATTTGCCCAAGATGGAGGACATTATTATAGGAAGGGGCCCAGGATAGGGGACATTATTAAATAAAGGGCCCCGGACAGGGTATATTATTACATGATGGAGAACATTTTATCAGGAAGTTGCCCAGGATGGAGGACATTACTATAGGAAGGGGCCCAAGATGAGAGGCATTATTAAATAAAGGGCCCAGAGTATATTACTACATGATGGAGAACATTATACCAGGAAGTGGTCCAGAATGGGGGACATTGTTATAGCATGGGCCCAAGATGGGAGGCATTATTACTGGAAGGGGCCAGGTTGGGGACATTATTACAGGAAGCGGCCAGAATGGAGAAGATTATTATAGGATAAAGCCAAGACAGGGGGGCATTATTATATGGGGTGCAAGCATTCATGTCTTTATAGGATCTAGAATGGGTCTAGCTACAGTTTGCCATCTGACTCACATGCAGGTGGGGGTGCATGTCCATCTTTTTCACCGGAGCCCATTGGAATCTAATTACACCGCAGCCAAGGAGAGTTCTTCAGCCCCCAATACAGTTTCAATTAAAAGTGACAAGCAGCTGCCTGTTTTGACAGGGGGAGGGGATGACAGTAAATCGCTAATCATTGATCGATCAGCATGCTTAGTCTGTGGGCAATTGTTCATATAAACGACTGGGCGGTTATTGATGTGTGTGGACCTCTTTTAGGAGACCACCCTTTACTTTCCACTTCCTGCCAATGACCCCCAGTCTGCACCTGGATGTGCACTTTGAGCTGCTCTTACCTGGGTAATCGTTGAATCCCGTGTGCTGCACAAGATCCCAGTACACATAACCTTACTACAGTCATGGCCAAAAGTTTTGAGAATGACACAAATATTATATTTTCACATGATCTGCTGCCCTCTGGTTTTTATGTGTGTTTGACAGATGTTTTTATCACAGACAGAAATATAATAATTGCAAACATATAATAATAATAATAATCTTTATTTATATAGCGCCATCATATTCCGCAGCGCTTTACAGTTTAACAGTTTCAAAACACAAGTCATAAGTCACAACGTTAACAATACAGTAATTAAAGCAAAATAAGACGGCCCTGCTCGTGAGAGCTTACAATCTACAATGAGGTGGGGGAGATACAAAATACAGGTGTGTATATACAATGGTGCATTTACAATGATGGTCCAGCCATCTTAAGGGAGTGAGGGATGGATGGAGATAGTGAATGGGCTACACACACACACACACTTACACATAGAATGACTTTGATTAGTGAATGTGATAGGCCGCTCTGAACAGATGTGTTTTGAGGGAGCGCCTGAAACCATGCAAATTGTGGATAGTCCTAATTTCTTGGGGTAGAGCATTCCAGAGGATTGGCACAGCGCGGGAGAAGTCTTGGCGTCGGGAGTGGGAGGTACGGATTAGTGCAGAGGTTAGTCGAAAGTCGTTTGCAGAGCGCAGCAGTCGGTTAGGCCGATAGATAGAAATGAGGGAGGAGATGTAGGGGGGTGCTGCAGTGTGGAGAGCTTTGTGGGTGAGAACAAGTACTTTGAATTGGATCCTATAATGAATGGGCAGCCAGTGTAAGGACTGGCGAAGAGCGGACGCGTCCGAGTACCGATTAGCCAGATGGATAACCCTGGCTGCTGCATTAAGGATGGACTGGAGAGGGGATAGTCGAGTAATGGGGAGGCCAAGTAATAGAGCGTTACAGTAGTCCAGGCGGGAGTGGATCAATGCTACAGTGAGGGTTTTTGTTGTTTCCATGGTGAGAAAAGGGCGGATTCTAGAGATGTTCTTTAGGTGTAGGCGGCAAGAGCGGGCAAGAGATTGTATATGGGAGGTGAAGGAGAGATTGGTATCAAACATAACACCCAGACAGCGAGCCTGCTGCCGGGGTGTTATTATGGTGCCGCCCACTGAGAGGGAAATGTCAGATTTAGGGAGGTTAGTAGACGGCGGGAGCAGAAGAAGTTCAGTTTTGGAGAGGTTGAGTTTCAGATAGAGAGCAGACATGATGTTGGAGACTGCGGACAGACAGTCGGTGGCGTTCTGTAGTACAGCGGGGGTAAGGTCGGGGGATGACGTGTATAATTGTGTGTCATCAGCATAAAGATGGTACTGAAAGCCAAATCTGCTGATGGTCTGTCCAATTGGGGCGGTGTAGAGAGAGAAGAGAAGGGGGCCAAGGACTGAGCCCTGGGCTACACCGACAGTGAGAGGGAGAGGAGATGAAGTGGAGCCAGAGAACGAAACACTGAAGGAGCGGTCAGAAAGATAGGAGGAGAACCAGGAGAGAACAGTGTCCTTAATACCTAGAGAGTGGAGCCTGGACAGTAGGAGACGGTGGTCAACTGTGTCGAAAGCTGCAGAAAGGTCGAGTAGAATGAGCAGAGAGTGGTCGCCGTTACGTTTTGCTGTCAGAAGGTCATTGGTCACTTTGATGAGTGCAGTTTCAGTCGAATGTAGGGGTCGGAAGCCGGACTGTGAAGGGTCTAGGAGGGAGTGAGTGGAGAGGTAACGGGTGAGGCGGGAGTAGACTAGGCGCTCCAAAAGTTTGGAGATGAAGGGGAGATTGGAGACCGGTCTGTAGTTGTTTGTGCAGGAAGGGTCAAGAGCGGGTTTCTTTAGTAGTGCAGTAATGATGGAGTGTTTGAAGGAGGATGGGAAAATGCCAGAGGAGAGTGAGAGATTGAAGATTGTAGTTAGGTGAGTTGTGACAACAGGAGAAAGAGACTGGAGGAGATGTGAGGGGATGGGGTCGGTAGTGCATGTAGTCGGACGAGAGGAAGAGAGGAGTCTGGAGACTTCTTCTTCTGTGATGGGATCAAATGTGGAAATTGAGCCAGGGGAAATGCAGGGTGGGATGGGAGTCACAGCACTTGGTGGTTGAGAGCAGATTTCCTGACGGATAGTATCTATTTTTTCTATAAAGTGGGAGGCCAGGTCATCAGCACAAATGTCTGTGATAGGGGCTTGTGCTTTTGGCCTGAGGAGGGAGTGAAAAGTGTCAAAAAGTTTCTTGGGGTTGTTGGCTAGTGAGGAGATCAGTGTGGTGAAGTAGGTCTGTTTGGCGAGGTGAAGGGCAGCATTATAAGTTCTTAACATGAATTTAAAGTGGATGAAGTCTTCTGGTGTGCGGGTTTTTCTCCAGAGGCGTTCAGCACTCCTAGAGCATCGCTGAAGAAGTCGAGTTTGCAATGTGAGCCAGGGCTGTTTTACTGTGTGTTTGGAAGTTCTGAGGGTGAGCGGTGCTACTTGGTCAAGGGTGTTTCTAAGAGTGTCATTGTAGTGCTGAACAGCCAGATTAGGACAAGAAAAAGAGGAGATTGGGGACAGCGAAGAGTGTAGGGAGTCTGAAAGTGTCTGAGGGTTAATGGCTTGCAGATTTCTGAATGTGCGGTAGGTAGGAGTTCGCTGGGGTGGTGGAGGATTTGTGAGCGTGAAGGAGAGAATGTTGTGGTCAGAGAGTGGAAGCGGTGAGTTATTTAGGTGGGAAATTGAACAGAGGCGGACAAAGACCAGGTCAAGGGTGTTGCCATTCTTGTGTGTCTCAGAGGAGTAACATATGAGTAACAAAAGCTTATATTGACAGTAAAGGGTATGCCACACTGAACAATATCGCTAACGGGATCGCTAAAAAACGTCACTATTTAGCGATCCCGTTAGCGATGTTGTTCAGTGCGGCATCTGCCAGCGACGAGCTTCCTGCTGTGATCTCGCTCGTCGCTGGAATCGTTCCGGACCCTATTTTCTCGTCGGCGCTCCCGCTGGGTAAGTATATATCGCTAGTGTGGCACCTTTTCTTAGCGATTTAGCGGTACTTTTGTACCGCTAAAATCGTTAAGAAGATCGCTAACGGCGATAGCGTCGTTAACTATATCGTAAATGTGGCCGCACTTAGCGATATAGAAACAATCCCGCTAGCGATCGCATTAGTATGCGTCGTTATCGTGATCGCTAGCGGGATTGTTTAGTGTGGCAGTACTTTAGAATGAGTTAATGCAGCAAGTCAATATTTGCAGTGTTGACCCTTCTTCTTCAGGACCTCTGCAATTCTCCCTGGCATGCTCTCAATCAACTTCTGGACCAAATCCTGACTGATAGCAGTCCATTCTTGCACAATCAATGCTTTCATTTTGTCAGAATTTTTAGGTTTTTGTTTGTCCACCCGTCTCTTGATGATTGACCACAAGTTCTCAATGGGATTAAGATCTGGGGAGTTTCCAGGCCATGGACCCAAAATCTCTATGTTTTGTTCCCTGAGCCATTTAGTTATCACCTTTGCTTTATGGCAAGGTGCTCCATCATGCTGGAAAAGGCATTGTTGATCGCCAAACTGCTCTTGGAGGGTTGGGAGAAGTTGCTCTTGGAGGACATTCTGGTACCATTCTTTATTCATGGCTGTGTTTTTAGGCAAGACTGTGAGAGAGCCGATTCCCTTGGCTGAGAAGCAACCCCACACATGAATGGTTTCAGATGCTTAACAGTTGGAATGAGACAAGACTGGTGGTAGCGCTCACCTTGTCTTCTCCGAATGAGGTGTTTTCCTGATGTCCCAAACAATCGAAAAGGGGATTCATCAGAGAAAATCACTTTACCCCAGTCCTCAGCAGTCCACTGCCTGTACCTTTTTAAGAATATCAGTCTGTCCATGATGTTTTTTTCTGGAGAGAAGTGGCTTCTTTGCTGCCTCCTTGAGACCAGGCCTTGCTCCAAGAGTCTCCGCCTCACAGTGCGTGCAGATGCACTCACACCTGCCTGCTGCCATTCCTGAGCAAGCTCTGCACTGCTGGTAGCCCAATCCCGCAGCTGAAACACTTTTAAGAGACGGTCCTGGCACTTGCTGGTCTTTCTTGGGCGCCCTGGAGCCTTTTTGGCAACAATGGAACCTCTCTCCTTGAAGTTCTTGTTGATGCGATAGATTGTTGACTGAGGTGCAATCTTTCTAGCTGCGATACTCTTCCTGTTAGGCCATTTTTGTGCATTGCAATGATGACTGCACGTGTTTCTTTAGAGATAACCATGGTTAACAGAAGAGAAACAATGATGCCAAGCACCAGCCTCCTTTTAAAGTGTCCAGTGGTGTCATTCTTACTTAATCATGACAGATTGATCTCCAGCCATGTCCTCATCAACACCCACACCTGTGTTAATGGAGCAATCACTGAAAAGAGGTTAGCTGGTCCTTTTAAGGCAGGGCTGCAATGATGCTGAAATGTGTTTTGGGGGATAAAGTTCATTTTCTAGCCAAATATTGACTTTGCAAGTAATTGCTGTTAAGCTGATCACTCTTTATAACATTCTGGAGTATATGCAAATTGCCATTAGAAAAAGTGAAGCAGTAGACTTTGTAAAAATTAATATTTGTGTCATTCTCAAAACTTTTGGCCATGACTGTACACGTAAACTTACCCTATTCTGTTGGATCTACTCTACCAGATCCTGAAATATCCTGGAACTTCACATCCGACACTCCATATAGCTTAACCTACTTATAGAAGTGGGCGAGTTGGTTTTCTTTTTATTAGATTATTGTTCACTTTTTGATGTATAGACGACATTTCCCAGAATGCAAAGTTCCAGAGCAAGTACACGTGCACAGACACATGAACCAGCAGGGAAAGCTGGAAGATTGGAGAACTGACGATGAAGCTCGTTACTGTAAGGCTACGTGCACACAATGAGATTTTGGGGAGTTTTTGATGTTGCAGATTTTCTGCACCTATTAAGTAAATTAGATTATTTGTGTTTTTTCATTGCATTTTTATGCGTTTTTACATGCGAATTTTCCACATCTATTCTATCGGAAAATCTGTACATATGCAAGGTACACGCGAGAGAAATTGACATGTTGCGGATTTGAAACAGGTCAGTTTATGCTTAGTAAAAAAAAAGTACAATGGGATGGAGATTTCTATAAATCCCATCCACTGTGCTGAAACTGGAAGACGCTGCGGTTTTGACAAAGCAAAAATACACAGCGTCAAAAGGTCACCAAAAACTTTTTGTGGGCCCAAAGCCTTATATAGGATGTTACTGAGGTTTCTAAGTAATGTAATGTATTGTATGTACACAGTGACTGCACCTGCAGAATAGTGATTGCAGCTCTGGAGTATAATACAGGATGTAACTCAGGATCAGTAATGTAATGTATGTACACAGTGACTGCACCAGCAGAATAGTGAGTGCAGCTCTGGGGTATAATACAGGATGTAACTCAGGATCAGTAATGTAATGTATGTACACAGTGACTGCACCAGCAGAATAGTGAGTGCAGCTCTGGAGTATAATACAGGATGTAACTCAGGATCAGTAATGTAATGTATGTACACAGTGACTGCACCAGCAGAATAGTGAGTGCAGCTCTGGAGTATAATACAGGAGGTAACTCAGGGTCAGTAATATAATGTATGTACACAGTGACTGCACCAGCAGAATAGTGAGTGCAGCTCTGGAGTATAATACAGGAGGTAACTCAGGATCAGTAATGTAATGTATGTACACAGTGACTGCACCAGCAGAATAGTGAGTGCAGCTCTGGAGTATAATACAGGAGGTAACTCAGGATCAGTAATATAATGTATGTACACAGTGACTGCACCAGCAGAATAGTGAGTGCAGCTCTGGAGTATAATACAGGAGGTAACTCAGGATCAGTAATGTAATGTATGTACACAGTGACTGCACCTGCAGAATAGTGATTGCAGCTCTGGAGTATAATACAGGAGGTAACTCAGGATCAGTAATGTAATGTATGTACACAGTGACTGCACCTGCAGAATAGTGATTGCAGCTCTGGAGTATAATACAGGATGTAACTCAGGATCAGTAATGTAATGTATGTACACAGTGACTGCACCAGCAGAATAGTGAGTGCAGCTCTGGGGTATAATACAGGATGTAACTCAGGATCAGTAATGTAATGTATGTACACAGTGACTGCACCAGCAGAATAGTGAGTGCAGCTCTGGAGTATAAAACAGGAGGTAACTCAGGATCAGTAATGTAATGTATGTACACAGTGACTGCACCTGCAGAATAGTGATTGCAGCTCTGGAGTATAATACAGGAGGTAACTCAGGATCAGTAATGTAATGTATGTACACAGTGACTGCACCTGCAGAATAGTGATTGCAGCTCTGGAGTATAATACAGGATGTAACTCAGGATCAGTAATGTAATGTATGTACACAGTGACTGCACCAGCAGAATAGTGAGTGCAGCTCTGGGGTATAATACAGGATGTAACTCAGGATCAGTAATGTAATGTATGTACACAGTGACTGCACCAGCAGAATAGTGAGTGCAGCTCTGGAGTATAATACAGGAGGTAACTCAGGATCAGTAATGTAATGTATGTACACAGTGACTGCACCTGCAGAATAGTGATTGCAGCTCTGGAGTATAATACAGGATGTAACTCAGGATCAGTAATGTAATGTATGTACACAGTGACTGCACCAGCAGAATAGTGAGTGCAGCTCTGGAGTATAATACAGGATGTAACTCAGGATCAGTAATGTAATGTATGTACACAGTAACGGCACCAGCAGAATAGTGAGTGCAGCTCTGGAGTATAATACAGGATGTAACTCAGGATCAGTAATATAATGTATGTACACAATGACTGCACCAGCAGAATAGTGAGTGCAGCTCTGGAGTATAATACAGGATGTAACTCAGGATCAGGAATGTAATATATGTATACAGTAACTGCACCAGCAGAATAGTGAGTGCAGCTCTGGAGTATAATACAGGATGTAACTCAGGATCAGTAATACAATGTATGTACACAGTGACTGCACCAGCAGAATAGCAGCAGAATAGTGAGCGCAGCTCTGGAGTATAATACAGGAGGTAACTCAGGATCAGTAATGTAATGTATGTACACAGTGACTGCACCAGCTGAATAGTGAGTGCAGCTCTGGAGTATATAGGATATAACTCGGGATCAATATAATGTAACCTATGTTAGGCTAGGGTCACACTAATAAACTCATGGAAGAAATGGATCTATCCAATGATGGAGATATACAGCCTTAGGCCGGTGTCACACTTGCGAGAAACTTGCACGATTCTTGCACGAGTCTCCAGCACTGCCGCCGGCACTCGGGACCTGAGTGTGTTGTTGCATGTATTTCTATGCAGCTGCATACTCCAGTCCGAGTGCCGGCGACTCGTGCGAGTTTCTCGCATCACACACGCAAGTGTGACACCGGCCTTAAACAAACAACATTGACTATGTTGGGAAATGTTTAGTTTCCTGCCGATTGTCCATTTTTTTTAAATAAAAAAATAATAATATATAGTGCAGCAATTTGCGCTTTTTCTTCTGCTGATAATTGGACTTGTAACAATGCGTTCTAATTGAAATGCCTAAGCAAGTGTAGTAACAAGAACAGCTACTGAACACAATTAGCAACAAATATATAATAGCATTGGAGTACATTGCTGAAATAAATTAGACATAAAACTAATAGAGAGGGCAGTCGCACAGAACATGCGCAGAACAATTGAGTCACCTCAAAAAACACGACTAAAGAGCCCAAATATATAAAAGGAGAGTACAAAACTTTATTAAACAAGAATATATATAAACAATTCATACAATTAATGAACATGGAGTACCAGAAACAGGAGGAGAGAATGGAGGTGCAGCTATGGCACATCAAAGGCATGTCATGAAAACCGACCCAGATATTGTCCGGTAAAGTCCACCATCAAAAGGATATAAAGACATATACAAATAGATTTAGCATATATTGAATATTACCAATAAATCAATTACCAACCAGGATATTAGCTAGTAGGGAGACTAATAAAATAAGTAATGACCGCACATGGATATGAATAATAGAATCAGGTATGGCACAGTATAATACATGATAGCCCTCTCCCGACCCGCTATTGTTCCGACTTGTCTTCCCCTTCCAGGTAATATGGCCGCTATGGTTATGTCCTATCTCTATCAGTTGTGGCTGTGCGCTATCATGTGCTAGGATATGGTTGTGGGCTATCATGTATTATACTGTGCCATACCTGATTCTATTATTCATATCCATGTGCGGTCATTACTTATTTTATTAGTCTCCCTACTAGCTAATATCCTGGTCGGTAATTGATTTATTGGTAATATTCAATATATGCTAAATCTATTTGTATATGTCTTTATATCCTTTTGATGGTGGACTTTACCGGACAATATCTGGGTCGGTTTTCATGACATGCCTTTGATGTGCCATAGCTGCACCTCCATTCTCTCCTCCTGTTTCTGGTACTCCATGTTCATTAATTGTATGAATTGTTTATATATATTCTTGTTTAATAAAGTTTTGTACTCTCCTTTTATATATTTGGGCTCTTTAGTCGTGTTTTTTGAGGTGACTCAATTGTTCTGCTAAGCAAGTGTAGGCGTAGCATAATATAGTGTACGACCTCCAGGTAAGGGCAATCACTTCCCATGTGCGTCAAGGTGAATAGTTTTTGTAAAATGCAGTATGCTCTACATGTGGCATTTTCTTTCTTTACAAAAAATGTATTTGTTTTACAAATAAAATGGGCAACATAGCAGGAATAATGTTTATCCTTTTCCTCTGGAAGTTTCAACTTTTTGCAACATTTTATCTAGTGGATACAGTGGTCAATCTTTCAATTAAAGTTTTTCCTTAAGTTCCACTCCTGGTTTTGTTATATGGACTCCAAATACTGACCAAATACTGAAGTGTGAATAAGCCCTAAGAGGGATATCGTGTGCATCACAGGGCACCTGAGTCAATGAATGGCCAATGTTAAAATTTCCTAGAAACTGTAGTTTGAGCAAAAAGCTTTGAAAAATAAATGAAAAAAAAGAAAACAAGTAAAACCCAAGTAAAGTAAAAAAAAAAAAGGATGACACTGAAAAAATATAGTGACTGTTTTTCTATTATAGCTCATTATTTTTGCATGCAAAAAACTCCAATAAAGGGTAGCATTTTTAAATTTCACCCTAAGACACACAACGCATTGACTGGGGATATTTTGGCAAATATTAGGCTCAGTTTCCTCTTGTGGTGATTGAGTCCATAGTCTGCCATCAAAAATATCCAGCTAAAACCAAAATATCCAGCATAGCTAACATTGGTCCGAGATAGACAGAAGGGGGAACAAGCTCCATTTTGGGGTCTTTCCATCTATATGGACCCAGTGTGTACGTGTGTCTTATCAAAGCTGTAATCACATATATAATTTTAGGACCTAAACCCAGAATTAAATCCAGTTCTTCTTTTATATTTTTCGTTTCTTATAAATTAATTTCTGGTTTTGGTGCTAAAAATTTGCACCTATAATTACCAGTTAGTCCACAATATGGAAGTGCATTCTCCAGACATTAGATCACAAAGTACGAGATCTTGTTATGGTTGTGTACAAAAACCCACTTCAAAATCCAGTTTTAGAGGGAATACTGGCACATTATTGATCTCAACCCAAAACTAATGAACAGCCGATTGGGATATAGTAATAAAAATTGGTACACAGGAAAGTGATGAAGTTACCCATTGCACCCAGACAGGTTACTGCTGTCATTTTCCAGGAGGCATCTGAGAAATGAGAGCAGGAAACTTGTAGTTCTGGGCAATTGCTCCATTGTTCCATTCTTCTAGTTTTGATACATCTCTTTCCTATTCCAAAGTGAATGAGATGGTTGCATGACACCAATGTTATGTTAGATGGTCCCCACCATTGGGTATTATCTTCATGATCTATAGATGACCCCATTACTTACCGGATTATCAGAGGTTTGTGAAAAATTCATCAAAGTCCAATTACTTTGTAGGTGATGGGAAATGCCTGGGCAATAAACCAGTGTTGGTGTCGCCTTCTTCCACTCTCGTTTAAGGCTGGTGGGGATCAATGCTTTTAGTTCTTTTGGTTCCCCTTGTACATTTTGACTCCCTGTCAATCACAACAGTTTTTATAGTTCTTTGTGGGTAGTCGGTAGTGCGCAGGGCAGTTTCCCACTGTGCTTCTGACATACCAGGCTGATGTCCTTCTGCTTGGGTAGACTCACAGTAGATGAAGTCTCCAACCTTCTCCCGTTGAGGGCAGGTACAGATGGTGGAGCACTCAGTTCTCCCAGCAGGACTCATTCACTTCTCGTACCTTATGGTTACCGCTCTTCGTGATAATTTTTTCCGCACCTTGTAACGCCGGGAAAGGTCTATTTCTTAGGATGAGATAAGGACAATGAACGTATCTTTATATCCGTGTGGAGCTTTTAAAAGGCATCTTCTGAACCCCTCCTAGATTGCCAGGAGAGGCACACATGACTGGGGCGGCCAGAGGCAGTGGAAAGTTATGAAACCATGAAACCGTTCAACAAGCATTCACCACCCTTTAATTAAAAAACAAGCAGCATGTATGGATATATTGGGACTTTATGGATCACGTTACTGTATGTCTCCCTGTTTACCCATCACATCTATAAAGTCCTTAGAAGTAAACTATTGTACATTGTATGATAGGATTACCTCGCGTACACAAGGGGCCACAATGTAGTTCACTGTTTCCTTGTAAACAGTTTCTTCGGCCGATTGCTCCTATAATCTAATTATTGGAACACAAGGATCTAACAAGGTTTCAGCCAAGCATCTGATTTTGGGATGTATCTGACTCTAGTTTCTAAAATTTATGGGCACATTAGGGTCCTAGTGGTTATAGTGGGCCCCGCAGCAGGCGACAATCCCGATACCGAATAAAACCATTATATAAAGTCCAATATTACCACTAGTGACCATAAAGTGGTAATATTATTGCATCTGCTGTATGGCACGGTTCCCTAAGTACTGTATATCAGAAGTATTGATACAATATCCCCTACAAATTAATGCCACACAGACAGCAGCCTTGAAAACAATATCAAATTATCAATGCAATCAAGTTATTATCAATGCAGGTCCAGCTTTGGAAACCCCGGGGGAACAGCTTATAGGATTGGGACAAGTTGCAGCCGGCCAAATATTGAATATTGTGCAATGTAACTTTATATCCTGGTCAGTTAGAGAATTTGTCCCAAGTTTTTAAGTTATCGCCTATTCATAGGGTCCGACTGCTAGTACCTCCTTCGATCTTATGAATAGGTGATAACTTTAAAACTTGGTCCTTTAATGTTGACCAGACACATTAGATGGCAGTCGGATGATGGTTTGGCCAACAATCATCCCGGCCTTCCCTTCCATACACAGGAGCGCCCTCTTGGCCAAGTGGTCCTCTCTTCTCCGGGAGAAAGCCGCCGACTGACAAGTCGGCTGGTGGCTTGTCTCAGGGAGAATAATGCAATTGGCAGTTCGATATTGGAAATCCGCAGTTGACATCTCTCCTAACCATCAGTTGTCCAGTGCGCCCATACATACAAGACAATCTGCCGAGCCCATTGATATCTGCAGATTCAGCCAACATTGATCTAATGTGTATATCGGCCTTAAGTAGTAGATGGTCACTAAATCTTACCCTCACGCTGTGGATTTCTGACCTGCGGTGCAATACGTCTCGTGACAATCATGCATTAAATCCTTTTTATTTTAGGATTTGTAGCAGAATCGGGGCAAAATATTAAACAGAAACTTTGTGCAAGGCAACGTACGCTTTATGTCCTGTGCAGTAGTAAATCAGTGACTGTTAACACTTTTTAATACCCATTAATCACAAACTTTCCTTATGTGATCGGCTTGTCTAAATTTCATCAGTCATATTCACAGTAATACATTCATCGTGTGACTTCTAAAACCCCATGTAACTCAATGGAGAACCTCAGGCTCTTGCTGGGTAGATCATTCCCATTTCTGCAGGTGGTAGCTGGTAAAACCCCCTACTAGGTTTTGATTTGTATTCTTTCCCACCCACTGAACACAGAGCTTTACGTGTGTCTGAAAGTATTAATGTTAAAGGACCTGAGCCGCTGAGTTTACTGCCACGTCCAACAGAGAGAGTCAATAACCAACCTCTGACATATGGCGGGATGTCAGCAAGTCAAGGATTGTTATCTCAGTGATGAGCTAGAACTTGTACATAGCGAGAAAAAGTAATTTATTATGTTTATAACATTCTGTGCTCACAATATTAATGGTAATAATGATAATCTAGACCTTGTTTTTCTGATGCAGAGCTGCATTACCGGCATAGATTTACATGCTTCATGTATTTTCTGACAACTTGATTACAGTCATGGCCAAAAGTTTTGAGAATGACACAAATATTATATTTTCACATGATCTGCTGCCCTCTGGTTTTTATGTGTGTTTGACAGATGTTTTTATCACAGACAGAAATATAATAATTGCAAACATATGAGTAACAAAAGCTTATATTGACAGTTAGAATGAGTTAATGCAGCAAGTCAATATTTGCAGTGTTGACCCTTCGTCTTCAGGACCTCTGCAATTCTCCCTGACATGCTCTCAATCAACTTCTGGACCAAATCCTGACTGATAGCAGTCCATTCTTGCACAATCAATGCTTTCATTTTGTCAGAATTTTTAGGTTTTTGTTTGTCCACCTGTCTCTTGATGATTGACCACAAGTTCTCAATGGGATTAAGATCTGGGGAGTTTCCAGGCCATGGTCCCAAAATCTCTGTTTTGTTCCCTGAGCCATTTAGTTATCACCTTTGCTTTATGGCAAGGTGCTCCATCATGCTGGAAAAGGCATTGTTGATCGCCAAACTGCTCTTGGAGGGTTGGGAGAAGTTGCTCTTGGAGGACTTTCTGGTACCATTCTTTATTCATGGCTGTGTTTTTAGGCAAGACTGTGAGAGAGCCGATTCCCTTGGCTGAGAAGCAACCCCACACATGAATGGTTTCAGATGCTTAACAGTTGGCATGAGACAAGACTGGTGGTAGCGCTCACCTTGTCTCCTCCGAATGAGGCGTTTTCCTGATGTCCTAAACAATCGAAAAGGGGATTCATCAGAGAAAATAACTTTACCCCAGTCCTCAGCAGTCCACTGCCTGTACCTTTTGCAGAATATCAGTCTGTCCATGATGTTTTTTCTGGAGAGAAGTGGCTTCTTTGCTGCCCTCCTTGAGACCAGGCCTTGCTCCAAGAGTCTCCGCCTCACAGTGCGTGCAGATGCACTCACACCTGCCTGCTGCCATTCCTGAGCAAGCTCTGCACTGCTGGTAGCCCGATCCCGCAGCTGAAACACTTTTAAGAGACGGTCCTGGCGCTTGCTGGTTTTTCTTGGGTGCCCTGGAGCCTTTTTGGCAACAATGGAACCTCTCTCCTTGAAGTTCTTGATGATGCGATAGATTGTTGACTGAGGTGCAATCTTTCTAGCTGCGATACTCTTCCCTGTTAGGCCTTTGTTGTGCATTGCAATGATGACTGCACGTGTTTATTTAGAGATAACCATGGTTAACAAGAGAAACAATGATGCCAGCACCAGCCTCCTTTAAAGTGTCAGTGGTGTCATTCTTACTTAATCATGACAGATTGATCTCAGCCATGTCCTCATCAACACCCACACCTGTGTTAATAGAGCAATCACTGAAAAGAGGTTAGCTGGTCTTTTAAGCAGGGCAGCAATGATGTTGAAATGTGTTTTGGGGATAAAGTGCATTTTCTAGCAATATTGACTTTGCAAGTAATTGCTGTTAAGCTGATCACTCTTTATAACATTCTGGAGTATATGCAATTGCCATTAGAAAAGTGAAGCAGTAGACTTTGTAAAAATTAATATTGTGTCATTCTCAAACTTTTGGCCATGACTGTACATTGATAGATGTATGTGATAAAATTAAAATATCTACTAATTTTATTTCACTATGACCACTTGAAATTGAAATTGTGGCTAAGGAGTTCCTTTCTGATGTAACTTAGATTTGTCAATCAGTGTAATGCTCTACAGAAGTGGGGACGAGTCTATGTAACTCTACAGGAAGTGGGACGAGTCTATGTAACTCTACAGGAAGTGGGGGCGAGTCAATGTAACTCTACAGGAAGTAGGGGAGTCTATGTAACTCTACATAAGTGGGGCGAGTCTATGTAACTTTACAGAAATTGGGGGCGAGTCTATGTAACTCTACAGGAAGAGGGGCAGTCTATGTAACTCTACAGGAATGGGGGAAGTCTATGTAATCTACAGGAAGTGGGGCGAGTCTATGTAACTTACAGGAAGTGGGGGCGAGTCTATGTAACTCTACAGGAAGTGGGGGTGAGTCTATGTAACCTACAGGAATGGGGGAGTCTATGTAACTCTACAGGAAGTGGGGCGAGTCTATGTAACTTACAGTAAGTGGGGGCGAGTTATGTAACTACATGAAGTGGGGTGAGTATTTAATCTACAGGAAGTGGGGCGAGTCTATGTAACTCTACAGGAAGTGGGGGACTATGTAACTACAGGAAGTGGGGGAGTCTATGTAACTTACAGGAAGTGGGTGTCTATGTAACCTACAGGAAGTGGGGGCGAGTCTATGTAACTCTACAGGAAGTGGGGGCGAGTCTATGTAACTCTACAGGAAGTGGGGGCGAGTATGTAACTTACAGGAAGTGGGGCGAGTCTATGTAACTTACAGGAAGTGGGGGAGTCTATTAATCTACAGGAAGTGGGGGCGAGTCTATGTAATCTACAGGAAGTGGGGCGAGTCTATGTAACTTACAGGAAGTGGGGGCGAGTCTATGTAACTCTACAGGAAGTGGGGGAGTCTATGTAACTACAGGAAGTGGGGGAGTCTATGTAACTTTACAGGAAGTGGGGCGAGTCTATGTAACTCTACAGAAGTGGGGTGAGTCTATGTAACTACAGAAAGTGGGGAGTCTATGTAACTACAGAAGTGGGGCGAGTCTATGTAACTACAGGAAGTGGGGCGAGTCTATGTAACTACAGAAGTGGGGCGAGTCTATGTAACTCACAGGAAGTGGGGGCGAGTCTATGTAACTCACAGGAAGTGGGGGCGAGTCTATGTAACTACAGGAAGTGGGGCGAGTCTATGTAACTACAGGAAGTGGGGGCGAGTCTATGTAACTCTACAGGAAGTGGGGCGAGTCTATGTAACTACAGGAAGTGGGGGCGAGTCTATGTAACCTACAGGAAGTGGGGCGAGTCTATGTAACTTACGGAAGTGGGGCGAGTCTATGTAACTCTAACAGGAAGTGGGGGCGAGTCTATGTAACTTACAGAAGTGGGGGCGAGTCTATGTAACTTACAGGAAGTGGGGGCGAGTCTATGTAACTCTACAGGAAGTGGGGGCGAGTCTATGTAACCTACAGGAAGTGAGGGCGAGTCTATGTAACTCTACAGGAAGTGGGCGAGTCTATGTAACTCTACAGAAGTGGGGTGAAGTCTATGTAACTACAGAAGTGGAGGTGAGTCTATGTAACTACAGAAAGTGGGGGAGTCTATGTAACTACAGGAAGTGGGGCGAGTCTATGTAACTACAGGAAGTGGGGCGAGTCTATGTAACTCTACAGGAAGTGGGGGCGAGTCTATGTAACTCTACAGGAAGTGGGCGAGATCTATGTAACTACAGGAAGTGGGGGGAGTCTATGTAACTACAGGAAGTGGGGGCGAGTCTATGTAACTACATAGAAGTGGGGCGAGTCTATGTAACTACAGGAAGTGGGGCGAGTCTATGTAACTTACAGGAAGTGGGGCGAGTCTATGTAACCTACAGGAAGTGGGGGCGAGTCTATGTAACTCTACAGAAGTGTGGGCGAGTCTATGTAACTCTACAGGAAGTGGGGGAGTCTATGTAACTTACAGGAAGTGGGGGGAGTCTATGTAACTCTACAGGAAGTGGGGGGAGTCTATGTAACTACATGAATGGGGGCGAGTCTATGTAACTTACAGGAAGTGGGGGGAGTCTATGTAACTCTACAGGAAGGGGGCGTGGCCTAGCTCTTGATGTGAGAGGTCGGGTGCAGTGTTTCTCCACCACCACTAGCTTCAATTATCCTGCACAGAGCCCGAATCAGCCAATCCCTTATCAGGAACTGCTGTCTGAGGTCCCGGGAGTCAGAGGCGAGCTTCTGCCAGACTCAGAGAGACCAACATGGGCCGCAAAAGGCAGAAGGATGCCGGGGCCTGCAGCAATGCCTCAGCCCAAGATGGCACCGAGACAGAGGAAGAGGCGGAAGGAGGAACACAGCCTATGCACGGAGGCTGGAGGCTTCAGCGCGGCTGCACAGGTATGCGAGGGCATGGAGGCAGATGAAGAAGGAAGTGAAGGTAGTGAGAAGCATGGAGATGAGGAGGAAGATGGTGAGGAGATGCCTGCGCTACATAATGAACAGCAGGAGGAGGGGATGGTGATACTGTGCTGGCAGCTGAAAGTTCAGATGAGGCAGAGCCGACTCTGCGAGATGTATTCCAGGCTGTCTTATGCTGCAAGACTGCCTTAACTGCTCTGACAAAGCAGGTGAATGGTCTAAAAACCGATATGAGAGGCATTGAGGCTTCTATGCAGAAAGTTACAGCCAGATTGACTGAGGTGGAGGGCAGAGTTGGTGCAACAGAAGATCATTTAACCTCAGTGCAAAAGACGCAACAACAGCACATTCAGAGGATCGCGGTAGTGGCTATTAAAAACGATGACCTGGAAAACCGGTCACGCAGGAACAATCTGCGTATTGTGGGCATCCCTGAAAGAGCTGAGGGTGCTGACCCCACGACCTTTGTTGAAACCTGGCTGCTGGGAAAGTTTGGGTCTAATATCCTGTCGAGGGTGTTTGCTGTGGAGCGTGCCCATCGAGTGCCCATGAGACCCCCAGTGCCTGGAGAGAGCCCTCGTACGATGTTAGCCAGAATCCTGAACTGCAGAGACCGGGACACACTTTACAGGCCAGAAAATTGACAGATCTTACCCTGGAGGGCAAACGCATTGAAATATAGCCGGATTACTCGGCTGAGGTGCAAAAGCTGCTGTAAGGTTCTATGTATATATTCCTGAAACTCAGTTTGTTCGTCAGCCATTTTACTTTCTGTCTTGCTGCAGCTATCTTGCCCTCAGTCAAAATGGAGTTTCCAGCTTGCATGTTCCCGCCCTGATTCTCTCCTTTGCTTCTTAAGCAGCCACAGCTGAGCAATCAGTGCTTCAGAATCTAGCCTGCAGTGAACCTGTGACTTGACTCCTGTAAGCCTTGGACCTTGTACTCCAGCTATTCCTACTGAGGAACTCTGAAGCACTTGTGGACTCTGAACCCTGCTCTTTGAAAGACCCACGTTTGCATGGACTTACGGTAACAGAGAAGATCCTGAATCTGTATTGGAGAGTGATTGCTGAGCTTGGATTACTCTGGCCTGCTGTGTCTCCTGTTTCTGTGTCTGCAAACTGTGTGACTATTTCTGCCAACTTGTATGAAGTAATACAGGACTTTTCTATATCAAACCTGTGACTCCTGTGTTTTCATCGCACCCAAGCACAAGACGCTATATGAACTGTACTACATACATTACAATCAAGCCAAAACGTTAGTGTCTGCTGGTCTGGAAGGCTGTGTCTGCTTACTGTGGATATCAGACGTCCGGTTGTACTTTCTGTGATGACAGTGGTTGTGACTTCTCACAACCATTCCAGGTGAGCAATTCCCTTAATTTTTTTCTTTTCGCAGTGTTACCACAGGTAAACACTATTGTTTTTTTTTTTTTTCCTTTCTTTTCTCTTTTTTGTCTGCTGTAACTCTGGATATCAGATGTCTGGTTGAAACTTTCTGTGATGATAGTGGTTGTGACTTCTCACAACCATTCCAGGTGAGCAGTTCCCTTAATTTTTTTTCTCTCTGCAGTGTTGCCACAGGTGAACACTATTGTTTTTTTTCTCTCCTCTTCTTCCAGTAATCCTGTCTTAAAAGATCTGGAAAATGGAGGCCCGCATAAAGGAACTTTGCGGAGTGACTGATAATATCCTTGCAGATTTGCAGAATATAAAGACCCGTTTTACAAATCTACAGGACCTCAATAATCACAATTTGCAAGTGGTTGGACAGACTACCCAGGATTTGCGAGCCAGGATTGAGGTTTAGAGGGGCGAGTCCAGGCTCCTGCCGTAGCCCCGAGTGCTGGGATTCCCAAGTTGCCCCCTTTTCGTTTTGGCGGTGAACGTGAGAAATTCAGGGGATTTATTAATCAATGCAATCTTTTTTTTTCTGCACATGCTTCACAATTTCCCACTGAACGATCTAAGGTGCTTACTATAATTATGTTGCTTACCAACAAGGCTTTAATGTGGGCAAACCCTCTGATTGAGACTGAGGATGATTGTTTGAATCACCTTGATGATTTTATTTCAGCCATGGGGCAGGTGTTTGATGACCCCAATCGAGGTGCAACAGCTGAAGCAGCAATGTTAGCTTTGCGCCAAGGTAAGCACTCGGTAGCTGAATATGCCTTGGATTTCAGGAGATGGGCCCTTGATACCACCTGGGACAGTTCCGCCAAAAAATCTATTTTTCGAAAGGGGTTATCTCCACTGATTAAGGATGAACTTGCTCGTGCCGACCCTCCCACTGCGTTAGGTGACTTTATTAACTACTGCATCCGTATTGATACTCGTCTGACTGAACGCAGGCAAGAGAGATGGTTCGAAAGCAATCGTACTAACCTTTTCCTACCTTCCTCTCCAGCTAAGGAACCTTTGAGTAGGATTACACGGGAACCTGAACCTGAACCCATGCAGGTAGACTCTTTACAACGACGGGTTAGTGATGCACGCAAGGAACATCGTTTTAAGGAGAATCTATGTTTCTATTGTGGTAAGTCAGGGCACTTCATTATAAACTGCCCCAGCCGTTCTCGTAAGACTACTGCAGCACTCATTCATTGTGAGTGTTGCGAGAGGGGATCTGTCAGGTCCGAGCCTCAGGCTCCAGAGAGATCTGCAGCAACAGATCTTGATTTCTCGGACTTAAACTCCGTTACCTCTGAGGACGTTGACTGTGTAAACGCTGCCATTTTTCAAGTTTCCTCAGCGGTGTCCCAGCTGAGTTGTAAGAAAAACAATTCTCATTGCTTTCTTTCCATCAAACTCTGGGTTGACTCAGCTTGGGTGTCTAGCTCTGCTATGATCGACTCAGGGGCAAGTGGAAATTTTATGGATGTCTCCTTTGCTCTGAAACAGGGAATACGTTCAGTGAAGAAGGCTACTCCAGTACAGATGGAAACTGTGGATGGCTCCCTGCTGACCTCTGGACCAGTGGATCAGGAAACAGAGCCTTTGAGGGTTCTTATGGGTAAAGATCATCAAGAGAAACTGTCCTTTATGCTTATCTCTTCTCCCCACTTTCCCATTATTCTAAGGCTACCATGGCTGCAGGCTCAGAATCCTACCATTAACTGGGAGACCAAGGAATTACACTTTCCAGAGAAACAGATGAGTCCAAAAGTTTCAGCTTGCTCTGTTCCTAAAGGAATCATGTCAGTCCCTGAACTACCAGCTGTATACCAGGACTATGTGGATTTATGTGACAAGAAGAACGCTGACCAGCTTCCTCCTCACCGTCCATATGATTGTCCAATTGAATTATTGCCTGGAGCAGAGATACCTTTTGGTAAGATCTACCCCCTGGCGGGGCCCGAGCTAAAGGCTTTAAAGGATTACATAGATGAAAATCTAGCCAAGGGCTTCATACGCCCCTCTTCATCTCCTGCAGGTGCACCCATCTTCTTTGTAAAGAAGAAAGATGGATCTCTGAGACCATGCGTAGACTATAGGGAACTCAATAAGGTTACTATTAGAAACCGTTATCCATTGCCTTTAATCCCTGAGTTATTGGAGAGAGTGCGACATGCCAAAATTTTTTCTAAACTAGATCTTCGTGGGGCCTATAACTTAGTCCGTATTAGACCTGGGATGAATGGAAGACTGCATTCAGGTCACGCTATGGACACTTTGAATATCTAGTTATGCCTTTTGGTCTGAGTACCGCCCCAGCCCACTTTCCAACACTTGGTGAATGACATCTTCAGGGATCTCCTAGATACATTCGTGGTAATTTATTTGGATGATATTCTAATTTTTTCTAACTCCACAGAGGAACATCATGGACATGTGAGAATGGTCTTGGAACGTCTAAGACAAAATCATCTTTACATTAAACTTGAAAAGTGTGAATTCCATAGGACCGAAATTCAATTTCTGGGGTATGTACTGTCTACACAAGGAATTAGTATGGATGGAAGCAAAACCCAAGCCATCAAGGATTGGCCAAGTCCTAGAAATGTGAAGGAGGTACAGCGCTTCATCGGGTTTGCCAACTTCTATAGACGTTTCATTAGAAATTTCTCTGAGGTAGTGTCACCTATCACTCAACTTACCCGGAAAGAGTCTAGGTTTTCCTGGACTCCCCAAGCCCAGGAAGCATTTTCCCGTCTAAAAGATAAATTTACCACTGCACCTATCCTAGTACATCCCAACCCCGAGCTTGCCTTCATAATAGAGGTGGATGCTTCAGACTGTGCCGTTGGAGCTATACTCTCTCAGAGAACAGGTGAGAAGAATGTCTTGCATCCCTGTGCCTTCTTTTCCCAGCAGTTGTCTTCGGCTGAGAGGAACTACGATGTGGGCAATAGAGAGTTGTTGGCCATTATTGCCGCCTTCAAAGAATGGAGACACCTTCTTCAGGGAGCTGCACAGCAAATAGTCGTCCTGACAGACCATCGTAACCTTGAGTTTATCAGGTCGGCTAAGTGCCTGACTCCTCGCCAGGCTCGCTGGAATCTTTTCTTAAACCAATTTAATTTTATCATCTCTTATAGACCAGGATCGCGCAATGGAAAGGCTGATGCACTCTCTAGGATTTACTCAGCAGAGACACGTCCAATTATCCTCCTAAGACTATTCTTCCTGACTCTAGATTCCTAGGAGTAATTCATAATCAAGACCTACTTAAGGACATCAAGGAAGCATACCATGCGGATTCCTTTTTGGCACAACCCCCAAGGGACGTAAGTCTTGTCTTTAAGAATGGTGTGTGGATTCAGGGACAACGTCTGTATATTCCTGAAACAGTCAGATTAAGAGTATTGCAACTCATTCACGATTCCAAGATAGCTGGGCATAGAGGAATTCTAAAGACACAGGAATTTCTTTCTCGTTTCTTTTGGTGGCCCACTTGCAGGAAGGATGTTTTGAATTATGTCACTTCATGTGAGGTCTGTGCAAGATGCAAAACACCTCGCTCCTCACCAACTGGTCTGTTACAGCCTCTTCCACCCCGTCCCGCCCGTGGGGATCCATTTCTATGGACTTCATTGTGGAGTTACCAACCTCTCAGGGGAAGAACACCATTCTAGTGGTGGTTGACCGTCTAACAAAGGCAGCTCATTTTATCCCTTGTGTCGGCTTACCCACTGCAAAACAGACATCAGATTTGATGATTAAAGATGTGTTTCGCTTACATGGAGTACCGGATGAGGTTATTTCGGATCGAGGGGTGCAATTCACTTCTAGGTTTTGGCAAAATTTCTGTGCAGCATTGGACATTAAAGTAAACCTTTCTTCTGCTTTTCATCCCCAGACTAATGGACAGACCGAACGAACCAATCAAACCCTGGAGCAGTATCTCCGCTGCTTTATCTGCCACCTACAGGATGATTGGGTGGATCTACTTCCATTAGCTGAGTTCTCGTATAACAACTCTCAGAGTGCCTCCACTAAACAGTCTCCTTTTTACTCTAATCTAGGTTATCATCCTAACATTCTACCACGATTTCCCATAGAAACGCCTTTACCAGCAGTGGCTGAAAGAATCACGTCTTTACAGAAGAATATGGATCTTCTAAAGGAAAATCTGGAATCGGCTCAAGAAAGGTACAAGAAAGCAGCAGATACATTTCGTAAACCTGCACCAGCTTTCAAGGTAGGAGACTTGGTCTGGCTGTCAACCAGAAATCTTAAGTTAAGGATTCCATCGTCTAAGTTGGGACATAAGTACATTGGACCCTATAAAATCAGTAAAATTATAAGTGCCGTTGCTTGTCGTCTTCAACTGCCCAGAACTATGAGAATCCACCCTGTCTTTCATGTATCCCTACTAAAGGCTGCGACACCCAATACGTTTCCTGGACGTTCCTCTCCTTGCCCTGACCCAGTGCTAGTCGATGGTCAGGAAGAATTTGTGGTGGAAAGGATTTTAGATTCCAGGTTGTATAGAAATCAGTTACAATATCTGATTAAATGGCAGGGCTACCCAGTGGAGGACAACTCATGGGAACCGGTCAATAACGTTAATGCTCCTCGCTTGCTCCGTCAGTTTCATCAGAGGTACCCACACAAGCCTGGTCTGAGGTCATCCGGAGGTTGTCCTTAAGGGGGAGTAATGTAAGGTTCTATGTATATATTCCTGAAACTCAGTTTGTTCGTCAGCCATTTTACTTTCTGTCTTGCTGCAGCTATCTTGCCCTCAGTCAAAATGGAGTTTCCAGCTTGCATGTTCCCGCCCTGATTCTCTCCTTTGCTTCTTAAGCAGCCACAGCTGAGCAATTAGTGCTTCAGAATCTAGCCTGCAGGGGATACCTGGTAAGCCTTGGACCTTGTACTCCAGCTATTCCTACTGAGGAACTCTGAAGCACTTGTGGACTCTGAACCCTGCTCTTTGAAAGACCCACGTTTGCATGGACTTACGGTAACAGAGAAGAAGATCCTGAATCTGTATTGGAGAGTGATTGCTGAGCTTGGATTACTCTGGCCTGCTGTGTCTCCTGTTTCTGTGTCTGCAAACTGTGTGACTATTTCTGCCAACTTGTATGAAGTAATACAGGACTTTTCTATATCAAACCTGTGACTCCTGTGTTTTCATCGCACCCAAGCACAAGACGCTATATGAACTGTACTACATACATTACAGCTGCGGCTACGGTATGGTGAAGTGAAGAAACAGCTCCGCTCTTTGAATGTGAAATATTCTACAATTTATCCTGCCAAATTAAGAGTGGAAGCCTTTGGAAAGGTCAATTTTTTCCCGTCACCGGTAGAGGCCGCTTCGTGGTTGGAGCGGAACCGGAGCAAATTGAGAGAAGCTGTGGACTCGGTACGGTGAATACACGACCCTGCTATTCTGACCACTGGACAGGGTTGTGGCTCTGCATTGTTCTGTGAAACCGCGGAGGAGGGGGAGAACCCCCGCTGGGATCTACGTTTTATAGTTAATTTGTTTGATTAATGGTTCGGGACTAAGCATACTATTGATTATGTGGTGGAGGGACTGCCAGTGCTGGAGGAGGACACGGCGCATGTGGTTATGCGGTATACTACGATGTTGCTCAGGTTCTTTGAGCTCCCACTCTCACATTGGGAAGAGAGTGACAAGAGAAGGGTGGGGGGAGGGGGTGGGGGGAGGTGGATGGGTTGGAGTTGCGGGAAAATGGGGTTGCTTATGCTGTTTGACCTGGTATGCTGGGGAACAAAATGGGAAGATGTTACTTGATGATGGTGGATTGTTTTTTCTGATGCACAATGAGTAACCGTACTGTTCGGATTTTAAGTTGGAATGTACGTGGTATATCTGACAGGATTAAGAGGGCAGCAATTCTGAATCACATCAGATCTTGTGATCCTATGATTGCGTGCTTACAGGAGACCCATCTCACTGGAGATACTAGGCACTGGCTGTCGAGAGGGTGGATGTTAAAGACATATCATTCTACTTATTCCTCGTACTCCAGGGGGTGTCAGTCCTAATACATAAAAACGCACATTATGAAGAGCTGGCAGTGCAAGTAGACAGTGAAGGGCAGTATGTATGGATTGCATGCAGATTGTATGGACACAAAATGATTTTAGTGGCTTTATATATCCCTCCACCTTATTCTAAAAAGGCACTTCAAGCAGTATTGGACTTGACGGCCAGATGGGGGGAGGCTCCGATGTTGATTATGGGAGATGTTAACAACACCATGAATGATTACTGGGATAAAGTACGTCCGGCAGGTATGGAAGCGGGACGGGACGGAATGACTGCATTTGGCACCTACGTGGGGGAGCTGGGGCTGGTGGATCTGTGGAGAGTACGAAATGAGGGTAAGAGGATCTTCTCGTGCCACTCGGCTACATACGGAACACTGTCAAGGATAGACCTGGCTTTTGGGATACTGCTATGGATGGGATGGTTGGGGAGGTGGAATACCTACAGAGGACTCTATCGGATCATAGTCCTATGGTTGTCACGCTTCTAGTGGGATCTGTTCAGGGACAGAGGGGAGGTTGGCGTCTTCACCCGACGTGGCTTAAAGTGGTGGATATGGGCGGAATAACCAAAGAACTAGAGCACTTCTTCCAAGTGAATAGAGGGAGTGCGGAGACCACAGTGGTGTGGGAGGCTATGAAGGCATTTATGAGGGGACTTTTTATAGGTGAGATCTCACGGTGTAAGACCAAAACTAAATTGGCAGATCAACAAATAAAGGATGACTTGACAAGGGCAGAGGCAGACATGATTTTGACGCCAACGAGTGCAGCTCACAATAGACTAAAATTGGCACAGGAGGCAGTTAATAAACTGCACATGATGCAAGCGAGAGGAAAAGGGCATTTCAGCAAGCCCAATTCTTTGAGGAAGGAGAGAGAGTGGGTCACTTGTTGGCGGTGATATCTGTGGCACAGAGGGAATCTTCCAGGGTGTACAGGTTGAGAGACCAAACGGGGACGACTCTGACAGACACAAAGGATATATTGGAGGTCTTCAAGGAATATTACATGGCACTATACAATTCAAGAGTACGGGACACGGAGAGGGCCGTAGAGGAATTCTTGGAGGGCATCTCACTGTCTAAATTGTCTGAGGAAGATAGGTTAAGGTTGGATGAACCTGTGAGTGTGGAGGAGGTGGAATGTGCAATTCTGTCTATGCCCAATAACAAATCACCGGGTGCTGATGGTCTACCTGGGGAGGTGTACAGGGAGCTGGTGGAGCTGCTGGCCCCTAAACTGAAAAATGTGTTTGAGGAGGCTTTGGTGAAGGGGGCGCTACCGAGATCAATGGAGGAAGCGGTGATAGTGGTTCTACCAAAGGAGGGGAAAGACCCCATGGATGCGGAGTCGTATAGGCCCATATCGTTGTTGACAACGGATGTCAAAATACTCGCTAAGATCCTGGCCACCCGGCTCACCGGGGTTGCGCATACTGTTATTCACGAGGACCAGTCGGGCTTTATGCCCAACCGCTCCACGGCTGTTAACTTGAGAAGATTATTTCTTAATATGCAGCTGCCTGCTGATAATGGGGGCGGGAGAATAGTGATGTCATTGGACGCTAGAAAAGCATTTGACAGTGTGGAATGGAAATATTTATGGAAAATCATGGAAATAATGGGATTTGGCCCCGCGTTCATGGCCTGGGTGAAGTTACTGTACTCATCCCAAGGGCGGTAGTTAAGGTGAATGGTGAACGGTCCGGGATGTTTGACCTACATAGGGGCACAAGGCAGGGGTGCCCGCTGTCCCCGCTATTGTTTGCGGTGGCTGTGGAGCCCCTGGCGGCCAAAATAAGAGCTGAGAGAGGAGTGGTCGGATTTAAATTTGGGAGGCTGGAAGAAAAAATATCACTGTATGCCGATGACATCCTGTTATTTCTGGAAAGTGCAGGAGAGACATTGGGGTGCACCATGGATGTAATTAAACACTTTGGGAGCATTTCGGGACTGGAGATAAACTGGCACAAGTCTTATGTCATGGCTGTAGATAGACCAATAAAAGCGGAGGAGATAGATGAGAGGGGGAAGCAGCTCCGGCTGGTTTCACAATTTAAATACCTTGGGATATGGGTGGCGCTTCATTGACACGATTCACGGATCTGAATTTAGTTCCCCTGCTAGAGAAATTTAAAAAGAAAATAGGCGCATGGTGCCGATTGGCTTTGACGGTGACGGGTAGAACTAACCTGATTAAGATGGTCCTTATGCCACAATTAATGTACGTTTTGCACAACTCACCGATATGGCTACCAAAGAAACGGTTTCAGGGTATTGATTCTATCTTCAGATCCTTGATATGGGGAAAGAGGCAGGCAAGGATTAAATTGGAAACGCTGCAAAATGGGAAGGAGGAGGGAGGATTGACCGCACCCAATCCCTGGGTCTATATTTTGGCAGTACAGGGCCAGCATGTCAGGGGATGGAGAGAGCCCGATTGTGGAGGGCAGCTTGCCGGGTGCTGGAACATGTGTCGGGGAGACGCCCACTGGTCCAGGCGTTAGAGGATGGTACCTTTAAGAAATTGGGAGCAATATATCCTACCTTAGGCTTGACTCAGAAGGTATGGGACACTATTAAAAAGATCAGGGGGGTGGACGGGCTGACTAGATACTCACCGGTGTTGGGCAATGAACATCTGCCGGAACTTAATAAGCTGTGTCAAATGGGCAATTGGAAGGCGCAAGGAGTGAGATATGTGTGCCAGCTGCAGAGTGGAACGGACCTGAAGACCTTTGAGAAATTGAGAGAGGAATTTGATTTGCCTTTGGTATGGGGATTTCAATACTATAGGCTTCAACATGCTTGGAGGGCACAGTGTGGATTGGGAGCTATGACGGTTCAGGGTGACATTGTACTAGACTTTGTGTGTATGAAGGGAGGGACGAGGGGAGTCATATCGAGCTTATATCATGACCTACCGCACTCCTATCTGGGGGGAAATCACCTCATTGCAAAGAGTAAATGGGAAAAGGAGGTGGGTACCCTCACGACAGAACAGTGGGAGGCGATTCTAGAATATGTCCCGAAGATCTCTCTAAGCGAGCAGGCACGGCTCTCCCAATTATACATAATACATAGGACATACAAAACACCGTTGCTTCTGTACAAGGCGGGCTTGAGGGGAGATTCCAATTGCCCTAGGTGTGGCATGGACCAGGCCGGATTGCTGCACATGCTATGGTCGTGCCCACGGCTGGCGGCTTATTGGTTGGTCGTTATTAACAAAATTGAGAGGGCTTATACATGTACAATTGACAGAAACCCGGTGCTGTGTGTTTTGGGGAGGTGGATGGTATACCTGTCTCGGAACATTACAAAGTGGCGATAGCGCGATTGCTATATGTGGCACGCAAATTAATAGCACGAAAGTGGACAGATTCGGAACCCCCCACTAGGAGGGAATTTATTGCTCAGACACGTACGGTAATGCATTTAGAGGAAAGCATTTACAGGCGGAGGCATGGAGAGAGAACTTTTGGGAAAATATGGTCCGCATGGATGGCGGTAATATGATTGTCAATGTTCCCAGGTATGCCCGGCATAAGGAGTATTGGCGGAGGGGGAGGGGGGAGAGGGTTTTGACTGTATTACTACACGTTATGTGAATTGTTATATGTATATTGATAACTGTTTGCTGTTAATTTTTGAAACCTAAATAAAAATAATTGGTTTAAAAAAAAAAAAAAAAAAACTCTACAGGAAGTGAGGGGAGTCTATGTAACTTTACAGGAAGTGGGGCGAGTCTTTCTAACTTTACAGGAAGTGGGGGTGAGTCTATGTAACTCTACAGGAGGAGAGGGGGTCTATGTAACTTTACAGGAAGTGGGGCGAGTCTTTCTAACTTTACAGGAAGTGGGGGTGAGTCTATGTAACTACAGAAAGTGAGGGTGAGTCTGTGTAACTACAGAAAGTGGGGGTGAGTCTATGTAACTACAGGAAGTGGGGGCAAGTCTATGTAGCTACAGGAAGTGGGGGCGAGTCTATGTAACTCTACAGGAAGTGGGGGCGAGTCTTTGTAACTCTGCAGGAAGTGGGGGCGAGTCTATGTAACTCTACAGGAAGTGGTCGAGTCTATGAACTACAGGAAGTGGGCGAGTCTATGTAACTATAGGAAGTGGGGGCGAGTCTATGTAACTCTACAGTAAGTGGGGGCGAGTCTGTAACTCTACAGAAAGTGGGGGCGAGTATGTAATTCTGCAGGAAGTGGGGGCGAGTCTATGTAACCACAGGAAGTGAGGGCGAGTCTATGCAACTCTACAGGAAGTGAGGGCGAGTCTATGTAACTTTACAGGAAGTGGGGCAAGTCTATGTAACTACAGGAAGTGGGGGCGAGTCTATGTAACTACAGGAAGTGGAGGAAGTCTATGTAACTCACAGTAAGTGGGGTGAGTCTAAGTAACTCTACAGGAGGAGAGGGGGTCTATGTAACTCTACAGGAAGTGGGGGCGAGTCTATGTAACTAAGGAAGTGGGGGATCTATGTAACTCTACAGGAAGTGGGGGGAGTCTATGTAACTCTACAGGAAGAGGGGGGAGTCTATGTAACTACATGAAGGGGGGTCGAGTCTATGTAACTCTACAGGAAGTGAGGGCGAGTCTATGTAACTCTACAGGAAGTGGGGGAGTCTATGTAACTCTACGGGAAGCGGGGGCGAGTCTATGTAACTACAGGAAGTGGAGGCGAGTCTATGTAACTACAGGAAGTGGGGGCGAGTTTATGTAACTCTACAGTAAGTGGGGGGAGTCTTTGTAACTCTACAGGAAGTGGGGGCGAGTCTATGGAACTCTGCAGGAAGTGGGGGCAACTCTATGTAACTCTACAGGAAGAGAGGGCGACTATGTAACTCTACAGGAAGTGGGGGAGTCTATGTAACTTTACAGGAAGTGGGGGTGAGTCTATGTAACTCTACAGGAAGTGGGGCGAGGCTACGTAACTCTACAGGAAGAGGGGGAGTCTATGTAACTACAGGAAGTGGGGGGAGTCTATGTAACTACAGGAAGAGGGGGGAGTCTATGAAACTACAGAAAGTGGGGCGAGTCTATGTAACTCTACAGGAAGTGGAGGCGAGTCTATGTAACTGCAGGAAGTGGAGGCGAGTGTTATGATTTGGTAGCTGAGGAGTGCAGGTAAAAAAGGCAATACACCAGAGCAGTTGGAATCTATGAGATTGCAGTACCCTGACTAACCACCACAACTAGAGGCAGCCGTGGAGCGTTCCTACGTTGGTCCTAGACGCCTCGTCACAGCCTGAGAAACTAACTACACCTAAAGATAGAAATAGGAAAGCTATCTGCCCCGGAGCAGAATCCCAAAGATAATAGAAAGCCCCCAAACATGTAATGGCAGTTAGACAAGATGAAACACTGACACAGAAAGAAAATAGTATGAGCAAACGCTGGGGCCCAAACTAACTAAATAGAAAAGGATAGGAAGGGTTCTTACTGCAATCCCAGAAAACCCTGAAAAGCACCAACTCTACTAATTTCAAAAACAACTGAGATCACACGACCTCTACCACCTAAATTAGTTCTCTGGTGTAACAAAATCAAAACAGCAGCCACTGAAAAAACTGGAAAAAGCAAAAGTACAAACATCAGTGGCTGAACTAAACTGAGAGGGCAAAAGCCCCCGGAGGGGACCCTGAAGGCCCCCACAGAAGTGCAGGACAAAATGCAAAAATATAGCACAAAAACAAAAAGAAGAAAATGTCTTATCTGTTTAGCAGGAGACGCAGACACGACACAGCAGGCTACAAGGGAAACTGGAATCAAGGATTCAGACCAGAACAATTGATCACCGGCAACCCTGATGGGAAGGTGACTCCCTTATATAAGACCAGTCAGTAACACCTGATTCCCAGTCCTCACAATCTTCACTAGTACCCGCTTGTAACCACCAGAGGGAGCCTCTGCTCAGAACTCATCTCAAACCCATTCACAACAGTACCCCCCCCTTGAGGAGGGGTCACCGAACCCTCATTTGAGCAACCAGGTCGGTCAGGATGAGTTCTATGATACGCACGGATAAGTCTCCTAGCATGGATGTCCGAAGCAAACACACCAAGAATTGTCTTCCTGACCATAACCTCTCCATTTAACCAAATACTGGAGTTTCCGTCTAGAAAAACGAGAATCTAATATTTTCTCAACCACATACTCCAGATTGCCCTCAACCAAAACAGGGTCAGGAGGCACAGCAGCAGGAACCACTGGCTCAACAAACCTCTTCAACAAGGACTTGTGGAACACGTTATGGATCTTAAATGTCCCTGGAAGAAGCAAACGAAAAGAAACAGGATTAATAATCTCCATGATCTTATAAGGTCCAATGAACCTAGGCTTAAATTTAGGAGATGCTACTCTCATAGGAATATTCTTTGAGGACAACCAGACCAAGTCCCCCACTTTAAACCGAGGACCATCAGTCCTATGCCGGTTAGCAAACCGCTGGGCCTTCTCCTGAGAGAGGGACAACCTCTCCACTACCTGGTCCCAAATCTGTTGCATACGCTCCACAACAGAGTCAACACCTGGACAGACAGAAGCCTCCGTCTGTCCTGAAGAAAATCGAGGGTGAAACCCGGAACTACAGAAAAACGGAGACATCAAAGTGGCAGAGCTAGCCCTATTATTAAGAGCAAACTCAGCCAAAGGCAAAAAAGAGACCCAGTCATCCTGATCAGCAGACACAAAGCATCTTAGATAAGTCTCCAATGTCTGGTTTGTTCTCTCAGTTTGACCATTGGTCTGAGGATGAAATGCCGAGGAGAAAGACAATTGAACACCCAGTTTAGAACAAAAAGTCCTCCAAAATCTGGAAACAAACTGGACTCCTCTGTCAGACACAATGTTCTCAGGAATGCCGTGTAAACGAACCACGTGCTGAAGGAACAACGGCACCAATTCAGAGGAGGAAGGCAACTTAGGTAATGGCACAAGATGTATCATTTTGGAAAACCTATCACAAATTACCCAGATGGTGGTCATTCTCTGAGAAACAGGAAGGTCGGAAATGAAATCCATAGAGATATGGTCCATGGTCTCTTGGGCACAGGCAATGGCATCAACAAACCACTAGAGCGAGAGCAAGGCTTGGAGCGAGAGCAAGTCCCGCAGGACTGCACAAATTCCCTGACATCACGAGACAAGGTAGGCAACCAAAAGGATCGACTAACCAAGTCTCTGGTACCAAAAATTCCGGGATGCCCAGCCAATGCGGAACAATGAATCTCAGACATCACACTCTTTTTCCACTGAAAAAATAGGAACAGCATCCAATCCAGGTGAAGTATAACAAGTCTTTATTCAGCCACCATAAAATACGACGTTTCGGCCATTTTCAGGCCTTTATCAAGTATACAAAAACAGGCAAAATGGTGTCCTTAAATGGTGTGGAGGAGCCAATCACCATCCAGGAACCGCCCATAATACAAATAGACATATATACAGAATATACAACGATAATTAATTTAAAACAGTGATCAAAGCTCAAAATAGTGACATCATAGAAAAATACAACAATGTTATAATTGTGCATGTAATATGCTGTAGATTACCCCATATAAACAATATCACCATTTAGTCTGCCAATCGATGATCTATTACTGCACACTCCCATTCTGGTGCTGCACCAATCATGTACTCACTAGCAGCAGCGTCCTCCATATCCAATCAGTGTCAGTTCAGCAGCGCTTAGTCAGAGCACTTGTCCAATAGCCCACAGGATAATAAATCGGGAGGCACACCTAACTCACTCCCCACTGTGTAGGTAAACAAAGGCACATGTTCAGAAGTCATCATAGCAAACGCCCAGTGGATCATGTGAACACCAGCGTCATCAGACACCCAGTCACATGATCGCAAGCATCATCCGAGGTCTAATCACATGATAGTCCCATCATAAGCCTCTATTCCAGGCTGAAAACACTAAAATAGCGCGCGATCACCGGCATCATCCGACACCTGAAAAAAGAACACGCATGCACAATAAACTCTATCATTATTTATATTACTCCAGATATGTCATCAGGAAACCTGCAGGTCACATGACCGTCAGTATTGGCATAATGTAAGCAAGAGACCGCACATGCGGATCTATATAGAATGGAAGATTAACAATAAGCAAACGCCTAAAGAAATATATATAATATCTACAAAATAAATGATGTCATCAGGAACCATTAAGTCACCACTCCGATCACTCCAGATAATAATCCTACGAAAACAACAAACATAAGTAAAATATATATCTAAAAACAAACACAGAATATAGATGCAAAAATTACCTAGCACAAATATGCAAATTATATTCGATATTCAACCCCTTTGGTTGCAATGTCTCCAAAACGGAGATCCACCGGAGTTCTTTCTGTTTAAGCAACTTAATCCTGTCGCCACCTCTCCTAAGGGGTGGAACCCCGTCAATAACTCTAAATCTCAGCTGACTGACCAAGTGTCCACATTCTACAAAGTGCTTAGATACCGGCAGTTAACCTTCACCTGGATTGGATGCTGTTCCTATTTTTTCGTTGGACTGTTGTTCATTTGGATCCTTGAACGCCTGAACGTGCATCCGTGCTAACTCCCGAGTGCTGTCAGCTGCTTGAATACTCTTTTTCCACTGGTCCGGGACAAACAATTTTCCAACAGGGCAGCACTCGGGCCTATCCTCCTGACACCCCTCCAGAGCAAGTCTCAAATTGGGCGAGATGGCGGAAAGAACTACACCCTCTTTCAAAATAACAGAAGGATCAGATAACTCAGGAGAGTCCGCAAGGAAACTCCTCGAGAGGGCATCCGCCTTAACATTCTTAGTGCCAGGAAGAAAGGAAACCACAAAATTAAAACGTGTGAAAAACAAGGCCCACCTGGCCTGTCTAGGATTGAGTCGCTTGGCAGATTCCAGATAGACCAGATTCTTATGGTCCGTAAGGACCACCACCTGATGTTGGCTCCCTCCACCAATGTCTCCACTCTTCAAAAGCCCACTTCATGGCCAATAACTCCCGATTACCCACGTCATAATTACGTTCAGTAGGAGAAAATTTTCGAGAGAAAAAGGCACAAGGGTTACTTTTAGAGGTCTCTGGATCTTTTTGGGACAAAACGGCACCTGCCCCAATTTCAGAGGCATCAACCTCCACCTGAAATGGCAGAGAAACATCAGGCTGCCGTAGAACAGGAGCAGAAGTGAATCTCTGCTTAAGTTCCTGAAATGCAGAGACTGCCTCAGGAGGCCAATTCACCACATCAGAACCCTTTCTGGTCAAATCAGTTAATGGTTTAACAATAACCGAGAAATTACCAATACATTTACGATAAAAATTGGCAAAACCCAAAAATCTCTGAAGAGCCTTTAATGAAGTAGGTTGGACCCAATCACAGATGGCCTGAACCTTGACCGGGTCCATTTCAATAACAGATGGGGACAAAATGAATCCCAGAAATGAGATCCTCTGTATGCCAAAAAGACATTTGATCCCTTCACATACAGAGCATTCTCTCTCAAAATCTGGAATACAGTTCGAACATGTTTCACATGAGAGTCCCAGTCATTAGAAAAAATCAAGATATCATCCAAATAAACAATTAGAAATTTGTCCACAAAATCCCTGAAAATGTCATTCATGAAGGACTGGAAGACGGAAGGAGCATTAGTGAGCCCAAAGGGCATCACTAGGTACTCAAAATGCCCTTCAGGGGTATTGAATGCCGTCTTCCATTCATCCCCGTGCTTAATGCGAATAAGGTTATACGCCCCCCTGAGGTCAAGCTTGGTAAACAAAGTAGCGTTTTTCACCCTGGAAAACAGGTCAGAAATCAAGGGTAACGGGTATTGATATTTCACAGTAATATTGTTCAAGAGACGATAATCAATACACGGCCTTAATGAACCATCCTTTTTGGCCACAAAGAAAAAACCGGCACCTAAGGGTGAAGAGGATGGTCTGATATGACCCTTCTCCAATGATTCCTTGATATAAGACCGCATAGCGTCATGTTCAGGTACAGACAAGTTAAAAAGGCGACCTTTAGGGAATTTACTACCCGGCACTAATTCAATAGCGCAGTCATAGCTCCTATGGGGAGGCAAGGATGCAGATTTACTTTCGCTAAACACATCAGAAAAATCAATCAAAAAGTCAGGAACATCCTGAGCCTGGGGGGAGGCAGAAAAAAACAGGAGTGTTGGTATTAACACATTGGCAACCCCAACTGGTTACAGACACAGATTTCCAATCCAAAACAGGATTATGAGACTGTAACCAAGGGAAACCCAGCACGATAATGTCATGCAGATTATACAGAACCAAAAATTTGCAGCACTCCTGGTGATCAGGTTCAACCCTCATTATCACCTGAGTAGAAACCTGGGGTTTATTCTCAGCCAAAGGGGTAGAATCAATCCCCAGTAGGGAATAGACTTCTGTAGGGGTATCAAGGGAAACCCACAACGTTTAGCAAAATCATAATCCATCAGGTTAATAGCTGCTCCAGAATCAACGAAAGCCTGAGCAGAAAATGAGGACAGAGAGCATATCAGAGTGACAGTTAATAAAAACTTAGTCTGAACACTACCCAAGACAACTGAGCGTGCAAAACGTCTTCCCCGCTTAGGGCAGACTGAAATAGCATGAGAGGCATCACCACAGTAGAAACATAACCCATTGCGCTTTCGAAACTCATGACGCTGTGCCCCAGACACCACTCTATCACACTGCATGGGTTCAGAAGCTGGTTCACAAGGCAACACCATTCCACGCATACTTCTCCGCTCACGCAAAAGTCTGTCAACTTGAATCGCCAATGACATAGAATCATTGAGACCAGAGGGGACAGGGAATCCCACCATAACATCCTTTACATTATCTGACAGACCCTTCCGGAAAAGGGCTGCCAAAGCGTCGTCATTCCATTTGGTCAGGACTGCCCACCTACGGAATCTCTGACAGTATAACTCAGCGTCATAAAGCCCCTGATTTAATGCCAACAAGGCTTTTTCAGCTTGATCAGTGACATTAGGCTCATCGTACAATAACCCCAAAGCCTGAAAAAATGCATCAACATCACTCAAAATCGGATCCCCAGGTGTCAGGGAAAAAGCCCAATCCTGAGGATCGCCGCGCAGGAGAGAGATGATAATTTGAACCTGCTGCGCTGCGTTCCCTGAGGACATTAGATTTTAAATGCAAAAAAAAATTTACAATATATATTGAAAATTCTGAACACTTACTCGATCCCCTTTAAAAACAAAATCTGCATGGAAATCCTAGGTGTACCAAACAAACAACCCTAAAATGAGTACAATACACTCTGAACCTGCAGGGCAAGCCCGGATCCAGCCACAGGCCAGACAACTTGGGAAACCACATTAAGAGAAAATATCCTCCCAGCACACACAGAGGATACAGAGGAAAAAAAAAAATGCAACAAACAGAAAAATATCTCTGACAACCTTTTTTTTTTTTTTTTTTACAATATTTTTATTTTCTGTGAGTACCATATAATTTTCAGTTTGGGCCGGTGATACTGTTATGATTTGGTAGCTGAGGAGTGCAGGTAAAAAAGGCAATACACCAGAGCAGTTGGAATCTATGAGATTGCAGTACCCCTGACTAACCACCACAACTAGAGGCAGCCGTGGAGCGTTCCTACGTTGGTCCTAGACGCCTCGTCACAGCCTGAGAAACTAACTACACCTAAAGATAGAAATAGGAAAGCTATCTGCCCCGGAGCAGAACCCCAAAGATAATAGAAAGCCCCCAAACATGTAATGGCAGTTAGACAAGATGAAACACTGACACAGAAAGAAAATAGTATGAGCAAACGCTGGGGCCCAAACTAACTAAATAGAAAAGGATAGGAAGGGTACTTACTGCAATCCCAGAAAACCCTGAAAAGCACCAACTCTACTAATTTGAAAAACAACTGAGATCACACGACCTCCACCACCTAAATTAGTTCTCTGGTGTAACAAAATCAAAACAGCAGCCACTGAAAAAACTGGAAAAAGCAAAAGTACAAACATCAGTGGCTGAACTAAACTGAGAGGGCAAAAGCCCCGGAGGGGACCCTGAAGGCCCCCACAGAAGTGCAGGACAAAATGCAAAAATATAGCACAAAAACAAAAAGAAGAAAATGTCTTATCTGTTTAGCAGGAGATGCAGACACGACACAGCAGGCTACAAGGGAAACTGGAATCAAGGATTCAGACCAGAACAATTGATCACCGGCAACCCTGATGGGAAGGTGACTCCCTTATATAAGACCAGTCAGTAACACCTGATTCCCAGTCCTCACAATCTTCACTGGACAGACCAGCACCGCTTGTAACCACCAGAGGGAGCCTCTGCTCAGAACTCATCTCAAACCCATTCACAACAGGCGAGTCTATGTAACTCTACAGGAAGTGGGGGTGAGTTTATGTACCTCTACAGTAAGTGGGGGTGAGTCTATGTAACTATAGGAAGTGGGGGTGAGTCTATGTAACTCTACTGGAAGAGGGGGGAGTCTATGTAACTACATGAAATGGGGGCGAGTCTATGTAACTTTACAGGAAGTGGGGGCGAGTCTATGTAACTCTACAGGAGGTGGGGGGAGTCTATGTAACTCTACAGGAAGTGAGGGGAGTCTATGTAACTTTACAGGAAGTGGGGGCGAGTCTATGTAACTCTACAGGAGGTGGGGGGAGTCTATGTAACTCTACAGGAAGTGAGGGGAGTCTATGTAACTTTACAGGAAGTGGGGCGAGTCTTTCTAACTCTACAGGAAGTGGGGACGAGTCTATGTAACTACAGGAAGTGGGGGCGAATATGTAACTCTACAGGATGTGGGGGAGTCTATGTAACTTTACAGGAAGTGGGGGCGAGTCTATGTAACTACAGGAAGTGGGGGAGTCTATGTAACTCTACAGGAAGTGGGGCAAGTATTTTTCTCTCTAGAGGAAGCGTGAGCAGGTCTTTGTTTATGCAGGAAGTGAGGATTGATATTTTTCTGTCTACAGGAAGTGAGGACGGGTTTTTGTATCTCTCCCGCACCCTTCCCTTCTTTTGGATTATGAAAAGCAGAAGAAAAAAATCAAAATATTTTGTTGCTCATCTATTTATGGGGGATTAATGGCTTCTTTTATTATCTAGAACAAAGAACAGTTTAAAGGTACTGCCACACTAAACAATCCCGCTAGCGATCACGATAACGACGCATACTAATGAGATCGCTAGGGGATTGTTTCTATATCGCTAAATGCGGCCACATTTAGCGATATAGTTAACGACGCTATCGCCGTTAGCGATCTTCTTAACGACTTTAGCGGTACAAAAGTACCGCTAAATCGCTAAGAAAAGGTGCCACACAGCGATTAGATACTTACCCAGCGGGAGCGCCGACGAGAAAATAGGGTCCGGAGCGATTCCAGCGACGAGCGAGATCACAGCAGGAAGCTCGTCGCTGGAAGCTGCCGCACTGAACAACATCGCTAACAGGATCGCTAAATAGTGACGTTTTTTAGCGATCCCGTTAGCGATATTGTTTAGTGTGGCATACCCTTAAGAGAGGATGTCTTATCTCCAGGAGCACAGACATCTATGGAAACCCAGTGGGCACCCTGCATGGCGCACTTTAAGTATAAGCAAATGGCTTTGTCCCTTTAATTAAACTTTCTAATTTTTGCATAGAAAATGATCACGTTATAATAGGACTCCTCATAGGAGAAAGTCGTGCACTTTTTCAGCTGTTACTGTAAAATGAACTTCCTCCATGTTCATTTTACATTTATAAGCCTGTTCATGAAAATGAGGATGGTTACAAGACTAAAAGGGTTAATCCCTGGGATTATTGTAAGCGTGGAAGAGGCCAACAGCCTGCGGTGTCTTCTTTGGGATGTTTACTCACTGTTCCCATCTTCCATTGCGCTTTGTTGTGGTCTTGGGGCCATTGCACAATGAAATCTTCTCAGCCACGTGAAACATCAGTTCTGATATTTTTAGTCTATGTTACAAAGGGTTCTTTTATCGCATCGGCAAAAATAGCCGGACGTCCCCGGAGCCAAACATGGAGAGACTTGTGAGCTATATTCTGACCAGGGGCTAATGACAGTCTCATCCACTGTTTATAGAAGAGCATGAAGTTCTCCAAAGTGGGACTGGATCCCAGTACCACCTATAGAGTTTCCTCTATGATTGCAGTGGAGCCATTCCTTGGATTTTTGGACATACTTCTTCGTCTACCACTATCTTCTGCCATAGGTGTCAGTTGTTTCCAAAATATATATTGTTTTGTGGGATGAACCCAAGAAGAGCTCAATCATCTGTGCTATTGTAAGCCGTCAATGGAGACGATATCCCACAATAAATTTTGCCTAAAGCTAATGAGGATCTATAGGTATGTATATTTCCTTCAGAATTGGTCACGCATGTACTGCAGAAGTAGAGTGGTCAGTCTTATAATGTCACGAGACCTCAGACCGTAGATGAGAGTTGGAAGAAGAACCAGCTCTACCCATGTGGATGTAACCTCATCAGTTCGGCAGAAAGGAAGTGGCGCAGGAACGCAGCAGAAGTGACATCGGAAGGATCTCGAATGTATGGCCAGCTTTAAAATTGTTCAGACAACAGATGATACTATGGGCTGAGATGCTATTTAGTTTTTGGATTGTATTTGAGATTTTTGTGCCCATTTTGTTCCCGGCGCTTTTCTTTTTTTTAACTGAACAAATTTGTGAGCAGCTTCCAAAAGGAAACAACCTGAAAAACTCAGGTCACCTCTTTTAGCTGCTTCACGGCTTTCGAAGCCTGAATAGGGTAAAAGAAGCTCCAAAAGACTGAACATATTCACAGCAAATAGTTTTGACATTGCAGCGCATTTTAGTTCTCTTTAGCAGGATTCATCTCATGCAGCTTATGGTCCGCTTCTTTCCCGGTTTCCCTCGTCTGGGCTCCCTGTTCCTGTCCTTGACAAACTGGAAAATGCCTGATCAGCCAGTCACTGGCTGTTTCAATAAGATTAGAAATTTCCAGTGTGTCCAGGACCCACAGACCAGTGACAATATAAAGTCTCAAATATTTCGAAAAATGTTGGATTTTTTTCCACGTTGCACGTCACTCCCGAATCACTTGCCACAAGCGTCAATTAAAGTGAACAGATGTTTTTTGGTCAACAGTCTGGTCTATGATAGCTGTCATGTGATACATCGCCATTAACCCCCAGCCATGGGTAATGGGTGTAAAAAGAACTGCAATCTCAGACTCTGCAGGGGTTGTTTAGAATATTTTTACCATAGAGAAACATTGATCTGCATTGGAGCTGTAGACCCAAATCTGCCACTCCTCAACACGATCTTTAAAGTGGATTAGTCACCAGATTTCACCATACTAACTGCACGTAATTAGTAAATAGATGAGACCTGATGAAGCTGGATTACTTACTATAAAAAAAATCAAATCACAGAATAGCTGTATACTTCTTCTTGATATTAAGGCTGTACTAAAACGTGGGTCAGTTGTGTCTGTAAATTACAGACATGCCTGGCTCTATGCGGGCGAGCACAGGGGTGCCCGTTATCGACATGTGGTCTATAAATCAACATGACATTGGGAGTAGGTGTCACCTGGCAGTGGAATATTTAGAGCAAAGATCAGCAGCCTTCAACATCCACAGGCTATTAGGGCATGTTGGGAGTTGTAGTTCCATTCCAGCTGGGAGTGCTGATCCCTGCCCTCGAGCAATTCTTTTATGCCTTATTCTCCGTATTCGGACTTTTGGGCTCGGTGGCATCAATGCCCTGACCAGGGAGAAGAAGCAATAACCCCTATTACCAATCTCAGGTCCTGAGCAAGGTTGCCGTGTCAAAGTGGTTCACCACTGGAACAAACCTCATTTCATGTTTTCCGTGTGACTGGGCCTAATTCTGAAGACACTGTCATATCTCACATGAGATATATTAGCAAGTCGAATATCTAGGCTCCCGGCTTCACATGATTTCAACAGCAGGAAAGTCTGATCCAGACATGGAACCACCATATGCATCATTACGCCACCACGAGACCAGCGCTGTGTAGTGCGTCTCTATTTATTGCACTGTACAGTTTGTGTAAAAAGTGTGATGACAAGGGACGGCTTAGCACCCAGCATCAGTCCCACTCTTCGTCTCCTTCCCCATCGGGATTGTCGTCCCGCGGAGGTTCCTGGAACTGAATATTGGCCAGCATGTCTCTCATCGCTGCCATCAGCCGATTCACACCTCGATTCAAGTCCCGGACAGCTCCGGCTTCTTCATCCTCAGCAGCGGCTGCCTCGCCCTGCAAAAGAAAAAGCCAGATAAGGAGATTTCAAGAGGATAAAAGAAACATCAGGTCAGCCATCACCGATAATGACACTGCTCCAGTACACGGACTCCAGGGAACAATAACTCACAGCACAAGGCATAACCTCAGCAAAATTAAGTTTCTGCTTAAGTGCTTCAAGCCTTATGTAGATCCCAACCATAGCATCACACCTACTAACATCTCCAAATGCGGAAATGGTAAGGAAATAAAGCCCATTACTTCCAAATATCTGAAGTGTGCAGGACTTTATGCCCTGAGCAGGAAAAATTCATGATATATTGTAATGCGGTGTTATCCCCAGAAGTGAGAGCATTCAGAGACTATGTCTTCTTAAAGCAATCCTATTTATAACCTCCAGCCCCTTGCCTCCCAGTGTATAAACTTCTGGCCCCTCGCCCCCCACTGTATAAACTTCTGGCCGCTAGTGTATAACCTCCGACCCTTCACTCTGAGGAGCAGAGGGCAGAAAAGCCACCAACGCTCTGCTGACCCCATAACTACAGAGTCCAGACCTCCTTTGGTATAACATCAGCACAAAAACTGCGCCCCCATGGGGAGCTTCATGGCCGAGCTGCTACATGCAGCCGTAAATCACCAAGCACAATGCCGAACATCGGATGGAGTGGTGTAAAGCCGCCACCACTGGACTCTGGAGGAGACGTGTTCTGTGCAATGACAGATCACACTTCTTTATCTGGTGCCTGAAGGAGTCTGGGTTTGGTAATCAGATCACTGCTCCGTCCTCTTGTAGTGTGCAGCCCTCTTTCTAGTCCTACTTCTACTCGCATCCATAATTTTGCCCCCCCCCCCTTAAATCCAGCTCTGCACTTACAAATATCATCACATGAGAATATCGGTCACCCCTCTCATGAAATGACCTGTACAGGGATAAACAGCTGCAGCAGGGTAACAATACTGGTAAGATGACCCTCTTACCCCAGGGAAACTGATGATAAAATAAGGCATTGTGTGCATTTTTGGCTGATTTTGACAATAACATGGTGTGTGACAGGAACACTGGCAGAACATACTCTGCTCATCAACCGAAAGCCGAGATTGTGTCCTGCAGACTGTACCGATGGTGCTGGAAAACCTCAAAATGTTCTACTGCACTGGACATGTCCAAGAGATGATGGCGGTATCAAGGCACGTAACCGCTGAGGCCACCGACTGGCTGCAGAGGTCCTGTGCCACTATAGCACATCATCACTGGCAGTCAATATGGAGAATCGGGACCGCCGGAGCTTCAGCACTGGAATCACAACAGCAAAAAAACAACAAAAATGTGACATGGAGGAATTGTACATTATCACCCACCTGCAAATTAAAATTTGGCAAAAGTGATCTAAAGAACAGAGATAAGGTCCCTTCATTCGATGGCCGGTGCGTCCTGAGAGGGGGGAAGAAAAGCTTATTAGTGAGAAACAACCAAACAGGGGCATCATGGAGACCTCATAATATACAGAGGCCCTTACCTCTCCGGCCTTGTGTAAGACACCACAGAGTCCAGAGGGGGTAATGGATCAAAGCTGAGCACCGGCTGCGAGGTCACATCCTGAGGACGGGACAATCACACCAGTAAATTAGAAAATAATAGAATTAGTAACGTGGATTTTATGGCTTAAGATGCCGTGCCCTTATACCCCAGGCAAAGCATTTTCATTTTTTCAGGTCTGTTTGTTCGCTCTCCCGCTTCCCAGAGCCATAACTTTTTTTTTTCCATTAGTATGACCATGTGAGGGCTTGTTTTTTGCGGGACAAGTTGTACTTTTGAATGGCACAATTGGTTTTTCCATATCATGTACTGGAAAACGGGAAAATATTCCAAGTGCTGCAAAATTGCAAAAAAGTGCAATTTCACAATTTTCTTTTTTTTTTTACCATGTTCACCAAATGCTAAAACTGAGCTGCCATTATGATTCTCCAGGTCATTACAAGTTCATAGACACCAAACATGTCTAGGTTCTTTTTTATTAAGTGGTGAAAAAAATATCCAAAGTTTGTTAAAAAAAAAAAAATGGGTCATTTTCCGAGACCCGTAGTGTCTCCATTTTTCATGATCTGGGGCTGGGTGAGGGCTTATTTTTTGAGTGCCGAGCTAAAATTTTTATTGATACCATTTTGGTGCAGATACGATCTTTGGATTCCCCATTATTGCATTTTAATGAAATATTGTGGTGACCAAAAAAATGTAATTCTGGTGTTTTGACTTTTTTTTTCCCACTATGCCATTTACCGATCAGATTAATTATTTTCATATCTTGATAGATTGGGCGATTCTTTACGCGGTGATACCAAATATGTGTATTTTTTTTATTTTTTGATTGGGGCGAATGGGGGGGGTGATTTGTACTTTTATATTTTTTTTTTTATATTTTTAAAAACTTTTATTTTACTATATACTTGCTTCAATAGTCCCCATGGGAGACTAGAAGTTGCGATTATCTAATCACCTGTGCTACACACAGCAGGGCTTCAGCCCTGCTCTATGTAGCAGAAAGGCTCACTAGCTATGATCGCTAACCACTAGCAATCCGGCAATGACAACCACAGGGGTCTGCTGCAGACCCCGGGTTGTCATGCCAACCCATTGGCGACACACAGTCATGTGACACGGGTGTCAATTGGGCGGGATTATTGATGCGCTTTCTGCACGATTACATTATATGCTGCTGTCTAAGATTGCCAGCGCATTTAACAGGTTAACAGCTGCAGGTGGATCGCGATTCCACCCGCGGCTGTTAGAGGCACATGTCAGCTGTCCAAATCAGCGGGGAAAGATGTGGGCTCATCGCCGTAGCCAAGATCAAAGGGATAAACACAACATGCGCAGTAAACCTAATTATTCACAGAAAAGGCCCATGATACGTCCCCTTTATTGTAACACAAGCACTGTTAGAGCAGCAATTTCACACCATCAGCCGTCCCAAATCAATGCTGGATAGTGTATGAGTAGAGTCTGTGAATGTCTGCAATGTGACTGACTTGTAGAAAATAGAATAATGCCTCATACAACGTTACAAACTATAAGAACAGTCGCTGTCTAATCAGAAGGCTGCAAAGAAGTCTTCCATAACTTTTCAAAAACACTTTAAGAAAAACTCCAAAAAATTAGCGTTCTCCGAAACGGCTTCTGATTAAAAAAGTCTTTGTTTTGAAAGCCTCAAAAATCTCTGTGTGACCACTGCCTTGGCTTATGTGCGGAGCCCAAAATATCCATTTGGGAGGGGGGGGGGGGGACAGGCGACAACCAGGAACCAACGTTACCTGTACCTAGGGTTCAGGTGATATCCATAGGCAAAGAGAACTGATCGCCGGGTGGGAGCGGTGTCCTCCACTGTATTCAATGAGAAAGTGATTTTACGGCAAGTACAAAAATCAAACCTTCTTGTTAATAGTATTGGTGGTGGTGGTGAGGGGACACTGGACTGTGAGACATGCTAAAGCAGTCCCAATGGGTGGGGAAAAAAAACAACAGAAGACCATGTGGACCACCCAGCATATAGTGACATGCAGTACCCTACGCCCTAAACTGGCATCAGTAGAAGCCATAGAGAGGAGTTGTAGAGCTTGAGAAAAGGTGTGGACGAAAGCCTAAAACATGGAAGCTATTAAGACCCCGACTGCCATTGTGGAATGAGCTGTGACCCGAAAAGGCGGAGATTTGCCTTTGGTCTTGTAAGCATCTACAATAGCAGACATGATCCATTTGGAAATGGTCGTCTTGGAGGCTGACAGACTCTTACATGGCCCGCCAGGGATCATGAAAAGAGAATCGGAACGTCGAAAGGCTTTCGAAACTAAACAAAAGGCCCTAACCAGATTCTGATGGTAGCGAGAATACTCATGAGGAAAAGTTGGAGAAGGGGAAAAGGATGATGTCCTCATTGATGAAGGCAGAGACAACCTTTAGAAGAAAGAGTGGCTCAGGGCGCAAGACCACCTTGTCCTGAGGAGAACAAGGAAGGGAGCCCTGCAGGAAAAGGGCAGCAAACTCAGACATCCCCATATGTGGGTTTTGGCCACCGGATAGGCCACCTTCCATGACTGGAAATAGGAAGATGCCATGGAGATGATCAAGGGTGCCTTTAGGAATGCAGACACAATAAGGTTAAAATTTTGGGGCTCCACCATGCACTTTTAAGGAGCGGAGTAATTAAGCAACCAAGGTCTTAATCAGTTTGTGAGAAGCTAGCGTGTGCTGAAAGAGTATGGAGGACAGAAACCTGTTCTTTCAAGGAGGAAAGGCTGCGGCTTGCATCCAGACTGGACTGAAGAAAGGAAGAACACTAGGAATGGTGAGAACCATGGGATGGAAGGAGCAGATTGCAGTTTCTGAATCTACAGAATGGTCAAACTGATACAGTCAGAATGAAGTACTTCGGCTTCAACAGCCACACCACTGAACGTAGCAGAAGTGCAGTGAGATACAATACGGGACCTCACGAAAGACAGTCGGAATTGGCCATGGAGCATCTGCAACTAGTTTGATAAAGTCAGAGTACCATGCTCGGCGAGGCCAGTTCACCGCTATTAGGATCGCTGGAACGTCCTCTACCTTGACCTGTTTGAGAACACAGGGAAGCAGAGAAAAAAATGGGAAGATATAGAGCAGAGGGAACTCTGTACATGGACCAACCAGAGTTTCATCAGCAAGACCCTCTGAACCTGCCAATGAATGTTGAGACCTAGCGTTTGAGAGAGGAGATGATGTTTACATTCGGGGTGTCCCAGCGAAGGCATAATTGGCTGAAGACATATACTCCCCTAGATCCAGAGTTTCTCGGCTCAGAAAGTCTGTGGTCCAGCTTCACACGCCAAGAATGTAAATCGCGGAGAGCGCTGCAACGTGGAGCTTCAGCAGAGAAGAATCCTAGCAGTTTCCCTCATGAAGAAGGGCTTCTGATGGCTCAGGTGGGCCACTGCAGTCGGCTTGTTGGTCTGTAGTCAAAGCAGGCGGTACTTGAGGAAGAGGGACCAGTGAGAGACAGAAGTTGGCTCTCAATTCTAGTAGTTCTCAGTTCCTCAGTTGTCTTTGTTGAACACTGCTCCACAGCCACAAGAATCGTATTGGTCCTCACACCTGCCATTGAAGGAGGAGAGACAATCTGCCAGAAAGAAGATCGGGGCACCCACCAAAGAAGGCCTTTGTGGAGTGTAGCGGGAAGACGAAAGCAGTAAGGAGTCCAATGATTTGTTTCAGAGAGACAACATGGAATGTTGAAGCTGTGAAGCTGCAGTGTGTGAAACTGGGCAAAGTGCACGCCTCGAAAACCGAGACAATCCTGCTCAGCACCCTCACGGAATAAAACAGATGAAGCATGAGGTTTCCATCTGTACCCACCCAGGTGTTGAAGGTCATGCTAGAAATAGAAATTCCAGGAGAAAATTACTTAGTCTGTTGATGATTAACTGAAGAACATCAAGGAAACCAAGGAGCTTTGGAGACTGCATCGATTCTCCTACATGGATGGAGCCTTCACCAATAGATCACCGAGATATCCGAAGGAGGATGACCCAAGTGGAGTAAAGAGGAAGACACCACAGGGGATAGACCCTAACCAGAACCAGAGGCAGATGGGGGAAATTATGCTCATCCTTCTTATGTATTTTGTGGCCTCTCACTATTGGATTTGGGTGACAGGCGTAAAATGGCGTTCGCAGGGAGGTACACTACTGTGGAGGGCATAGTGTGTCCTCTCTGGGATGCTGACATAAGGTGGAAGACATTCACACCACCTAGGAAAATACCTGATACAGGATGTGAGATCAGGGATCTGTTGGGTCCATATTTCAGTTTCATTTATTTTACTCGCTTATATACTGCCACATTTTCCGCAGCGCACTGTACAGATGTCAACACCATTGTCTCTATTGGGGCTCACAATCTAAATTCCCCATCACTATGTCTTTGGAGTATCACTTCCAGGTCTCCTTGATCTTTTTTACGCTGAAGAAAGGTCTTAATGACATTGGCTATATGTTTGCGGTCAGTGTCCGGCTGCAGAATAAATTTGGAGGCAGACGTCTCCCTGATGGTTGTGCATGATGGGTAAGTGCAGCCCCAGACTTGAAAGGGTCCTCCACCCTGCTTCACTGCTGCCTGTAGACCTTCGTTATTGTGCAGCTCTCTCCAGGCCTTCGAGTTACAACCAATTATTTCACATTTTGCTGTCACCCGATGCCAATGTTCTGTATCCCAGTTCCTATGCTTTTATTTTTTGCAGAGTTGAGCTGCTTGGCCTTGTTTCCATGTTGAAGGTCTTATTTTCTTCCATGAAGACTTCTCGGAACAGTAGATGGGTATAGCTGGGTTCAAATGGTTGCTGCCATTTCTGAGCTGGTTGCACTGCTGGACATCTTCTCATTTTGAAGGGAAGCAATCATGGGGTGTCTTACCTGCTGCACTAATTTTCCTTGGCTGACCGTTGCATCTACAGTCCTTAATGTTGACCATTTCTTGGTGCTTCTTCAGAAGTGCTTGAACAGCCCATCCTGAAACTCCAGTCTGCTTTGTAATCTTTGCCTGGGAGACACCTTACTAATGCAGTATAACTACCTTGTGTCTTGTTGCTGTGCTCAGTCTTTTCATAGTTTATGACCTGTGACTTGAAAATAATTGCTGTTGTTTTGAAGGCAAAGGGCGATCAATCCAAATATTTTTTTTAATGAAAGTACATTGATAAAAAAAAAAAAAGAACTTATTGAAACCGCATCATAACTGCAAAACTGCCAATTATACCTATTTCTCCCTCTCAGAAAAGTCAAGAAAAATTAGTAAAAGTATATCATGACAACTTTTCCAGTAAAACCCCTTTTAACAAGACACCAAGGGCATCTTACTTTATGGCAATAAGAGAGCTGGCTTGGAAAAATCAGCCCGAGGATCAGTAAATTCCAGATTCTCTGAGCTCCCAGGAACAGGCTTTGTTTGCAATGACATCTCACTGTACCAAGAAACACTTGACATCTTGTGATATTAGGAACATTACGATATTAGGGTATGAAATTTGTGAAAAAGGATGAGAAAGGGGTGGGGGGGGCATTAAAAATGAAAGTCCGCCCTTCTCTTCCATTAGACCACACATGGAGCAGTGGGACACTCACCAGGGGCAGCGCAGAGTTCGCTCCCTTGATCTCAGACAGGATGACATGACGGTGGATGTTCCTGGGGGCGCTCTGATATCGAGTCTTTCTCCTGGCGATGGAGTGACAAAAACAAAAAAGTGCAACAATCACAAGTCTTTCTAAATCCTGTAAGTGTAGGACGACTCTGCTATTTATATCCAGAGAGAACGCTTTCATCTCATCAATGGGCTCTTGTTCCCAGATGTTTACCCTCCTCGCAGCCCGACTCCTCAACAACAAAAATGGGATATCCTGCGCCATAACTTCCTAAATAATTTAGGCTTTGCTATAGAAGTGCATTCGCAGACTTCGATATAGGGGGAGAACCCCTGTGGCCGCCCACTCTGCCGACACAGAATCTAGGAAATATCATTTAGTTGTTTTATAGCCGACACTTACTGCCAAAAGATAATGCAGAATCCCGGAATATACCTGGCAGAGATCCAGGGCTGCGGGCTCATCAATATGCCGGAGCTATAACTGGGCAAACTAACATCTTACATAGCCGATCCCCTGATTTCTATATAGTAGCGCCCCCTTCTGCTGGAAGAACTCATTTATATTAATACCCAATCAACTTTGCTTCCAGAATAGATCATAAAACCTTCCCAAGATTTTGAATGTTGGCTTTTCTGAGAGTTTAAAGAATACAGACCCTTTCTTAAAGGGGTTCTCCAGGACTATATACACTTTTAATTGTGGGCTAAGAACCAACCTGTGGCTAACTATCTGCTAACTATTGTGCCCGACGATGATCTCGGCCATCACAGAGCGCTGCTGCCAACGATTTAGCAGCTTCTGCTGACTTTGCGTCGACACAGCAGCGGTTTCTTTACCGCTCTGTTGACATCATACCGATTGACAGACGGATCCCTGCTGCCTTACTTGCAGGGAGCCAGCTGTCAATCAGTATGACGTCAGCAGTCACGCCCATCAACAGAGCAGAGCGGAAGAGCTGCTGTGTTGACATACAGCAGCTGAATCGCCGGAAGGAGCGGTCAGTGATCATTCCGATCCAGTGCCGGGTAGAACAGGCAGGTGATTGCCTCTATGTCTGTCTTTTACTTTCCTGGAGTGATGATGTGTCGTACATCCATGTGACCACTGGCTTCAGAAGTGATAGACTTGATTGGCCGCATCGGTCATGTGATTGTACATGACATCATCGCTCCAGGAAAATAAACAAAGAAGGTACAAAAGGAAAAAAAAATGTTAGAAATTGCGGTGTTGTCACCTATTCTCGCACTCCTTCACGACTGGGTCATTACTGTCAACCTTGTGCAAAACTTCTTGGACATTCTGCTCCAACCAGCACATGACCGCAGGATCCTTCCAGAGGCCTTGACATCGTCCAATATACAGAAAGGTCAACTGGGACAGGGCAGGAGGCTGGCTGCAAAGTCGAATGCAGAAAATTAATGATAAAAAACAGTGCCCCTCCGCTCCATGGGTTGTGTCTGGTATTGCAGCTTAACGCCATTCGGGTCAGCAGAATATCTATTTTCCGTTTTCCCTCCCCTTTGCTTGTGTCGCAATTTTCCAAGACCCCCTAGCGATTCGAATTTTTGGTCAATGTGGCCGTGTGATGACTCATTTTTTGTGCCCTGAGCTGACATTTTTACGGATACCTTTTTGTGTTGGATACGATGTTTTGATCTCTTCTCATTGTATTTTACTGTAGTGTTGCAGGTGTCAAAGAACCGTAAACTTGGCATTTCTATTTTTTTGTCATTGCGCCATTTACTGATCATATTAATTTATTTTATATTTTGATAGATTAGACTGTTACATACACAAATGTGTGTATTTTTTAATTTTTTTTATTTTCAATGGGGAATAAGGCGACCGATAGGTTGACACGGGCGCATAGATTGACGTGCTCCCCTGCCGAAGAGCATTAAATGCCTCTGTCAGAGATTGACAGCATTGTTTAATAGGTTAACAGCCATTAGAGGCAGATGATGGCTGATTATCACAGCCATCATCTGCCGGGAAAGATGGCGACTCTGTAATACCCACAAAGTCTTGGTTTAGAACGGTGGCGGCGTTTGCAAATGTGTAAGCACCGATACAAGGGGAGCATCTGACTGGAGCACTGACTACGGGGAATAAACCGTACCACCTTATTTGGGCCACAGCTCCGAAAAACGGATGTGAAGCTACATGAGTATCGGGCTGAATACCGCAGGCATCAAGAAGAGGAATGAGAACTGCGGCAAAAAAAAGGGAAAAAGAAATCACAGAGACCATCAGTAAATATAGCAGAATGGTAGGGGAAAACAATAATTCTGTAGACAATCAGGACAATAATATACAATGAAAGAACTAGAGACAGTAAATAGCGACTTGCTGACTGGTTCTAGATCATAAAAGGGATGTTTTGTTTTCCATACTGCAAAATAAAGGGATTAAATCTGGATATATTGCAAAAATGTGCAATGATAATAAAAAACATATTTGAAAGGACAAACCAAAAACCGTAGCCGCGTGTATAAAAAGGGGAATATTCCTCATTGACGGGACACTTACTCCCCGGGAACATGATGAGTGACTGCTGCAGGAGGAGCGAAGCTCGGTTATACTTGTTCAAATGCTCCTGCTCCGACACCTCTTCCTGCTGACTGTGCAAAAAGAGAGCCAACGGGACAGAAAGACCAAAGTTGGGAAGTTGGGATAAATTCCGATGAGCCTGAAAAAAATAAATAAAATGGACATACCAAAAATCATACATTAAATGCATACAGCAGCTGATTTACGGACGCCACGTTCCCTCTAACATACTCACCTCCCACTCCTCAAACATCCGGACTAGATATAGGAACTCCCGTGCACGCAGAGCCAGATAATCGATCAGCAGCAGCATGCACAGCGGGTCATTCTCAGGATCAAAACTGCACAATAGAACGGCAGTGAAGAAGTCAGATTGTTCAGTCTAGTAACAAAAGTTACTTTGCCAGTATCATGTGGAAAGAGTGCCTGGCCTCTGGTATTGCTGCGTTCATCTTCCAGAACATGCACAAACCAGTCTAATATGTCCAGGAACTATCTTCAGTCTCATACACTATAACTGGTCATTCAGGCTTTTACACTGGACAATTCCTCCTCAGCAGCATTGTACCAGCACAATAGGTGCTGGAACTTTCCTTTCCCCTCATTTCCCAGCAAGCATTGCTCCAGCCTTGGGCCAATGGTTTACCTGCCCTGAACTTAATGCCTGTATGCATTAAGCTAGCAAAGCCTCCATGTCTAGTAAACAAAGCTCTACCCTCCCACTTCCTGGACAAATACAAAGGCCCACCCTGCCACTTCGTGTAGATACAAAGGCCCGCCCTCTCACTTCCTGCACAGATATAAAGGCCCGCCCTTCCACTTCCTGCACAGATATAAAGGCCCACCCTCCCACTTCCTGCACAGATATAAAGGCCCACCCTCCCACTTGCTGCACAGATATAAAGGCCCCCCCTCGACGGCCCCTCCCACTTGCTGCACAGATATAAAGGCCCGCCCTCCCACTTGCTGCACAGATATAAAGGCCCGCCCTCCCACTTCTGCACAGATATAAAGGCCCGCCCTCCCACTTGCTGCACAGATATAAAGGCCCGCCCTCCCACTTGCTGCACAGATATAAAGAGCCGCCCTCCCATTTCCTGCAGATATAAAGGCCCGCCCTCCCACTTGCTGCACAGATATAAAGACCCACCCTCCCACTTCCTGCACAAATATAAAGACCCACCCTTCCACTTCCTGCATAGATATAAAGGCCCACCCTCCCACTTTTGCACAGATATAAAGACCCACCCTTCCACTTCCTGCACAGATATAAAGACCCACCCTCCCACTTTTACAGATATAAAGACCCACCTTTCCACTTCCTGCAGATATAAAGGCCCCGCCCCCACTTCCTGCAGATATAAAGGCCCGCCCTCCCACTTCCTGCAGATATAAAGGCCCGCCCTCCCACTTCCAGCACAGATATAAAGACCCACCCTCCCACTTCCTGCACAGATATAAAGACCCACCCTCCCACTTCCTGCACAGATATAAAGGCTCGCCCTCCCACTTCCTGCAGATATAAAGGCCCGCCCTCCCACTTCCAGCACAGATATAAAGACCCACCCTTCCACTTCCTGCACAGATATAAAGACCCACCCTTCCACTTCCTGCACAGATATAAAGACCCACCTTTCCACTTCCTGCACAGATATAAAGGCCCGCCCTCCCACTTCCTGCACAGATATAAAGACCCACCCTCCCACTTCCTGCACAGATATAAAGGCCCGCCCTCCCACTTCCAGCACAGATATAAAGACCCACCTTTCCACTTCCTGCACAGATATAAAGGCCCGCCCTCCCACTTCCTGCACAGATATAAAGACCCACCCTTCCACTTCCTGCACAGATATATAGGCCCGCCCTCCCACTTCCTGCACAGATATAAAGGCCCGCCCTCCCACCTTCCTGCACAGATATAAAGGCCCGCCCTCCCACTTCCTGTAGTCATATCCCTGCTGATAAAGATGGAATACACTTGATGGCAAGTTACTTAGAAGGGAGACACCTAGTGGCTGGTATTATAAAGTGATTTTTCGGGGAAGGACAACATTATTTAGTATTAAAGCGATTTAAAGTTTGTCTATTTATCACATATATCATATGAGATCAAGTCGCCTCAGCTTCCTCCACCCTGTGACAATGGATGACGCTACCTTTGCTTACTCACCTGAGGATCAGTTTGCAGAACTCCAGTGCCGTCCGGAGGCAGCCTCGCTTCTCCAAGAACATCATGTGCTTGAAAAGAGCCAAGAAAAACCCTCTATGGACAAAGGGTAAAAAAAACAATCATCACTAGTTTTCTCTCATTGTTACAACATGATCCTTGTTGCAAAAAAGTCTGGCGGAAATGGCTGAGGGCAGCGCTCTGTTATTTCTGGCAGTCCCATAGAAAATGAATGGAGAGTCAGTGCGCAAGTCTGACCATTGCTCCACTCTTAAAGGGCACTCCAGAGCCATGGGCTTGTGATCAGAGGGGTCCCTTCGGTGGGAGCAGCAGTGATTAGCAAATTATCTTGCTATCTTGGCACAACCCCTTTAAAAAGAACAATCTGTCCACCTAAAAGGATACTATAGCAGCGGTATCAGACCTGTTTTCTGCTCTGACATAATCCAGCCTGCAAGTCCCGCTGGTCAGACTAAAAACCGGATGGAATGCACACTCCAAACTGTAGAGCGCTCGCTCTGCGAAAAAAAAAAAAAAAATATTAGGACCCTAAAGATTCACCGTCATATTATTACCAACCTATACAATGAAAATCTGCAAGACGGGACAATTACCAATTAAATCCCGCGCCATTTCCTGGTCCTCCTGTAGCCGGCACACATCGCTGAGCTGTAGCAAGGAGTCTATGTGAAAGGGGTTCATCTGGAGGAGCAGCTACAGGAGAGAAGGGACACACCGATAACGTGCCATTTAGATCAAAATTATGCTCTAAAAGGAATCTGGATGGGAAGGGTTAACCGCATTGCTTACCACAATGTTATTGGGATCCATTGACTCCACCGCATCCAGAAACTTGAACTGAACCTGCTGATAATCTCTCTGGTGTTCGAAGGCGAAATACTGGACCCCTCGCTTGGTCTCCAGAAGGCTCATAGTAATTCCTAAGAAAGACGTCATATAAACTAAGAGTGAGCAGGGTGACCTGAGACAGGCGGCAATGGGACGGCCACTTACCTGGAGCAGAACTCACCTGTTTTACTGAATCTCGGCCATGTGCTCTTAGCCGACGTCAACCACGTGCTCCGGTGATGCAGCCGTTGTCGCTGACGGGTCTGTGAAAGGCGATATATTAGGGTTCATTTAAAGTAATGGTTGGAGTGTCCCTCTGAGTAATACATCTGGATGTGTGGTCTGTGATTCTAGGATGCTGCTGCCTTCCCTATCTCTTGTGTTAGCACAGCTTCATTTCTGGAGTGATTTCTTCTACAGCTCACGAGGAATCTAATGTCCCCAATGCTGAGTAGTATGTGAGCACGTACAGTTTGCTCTTGGTTTAACATACAGTCTGTGTAATCTCTCCCTATAAACTGCTTTGTAAGCGCTTTCCTTTCAGCTTATAGCCTTTGTAATCTGCCCTCTCGGAAGACTTGGATGCTTTCCTCCCTGTCTCCAACGCTAAGGGCTCATTTACATGTCAGGATTTTTATACATACGAGAAAAACTGACCGAGTTTAATCAGTAATTTCTGTCCAGTTTTTCTCATACATAAAAAAAAACAAAAAACTACTTTCTCCACCTTCTTCTATGTAACAATCCGTGAAAAATCGGACCGAAATCAATGGTACACAGATGGCATCTGAGTACTGTCTGATTCTTTGCACGGACCCATAGACTTCCACTGTCGATTTTGATCGGATACTCGGATCAAAAATCGAACACGATTTTGCACAGACCATGAAAAATCCCAGACCTGTAAATGAACTCATTCACTATTACAGGTACGAAGGCTATCCATGAAAAACACAGACAGCAGCACTAAATGGTAGGTAGGGAAGGAGCAGTGAGCAGTTATCCCACCTAAGTCCGATCTAGCAGCACAGCCTTCTAGGTGGAGGAGTTACACAGGCTCTACAGCTGTGCAATAGGAGGACATTTTTAATGAAGACTATTTAGAAAAGTCACTTAATTTTTCACTTAGAAATCATATAACCTATAAAAAAACTTTCAGTGCAATAATGCACATTGCCTTCAAGCCCTTAGGAAAAGGAAGTGAAAATCTGAGGGGTCCTAAGCATAAAAACGGTGCAGAGTTTTAAGGATTATACTTAGAATCCTCTGCTATTATAAGGGAAAATCTCCTACCACCCTAATAACGCTGCGGAGAAGATCACACATTGTCACAACCCACCTCTGATCGCCCATAACTGCTCGAGAGCCAAAAAATTTCTTGAGCTCGGTCTCGGGGTTCAGATTCCTACAAAGAGAAAGACTTCAGGTTACAATATTGGAACAGATATGGACCCTAATGTGACCTGACACAGAGGGAGGAGGCCATGGAAGTGGATGCGGCTCGTCATTCCAACAGGACTTGCTGTCCATAGACTGATGAAGGTAGGGTCAAGGGGTTGGACTGTGACCAATCCCATATTGGTGGTCCATTAAGGTTATATCCCGGAGAGCCCCTTTAATGTAGGACTGAATGCTGTCTATAGGTAGACCATTTCCCCTATAATAGGAGCGCTGTCTGACGGTACCTGTGCTCACGTATAGCAGAGGACGGCTGTCTGCGTTACTCCCGTTGCTCTGAATCTGGTGCGTAATTCCATTAGCATTTTCTATCTTCTCTAAAATGCTGTCGATGTCCCCGATCTCATCGCCGCCCTCCGCAGCGCCATCCGGCTGCACGTGGTCGGAAAAAAAAAAATGAGACAGGTCATTTTCTACACAATAAAATATACAAACATATGACTAGATCACAGCACGTAGTGTAATGGACCCGACATATCAGGTGAGGGGACACCGCTTTTACCTAGTGCTCCAAACAATTAGTATAAGTGATCAGGAAGGGGTCTCACCATTTATTACTAGGGCGTATGGATGTATGAAGGGCACAAGGACATAACCCGCACTGTGACAGCAGCCCCCACTCTGGTGTCCCGGACCACCCAGAAATGATGTAGTATATGGAGAAAAGAATTGGGCCATCTCCACAATACACCAGCAGCAGAATTAATATATCTCATTAATGAATGCATCGGGTACGAGATTTTGGAGGTTTCTGTGTGATTTTTCGCCGGGTCAGACCCCAATGTTGGGGAGAGGCCGGGCTCACAGGCTCAGCTCTCGTTCATCCCAAAGGTGCTGCATAGGGTTGAGGTCCGGGCTTTGTGCGTCAGCTCATGTTCTTCCACCAAACTCCCCCAACCATGACTTTATGGGAACAGGAAAGGGTGTTCCCCAAAGCTGGAAGCTACAATTGTCCACAATGTCTTCTGCTGAAGCATTAACATTTCCCTTTATTACAACTAAGGGCCCAATGCCGACCCCTGATAACAGCCCATAGCATTACCCTCCTCCTCCATCTGTACGCTGTGATGGGGTAACGTCCTCCTGGAATCACCAAACCCAGACTCCTCCATCAGACGCAGATAGAGAAGTGTGATCAGTCACTCCTCCAGAGTCCAGTGGTGGCGGCTTTACACCACTCCTTCTGACACTCTACATTGTGCTTGGTGATGTACGGCTGCATGCAGCTGCTCGGCCCTTAATCTCCTGGCGGGAGGCAGTGTTTGTGCTGATGTTATACCAGAGGAGGTCTGGACTCTGCAGTTATGGGGTCAGCAAAGCGTTATACCCTGGGGGCGATGTAGCTGCATGAGTGAGTGCGAGTTGCTTTCTAATACTTCTGTCCGCCATGTGAGCCGTTCCTTCCCCCAGTGATCAGTACTGTATATAATACAATCTCCATTATCCGGAGAGGCCGTCCTACCTGACCGTCAGAGGCCGCACAGTTCTTTGCTTTCCTTTTCTTTTTTTTCTTCTTTGTTTTATTACTGGAACAGGTCTGAAAAGAGAATTAAGTAGAAATTAAAAAAGTTGTGAAGGACGTCATCGGGATAACAGAGCAGGACTGGGGGTCCGGGGTCCACACCTGGGCTGGCGCTGTCTCACTGGAGTCATGGTCAGGCTTTTCTTCATCTGTTAGTCTGGACTGAGCAGTCTGGCCAGTGTCGGGGTCACTCTGGGGGTCTTCATCTGCATCTGTGATCTGTGGGAAACAAGCTATATGCTGACACACACATAATAAAATATATATAATATATATATATATAGTACAAAATCGAATGATCCCTTTAAGTAAATCTTAATAATATAAATATAAAAAAAATATATGGCTCTTGGAGGAAAAAAATTAAAGCGCACTAATGAAAAATGGCCATGGTGGGAAGTGGTTATTAAGGGCATTGCCAGCCTGACACTACACAGCATTACTCAAGACAGCCGCAGTTCCCCGGCCCCGCCACCAGATGGCAGTACACACCAGCTGGAATGGATTACTCAGGCCCCGTTCTTCCAGCAGTTTGCGGTTCCCCTTGTTTTTCCGGTTCCGTGGCTCGGGCTGTGCCGGTTCCTCTTCCTCCTCTATCTCCTCAGGGCCACCAGGTTCCTCTTGCCCCCTCTGATCCCCTCGCAGCCTCCTCAAGGCCCGACGGGACATGGCTCCGGCTCACATCCGGGGGGGAGCGGTGAGCACGCAAGTAACCACAGTTCAAGAACGAGCACGGAAGAGTTTGACACTGCGCATGTGCCAGATTTATGACACGTCATACACACTCTGTCCACTAGATGGGGTTAGTGATTCATGTGTAAATTCCTTATCATGCTGCCACCTAGTGGTAGAATTGCAAAATAAAGAACTTTTTCTGGGCATCGAAATAACTTTTTGTAAGTGTAGAAAACGAATTTGTTTTTGTTTTTTTGCCTGGAATATGGTCTGCAGTGTTCCAAGGAAGGGGAACTGGTGACCGGCCATAGTGTCATCGGCCCAAGGCTCATTGATGTGTGTGGCCGGTAAAGGTTCGATATCCAAGGAAGAGATGGCAGCAGGATGCACTATGGGAAGACGACACTCCAGCGGAGGCAGAGGGATGGGAATAAGATGCACTACATTCAATAATGGGAACCTGATATGTGTTTCAGCTAGGGAACAGAAAGGATTGGTGACTAGTCAGAAAGATGGCTCCCTGGCCGATTCTCCATGCCCGCTCCCTTGGAGTGACAGGTCTCTATCTGGTGCTTGTATAGGAAAAGACCAGTCAATCATTAGCAGCTGGCGGATAGAAGGATGAGTTGGAAGAATAAGTGCCGTCCATGAAGATGGCACAGAGCCGTGCTCAGGACGTAAAGTGATTTCTATCTAATGGCCGATCGGGGTGGTGTTCATGAGCTTTTCGGTCACGGCCCCGAACCCTAATATCAGCACATGAATAAAGCCAAACAGGGCTCTTTTATAGGCTCAGTCCAAGTGCAGGGATCCAGGCATACGGCACCCCCTATAGTTAGTGCTGTCTAGTACCCCCATGGAGTCCTATAATTTGGGTGTATTGTCTGCTAGCTACTATATGGGAGAATACCTCCATAATATGACCTCTGATTGAGCAGGCCACAAGTTTTCAGTCTCCACATTGGTCCTTATTCACACATCCATGTTCCCCCCCCCTGTGTAATCTTTGCAATACATCCATTAAGAACAGATGCTATTGCCCCCTCATTGTCACCAAGACCACCGTAGACCCCCATGTCAATGCAAGGATCTCAGTCTCTACCGACTAAAGAAGAACTCAACACGGACAATGTAGAAAAAAAATCCCAATCTTTACTGCAGTGCGACATTTTATGACGAGTGCGGTCAGGGAGATGCAATTACCCTAGATACATGTACAGTATATATATATATATTTACACAATCATTCAGTCTTTACATTTTTTTATTTTCTTACAAAAATAGGATTTGAACCACCTGAGGAAGGCTCGAGAACTGGCGAAACGTCGCCCTGCAACAGTTAATCAGCTCAACCAGTCCTAAAGGGGTTAAATCTCAGCCGGCGCACCTGTACTTCTCCGTATTAAGGTCCTATGTAGCGATACAGCCTCCTGTATATAACCAGAGGGAGTCCGGGAAGCGGATGAGGCCGGAGGCTGCGTAAGCGCCGCATTAAAAGGCAATTCAGGACGAAAGGACTGCACATGCAATAGGGACAAGGCAGAGGATACTGTGAGGTTCGCAGCGGGTTGTGAGTAACTGAACTCCCCTGTGAACTGGAACGGCCATGCCTTAAAGGCAACTCAGAAATTCAGTTTTTTGTTGTTTTTTTTGCTTAGTCCTGATAATTTACACCCCCAAATCCTACTGCTGTGAGACCTCGTGATATGGAGACATGAAGAAAGTGACAACTCCATCGCCTGTACAGAGTTGTCAGGAACAGCTCACTTCCTTTGAATAGGAAAATACTGCCTCTGCTGGTCACATGGGGTATAGCAGAGGGACTATGTATATAGGTGACAGGATGATTATAACTATACCCCTGCAGAAGAGCAGGACCCCAGGTACTTAGGGGGGTGCAATCCACTCTTACTCTTTAATATCTGTGGGTTGTAACCTCTCACAACACTCCCCTTCAATCTTTACCTAGATGCAAAAGTGCTTTTAGCAGATTTCCACAGTAGTAATGCCTACATACATTAACTCCCCAGCTTTTGTAAAACTACAACTCCCAGCACACCGATCACAAACCCTAAGGTCACTTTCACCCCAGTGTAATACAAGCACATTTCTGTGCCATTAATATGGCTAATTATCCTGCCCCGACTGTGGTTCTAATGACCTGAGCCAGCAATAATGGTCAGCTCGGGTCAGCGGGCGCACAGTTGGGCTGCGACATTCACCCGATAAGTGAAACTAGACTCAATGTGTAATGACACTTAACAGCCTAGCAGTGTACAGCAACTCTGTGGCCATGCAGCGGTCAGGACATGTTGGGAGGTGTTTCAAAGCAGCACAATTCTGCAGGATTTTTCCCATGGTAACTTAGTAATCTTGCGTAAGGAAACTGCTTTTCTAGCAATTACCTAAAATAACATTTTACATTAGAAAAAAATGTCACAAGGCTTAGAGAATAGGCTGGAAAATTTCTCTGCACCCCCATCATATGTAAACACAGAGGTCATTACAGGAGATTATACATTTGCAAATATATTAGGAAATTGCTAATTCCTAATATTACATTTTTGCACATAAATACGGTATGTAATTTTTACTTTGTGTAAATGCCATTGTTCTCCTGTATCTGGCAATGTTTTTCTTTTCTTCCTGCGCCTCTCCATTCCTGAGATATGACCCTTTCTTCCCCATATATAAATCTGGTCTTTTAGCCAAGTGGGAGTCTTCTTGGGGACCACACCCACTTGGCTACAAGACTACAGTTACATACAGGGAAGTGGAGGCCATATCTCAGCAACGGAGAGGCGCAGGGAAGACAGAAAAATGTCGCCGTATTCAGGAAACAGCAGCAATTACAACAAGTAAAGAAAGACATTCATGGAATAAACATTTAGTACGGATTTCACTTTGAGCTTATCCAATTTTCAGTTCAGTGATCCACGGGAAAAAATTCATGTTAGTCTATAGGTGGTGATAGAGGGACTGTTTTCTGGAGACCCGTGGTGTAATGGAATGAGGATTTCGGGAGCAGTGTGGGCACCGATCTGACTCAATGATCCATCTGATGTCCCTGGTGACCCAGCACCTTCCTCAGGACAGGTCTTCCCTCCAGGACCAGCGATGACACCAGCGCAGCTCCTCTCCTCAAGGCGTCTGCTCACATCGGTCAGTCCATTCAGTAGAAGCTTAATATTATACATAGGAGAGGTTATAAGCACCTGGATTAGGAGGGGTTAACACTTGCTCCCCTCCTCCCACAGGACTCTAAATTAGCGGGAGGAATCGGTGAGACAGGTGGGGGGGGGCAGAAGGTGCGGCGGCTGCGGCATTTCATCACAGTTTCTTGACTGTCCGATATTGGGGGTGAGAGGTCCCCGGTCGGGGTCTGGTGTTTAGGATGTCCACGCTTTTTCGGCTGGAGCAGACCACGTCGCGGATGAAGCTGGCACAGTCCAAACACACGTCCTTCAGAGCAGAACCCTGAGCGTAGATGTGGGGGAACTGACCCTCGACGTTCTTCCAGGACAGGCCGCTGCAGGACCTGGGCAAAAGTGGAGAAGAGAGGAGCATTACTGTCATGGTGCAGCATTTAAAGGGCAATTCCAGTTATGTATGCACAGATTTGCCCATAGGGGGCACTATTACAGCAGTTAGAGGGGTATTCCCATCTGATAAAGTGATGGTATATTGCTTGATCTGGGACCACGGAGAATGAGGAATCCACGGCGCAACTGAATTACTGTTCAGCTCTGCAAGAGCTGCGCTCTGATCACCAGGTATCCAAGGAACGGCACCTCTGGGTGTCCGAGAGCGCCGCTCTGCAGGGAAAGATGCAGCACTGGATCAGCCCTGCAGGCCCATAGATATATGACAAGGATTGTATGCCATTACTGTTTTGCAGCTCGGCTCCATTCACTTCAATGGGACTCAGTTGCAATACCAGACTCATCCTGTGGTCATGGGTGGTGCTGTTTCCGTTAGAAAGCAGATATATATTTTTTTCTCCAAATCTGGATTTTATAACAAAATCTAAAATGTGCTCATCCCTGTTGTCAGCTCTTTTCCCCTTCGCTCTTCTTCATGCTAATTGCATATTGCTCAGTAGGGTGCGACAATGAGCACAAGGCAAAACCCTTATCCCCCCCCCAAAAAAAAAAAAAATTGCAGCCAGGTTTCAGGTGAAATGCAGTCGCGTGCAACTTACTTTGCCGTCTATGATAATAAAACTGTGGGCAACTTTTTTGGTGATCGTCAGGACAGAAGCGCGTTTTTTTGGGGGACGCTGCAATGCAACCTCACTGATACTTATTAGTGGAAAGGCATTAGAGTCACAGTCATGTCCGCAGCCCGAAAGTAGAAGGATACTCACTGGAAGGCGTCCCGCTTCTTGTGAGCATTTCCACTTGTGCTGATTACTCCTTGGGGGGTCTCGAACCCCACACTGTAGACCGGGATGTGCCCCAACTTCTTGGCGGGAAGCTTCATCTAGTGGAGAAAGTCAATGGACGTCTATTAGCTGCAGCAACGGCGCCTGACCGACAAGTGATATATATTATATTAACTGCTAAAGAGCTGGATTATCAGAAATGCCGGACTATAGGTGAGTGGGAGCCAAACTTCTGCATCTAAAGACCTGATACAGAAGACGTGTGAATATATCCATGGCTATGCATCAAATATACATGAAAGTGCCAAACTAGTAGCACAAATGCCACCTGAAATCTTACCTTAACACTACAGGAGCCACAAGCAGACCTAGAAATAAGAAAAATGAGTTTTATTATTTCAGTAACTCCATATGTCAAGGAATTATAGTCCATGGAAAAAAAAAAACTTGCGATTCCTCAAGCAACCACCAGATGGCGAAAGAAGGCTGAGAATTCACTTGGGGACAATGCTGCAAGAGTTTTCAAACAATCCCTCATTTAGGAAAATGATTTTAAAAGAGCGAATTAGGCAAAAAGATGGCAAAACGTGCATCGTCACATGACAATTGCATGAAATATTGACAGGGCGAGTCAAAAATCTGCAACCGGGAGACCAAGTGCAAGTACAACAGTTCATCCATCCGTAGCGTAGGAATCGCTCACCTTTTACAGAACAGACAATTCGCAGGCCATGAAAACAGAGGGAATTTCGTCCGGCAACAGCAGCAAACCTAAGGAACGAAGCACAAACGCCGTGAGGATCTGACTGGAACAAGCCAATATGGTCGACTTTTTTCTAAGGCTGCGGGTTTTGGGATGATGGTGGTGGTTGTCCTCCTCCATACCTTTCCTTTCTTTAGGTTGGTGTACAGCTCTTTGCTCTGCAGAAACTTCTCCATCTCGGCCTTCACGAGCACCCGCCGCACGTTCATCACCTCCTCTACGGTCAATGCCAACGTGTCCACCGGGTGACTGAACTCCTGCAAAACGGACATTACCATCAGTGACGCCATCCGAGACCGGAGGCCACAAAGAAAATGGACACGTACCAGCCAGCGATGGCGGGAGCTGCTGTCTGCGGCAGACTCCGGCTCGGCCTTCTCCTGCACGGAGCTGAGGGAGCTACGGCTGGGCGATGGTGATCCAGGGCTGCCATAGTCCGAGTAACCCACTGTAAAGGGAAAGCTGCCATTACCGCACGTGCACAGCGGAAAACCCTGCACAGAGGGGACGCAGCAGCCACTTACTCAGGTGCCGATTCAGAGGCCGGTGCGGGGTGGTCATGCTGCCAGATCGCGCCCGAGACTCTGGGCCTTGGTGTTCTGGAGCCATTTCCCTCTGTGGCCGGTGCCCCATCTCAGTCTGTAACTGTGCCAGGTCCTGCTCCGAAAACGAGCGGTCACGTTTCAGGGGCAAAGGAGCACTTATCACCCGCCGCAGCTCAGAATTTGGTGAGTCATCGTCCTGGGGGAAGACGGTGATATCTCAGTGTTACAGCAGAATTGTGGGGAGCGCTTTTATTAAATACCCCTCTCTCCTAAATGCCCCGATATTGCTATGCATCAGGCAGTGTGGCCGTTGTTCAATGGTGAAGACACTGGGGGGGGGGGGGGACGATAGCATTATACAGTACATTTCACTGTGTAAATGCAAAACATTACTCAACCTTTATTATATTCCAGAACTGCACTCGCTATTCTGCTGGTGCAGTCACTGTGTACATACATTACTGATCCTGAGTTACATCCTGTATTATACTCCAGAGCTGCACTCACTATTCTGCTGGTGCAGTCACTGTGTACATACATTACATTACTGATCCTGAGTTACATCCTGTATTATACTCCAGAGCTGCACTCACTATTCTGCTGGGGCAGTCACTGTGTACATACATTACATTACTGATCCTGAGTTACATCCTGTATTATACTCCAGAGCTGCACTCACTATTCTGCTGGTGGAGTCACTGTGTACATACATTACATTACTGATCCTGAGTTACCTCCTGTATTATACTCCAGAGCTGCACTCACTATTCTGCTGGTGCAGTCACTGTGTACATACATTACATTACTGATCCCGAGTTACATCCTGTATTATACTCCAGAGCTGCACTCACTATTCTGCTGGTGCAGTCACTGTGTACATACATTACTGATCCTGAGTTACATCCTGTATTATACTCCAGAGCTGCACTCACTGTTCAATACTGTGCTCTGGGGTATAATACAGGATGTAACTAAGGATCAGTACAGGATCAGTAATGTAATGTATGTACACAGTGACTGCACCAGCAAAATAGTGAGTGCAGCTCTGGAGTATAATACAGGGTGTAACTAAGGATCAGTACAGGATCAGTAATGTAATGTATGTACACAGTGACTGCACCAGCAGAATAGTGAGTGCAGCTCTGGAGTATAATACAGATGTAACTCAGGATCAGTAATGTAATGTATGTACACAGTGACTCCACCAGCAGAGTAGTGAGTGCAGCTCTGGAGTATAATACAGGATGTAACTCAGGATCAGTAATGTAATGTATGTACAGTGACTGCACCAGCAGAATAGTGAGTGCAGCTCTGGAGTATTATACAGGATGTAACTCAGGATCAGTAATGTAATGTATGTACACAGTGACTGCACCAGCAGAATAGTGAGTGCAGCTCTGGAGTATAATACAGGATGTAACTCAGGATCAGTAATGTAATGTACAGTATGTACACAGTGACTCCACCAGCAGAATAGTGAGTGCAGCTCTGGAGTATAATACAGGATGCAACTCAGGATCAGTAATGTAATGTACAGTATGTACACAGTGACTCCACCAGCAGAATAGTGAGTGCAGCTCTGGAGTATTATACAGGATGTAACTCAGGATCAGTAATGTAATGTATGTATACAGTGACTGCACCAGCAGAATAGTGAGTGCAGCTCTGGAGTATAATACAGGATGTACTGTAACTCAGGATCAGTAATGTAATGTATGTACACAGTGACTGCACCAGCAGAATAGTGAGTGCAGCTCTGGGGTATAATACAGGATGTAACTCAGGATCAGTAATGTAATGTATGTACACTTTGACTGCACCAGCAGAATAGTGAGTGCAGCTCTGGGGTATAATACAGGATGTAACTCAGGATCAGTAATGTAATGTATGTACACAGTGACTGCACCAGCAGAATAGTGAGTGCAGCTCTGGGGTATAATACAGGATGTAACTCAGGATCAGTAATGTAATGTATGTACACAGTGACTGCACCAGCAGAATAGTGAGTGCAGCTCTGGAGTATAATACAGGATGTAACTCAGGATCAGTAATGTAATGTATGTACACAGTGACTGCACCAGCAGAATAGTGAGTGCAGCTCTGGAGTATAATACAGGATGTAACTCAGGATCAGTAATGTAATGTATGTACACAGTGACTGTACCAGCAGAATAGTGAGTGCAGCTCTGGGGTATAATAAAGGATGTAACTCAGGATCAGTAATGTTATGTATGTACACAGTGACTGCACCAGCAGAATAGTGAGTGCAGCTCTGGAGTATAATACAGGATGTAACTGAGGATCAGTAATGTAATGTACACAGTGACTGCACCAGCAGAATAGTGAGTGCAGCTCTGGAGTATAATACAGGTGTAGTACTGCAGCCCGTTGCACAGTCACCCATTTTCCAATCTACATATTGGCACGTGTATGAGCCTTAATCTTTCCAGGTGAATAATCAGGTCCTTGTACCTCAGACAGATTCATCTCCTCCATCTCTGCCAGCGTGGGAGCCTTGAGCAGTATTCGGGGACGAGCCCGAGGGGCTCCAGCTTCCGGGACTGAGAGGTTGATACAAGACGTTGACTTCTTGTCAGCAGAATAAGCGTCCACGATACATGGGAGCGAGCCAAAGCCTGATAAGAGAACCAAATATAAAAAAAGCTGCTCATCTACCCTGGAAATAAAAGCATCCGGCATTTACAGCGGGCCGGCCATTCTCTTCTCTGACACACGAGTTGGGAAGCCTCCATACAAATCAGATGGTCGGCAGACCCCACCAAAATTGATGCTAAATGTCTATGGGGGCCGTTACGTGCCTTATGGCCCGTTATTTGCACTATAATTGGGATATTTGAGCCTCGTGGATATTTTTCAGCTCATTATGGGGGTATTATTTCAGCAGTATGTGGCTGTAATATTTCGACATCTAAGAGAATGGAGCACAAAAAAGCTTAATCCGAGTCCGATCGGTCATCTTTTACCCTCTTTAACCCTTCACAACCGCACCTTTCTGGCCTCGCCTTTCCGTCGGCACAGGACGCAGTTTTGGTTCTTGTTTAATCTCCTCCAGAATCTTTTCATGGAGACTAATCGGTCTGAGTGGCAACGGGGGAAGATTCCTTTTGGACACCTGCAGAGAATAGAAGCAATCAGTTTACGGATGGCGCTGCTCGGATCAATGCGTGACATACGACGGTTCACCTCACCGGCCTCAGAGGAGGACGAGATCTGATGAAGTCCAGGATTAGTTCATGTGCGTCCTTCTTCACCTTCGGAGCAATGTCTCCTCCGACCTGTGAAGAATTAGATGGTGATTTCAAAATCCGCACAGTGGAAAACCTCCGCAGTACGTGGATGAGATCTGGTCCGTGTGGACGTAATCAGCTGCGGACTTTCCAAAACGCAGACGATCAATGTCATACGCAACTCAGAACTGCGCCAGAAATCCGGTTTTTACCTACATATTCTGTTTTTTTTTTGCACACAGTAGAAACGGATAACACCGTCATGGTAAAAATGAGCACAAGAGTCAAGCAGAGCGGAGGTCTTCCATTCAAGTCGAGGCTCTGCAGACGCCCACATTTTCTGTTCTTGTGGGGTACTAGCAGTCAGATCTACACTAATCAGTAAGTTATCCCCTCTCTTATGGGTAAGGGATAACTCTCTGGGGAATAACTCTTAGTGATGAGCGAATGTGCTGGGATAAAGTGTATCCGAGTGTGCTAACTGAGTGACTTCAGCATGCTCAAAAAATATGTACGAGTCCCCGCATCAACAGCCACAACACATGCCAAACTGGTAATCCCTGCTGTCTAACAGCCGCGAGACATGCTGCCGCGGAGACTCGAACATATTATTCAAGCACGCCGGAGTCACTCGGTTAGCACACTCGGATACACCTTATCCCAGCACGTTCGCTCATCACTACTATTTAACCCTTATACAAGCACCATAGTGGGCAATTCTGACGATTTAGTAAGGGAACATATATGGCGGTTCTGAAATCCCAGCAAAAAAAACTGATCCAAAACCTCAGCACATTGCACAAAGCATCGGGGTTACTTTGTACTCACCATGACCTTGCGCAGTTTGTAGTTTCGTGCCTTGATGTCCTGCATAAGCATCTCAAATGGAGTGAGCTGGTACTCGGTGGGCAAAGAGTTAAACGTCTTCTCCCGCACCTTCTTCAGCTGCACCCCATGTCGGAGGTCTCTCATCAGCTGCACCCACAGACGTGCCTGTAGAGCGCAAGACACCAAGTGTGATGTGCACAGCACCGAGCACACAGTAGGACGCGCACAGCCGTGAGACGCGCACACATTACACAGCACGTACTGCACAGCACCCAGCACGGAGCAGAGAGCCACGCACACAGTGACCGTAGTATGGCGGGACACACAACCACCGCACGACATGGTGATGCAGACATGCAGGGCTAGCAGCACTCACACCATGCTCAGGGATTTACACAGGTGCTTCTCTCAGGATGTCTCCAGAATTAACCCATCCAGCTGCTCTCATGTGCAAGGAGCTTCCTATTCCAACCAGGAGGTTGGGGGGTCACCACATTATATCAAGTCTGAGGCTACATCCCACCACGTTATTATGCTCCAGCACCATAACCCCCCTGACCCTCTGATGGGACCCTATTCCATATTTCCAAAGCTGCAAGTTTTTGCTCAAACTTTATCCTACTGACCGGAACTGACGGTGTCATAAGGACCAGGTCGGGATTTGCAGACAAAAATATGACATATGCTCACGCTCTGCATCCATATAGCTCTCGCTCCATCAGAAAATTACTTTGGTCTTTTTCTGCAACGGGTGCATGGATTTGTACACAAATCGGATAATTATTTTTTTTTATTAACTTAGGTCAGTTCACACATATAGGGCCACAAATCGTAATAAAGGGGTTCTGCTGCACCTCTTATTTCACCACTGGACAGAGTTGCCATTTTGGATTTTTCTAATGCAGGGGTTTCACCGTCCTCAAAAAAAAACATGGATAAATCTTTACTTCTCACGGACATTGGAAAAAAATGTCTGTTTTTAAGGTTGGCGACCCTGACACTGAGCAGAAAAGTTGCGGAGTCAACTTTCCTACACAGAAATGAGAGGAGCTGCAGAGACCCTTTTAGAATGAATACTTGGCGGCTTTTTTTTTTTTTTTTTACTTATTCCGCCCCTTTATTTCTTTATCTAGATGATGGGGTGGAAGTGCACAGCTCCGACATCGCAGGTGAATGGTGTCGCAACCAGTTGGATTTTTTGCAGCCAACTTGTGGGTCACGATGCATTATACTCCATACCAGGATCTTTGACCACATGACCCGTGTCATGGCCAAAGCCGCCAAACCTAACGTGACCCCGCGTCCTTCCCGCTCACCCAGTCTGTGTTCTGCAGGTTCACCAGTCCGTCCGGTTCCATCTCTTCCACCTTCATCTTCTTCAGCATCTAAGAAATGAAGACCAACGTGTTATACGGGACGTCATCAAGGACAGGTCATAGTGGGCTTCACTCTCACCTCTTTGGCTTCCCGTATCTTATGAAGAAAAGCTTGAAGCTCCACGGTCTCTGCAAACAGCGCCCTACACACCGCCTGGTAGTGGACGGACGCCTCCTGGGGCTCCGGGAGATGGGATGCGCAGAAGCGCAAAACTGCTGAAAAACTCCGCACCACCTTTGGAGGAGCTTCCTCATCTTCATCCTCTGTTCCTTCATAACCTTCGTCTGTCATGACCCCCTCGGAGTCACTGGCGGCCATGAGGTCGATGAGCTGCTCCAACTGGGGGCTGAGCTCTCGCTCCTCGCTCTCATCGAGACCCCAGTCCAGTGCCCGGTAGATGGTAAAGCCCAGACACTGCACCATCTGCAGAGAGGTAAGGAGGAGACATAACAACGTGAAACATCAGCAGGCGACCGGACAAGATGGATGATCGTAGCAGTCATTACCTGCCACCCTACATTACCGGTCCGCCATGACCTATTGCCTATAAATTTCCCCGATCGAGGTCCAGAAATAACATCAGGGTCACTTTCATTGCAAGAAGATTTCCCATATCACGTCTTTACTCCACAAAATCCCCCTGAATTACTCTGCCGGAACATTACAGCCATGTTCACACACAGTTTTTGGATGTTTTTTTTTTTTTAACTGCTCTAAAAATTCTCTCTAAAAAACAGTTGAAAAATCCTATTAATTTCTATGAGAAATCCACTTTCCTGTACAAATGAGAATTTTTTTTATTTTCAAAAAACTGTTGGAAAAATAATCACGTCTTTGAAATCCACTCAAAACTAGGTAGTATCCAATCAAAAGGCTGCAAATAAAAAAGAAAAATCCTCCTAAACCTTCCCTAAATAGGAGAGTTTCTTAAAGCAGTTTCCGCTTGAAAATTTTGGCCTTAAAAAAAACTGAGTGTGAACATAGCCCATTATTTCCAGCATGTTCAAAGGTAGGGAGGCAGCAAAAAAAAGGGGACTGCAGATAAAAGTGACACTCAAATCTGAGGCTAAATTCACACGATGCATATTTGATGCAGATTTATCACATGTATAATCCTTTTTTTTTTTTTTTTACAGTACCAGCAACATGGATGAGTTTTGAGGGGTTGTCCACTTGTCGGTCATCTCCTTTCAATCCCGGGGTTTGTAAAATAATACACCAATACAATGATACATCTCCTTTTCCCATCCAGTCATCTCTTATCTTCCTGAGAACAGTAGAATTGGACATATTGAAAACCAACATGCCATTTCTTCTTACTCAGAACACCTATACTCCTCTGGTGCTGGCGCCGTTCCAGCGACGTCGGCACTGCCTCACCCGGGGCTTGTGTAACATTATTATGTCATGCGATCCTTGCGGTCAGTTAGCGTCTGCTTCACTGTACCATCCTCCGGATACATCAGACATCCGGAGGAAGTGAAGGAGCAGCGCAGCTCTCGCTTCCTCCAGATGTCAATCATGTCTGAAAGAGGGAAGCGCCTGCTAATTGTCCACAGTGATCGTATGACATAACAATGTCACGCAAGCTCCGGGAGAGGCAGTGCCGACATCGCTGGAACGGCGCCGGCACAGAGATGAGTATAGGTGTTCTGAGTAACAAGGATAGGGCATGTTGGTTTTCAACATGCCCAATTTCATTGTTCTCAGGGTAGATCAGAGATGACTGGTTGAGAAAAAGAGACGCATCATTGTATGAACCTGTGGACGTCTAGCAGAGCTGGATGACGACACTTGTGGCTAATGGTGGCCCAGCTGGTTGTCACATACAGTTTTACTTTGAGCTAATGGGGGAAAAAAAGGTGGCCGAAAACCACATGGTCATTGCAATAATCTCGGCTCCTATGTAAAAAAAAAAAGCAACATGGACATGCTGGGACTTGTGGTGTTGCGCTAGCTTGTGCACTTTTCTGTCTGAAGACATAACATACAGAAAAATTTCACGTGTAATACAGTGTGAGTAGAAAATAGGGCAGAGCTGTCTGTGAATTAGTGGATATCCTCACCGCAGTGCAATTATCCCATTATAAATGTAACACTAATTATAATCTTATCCAAATAATCTCGTCATTAAAACGCTTCCACCTACGGGAAATGAACATGTTTCCCGCAACAGAGCGATGCTCGTAGCTTAGGAAATTGGGAGTGGAAGTAAGGCTGTGTTCACACTGAATTTTTTTCGGCAGCCAAAAATGACGAATTTTCCAGCGGAAACCATTTTGGGTAATGCCCCTTTTGTTTGGATCATGAATTGCAGACTTAGGCAGGTGTAGAAAGCTGAGTGACCGCCCCTATCGGAGAGATCATATTGGCTGTCACCCAGCTTTCCCGGCAGCAGATGTCACAACTGAGTTTTCAACTGTTTGAGAGAAGAGGACGATTCACAAACTTTTTGGAAAGATGCACAATTCCCACACTTGGCAGGCAGGTTATCTGATCTGGTCATAGATCTTACCTGGGTCTCTGTGAGTGATGAAAGGGCGGCACTCCCAGTGATCCCTGGAGGCAGAAGAGAGGAAAACGTATTATTAGAGTGGAGAATATTACACCTGACCTGCTATAACATGAGCTACTCAGTCCCTGGGGATCTGTACTTGATATCGGACCTACAGAGGATGAATACGTTTCCCGGCAAAAGAAATGCACCGTGCTTAAACTTCTTAATCACACTTGGGCTGTAATAAGAGGTAATGAAATGGTTAATCCTTGCTGGTAACAATAAGCTGTAGATAAGGTGATGGCACGCTCCAACGCCTTCCATGAATTCACTGTTTGCATTTCAGTCAGCATCCAACACAACACAAGCCAAACACTGAACATGAGGCCAATATCCTGCTTTGACAGCCATTATAATGGTGAGAGGTCCACACATTGTATGGGACTCACAGATTCTTATATATGTATTACTAGTATGACAGTATCACTCCGGTGCAGCACCTTTAACAATACCCACAGCCTTATTTGCAGCTTTGTGTCCCTTTAAGCACTAGGCCCCTGGAGCAACATCTGGATTCCTTAAATCTATGTCACTGATGATCAGGATTACTTTGTGCATAGTCTATCAGCTAATCATCATCCTTAAAGGGGAAGTATTATTTATTATAAATATGTATTTTATTTACCTGGTGTAAATGCCACTTTTGTCCTGAATCTGGCGTTGTTTTTATTTTGTTTATGCGCCTCTCCATTCCCGAGATAGGACCCTGTTTTTCCTGGATGTAAATCTAGGCCTCTCACCAAGTGGGCGTGGTCCTCAACTTTTATCTGTGGGCTTCTTCTTGAGGACCACGCCCACTTAGCTAACGGGACTGATTTTACATACAGAGAAGATGGGGTGATATCTCAGGAACAGAGAGGAGCAGAAAGAAAAGAAAAACAGCGCCGGATTCAGAAGAACAGTGGCTTTTACACCAGGCAAAAAAATTTGCATATTTAAAACTCCGTTACCTACCAGCATTCGCGGCTCCTTTTCCCATTAGCCCGTCTGTTGACATCACACCAGGGTGGTAATCAAAATAGGATTTGAGGTAAGAGGCAGTTCTCAGGGCTCCTATCTGGTGGCCATAGATTAATGATGTGGTCGCTGGACCGGATCCTGAAAATTTATTTGCACCCTCTCTACAACTGTGTGACCACCTTGGATGCAGGAGGACCACTGGTCACAGCGGGAAATAAAAAGAGCTAATCTATGACAAATGTATAGTCACTTTTCAGCACCAAGGTGGCTCCTCAATGAGTCAGACATTGACTACAGGTAGGCAGTAGAGAGACCGTGTTCTTATGTCTGGCGGAGAGCTAATTTGCTTACTTTTCCCAGGAAATACTGCCTGTAAAATCTCCGTAAGAACCGAGAGCAAGGTAACCAAGAAAAGCTGGTGGTGAAATGAGGATTGTGACTTTATACAAATATGACGCTTGCGTCTTGTTTGTTCCACACTCGCTTTAAATACTCTATATAAAGTCAAACATCCTACACAAACATGACAACGCTGCCAGGTCCTCCGCCGGCACAGCATCCATCATAAGTGTGTGCTCAGTGTCAAGAGAGCAGTGCAAAAGCCTCCGTCCCACAGGACAGTCTGACCGTCCATTATAAGAAAAATCTCCATGGATGAGCCACCACTGCAACCATATTTGTGGTGAGGAAGAGAAGCCATTGATGTGGCGGTAGACCGGTTGGTGTTGTCATATATAATTAGGTACTTCCGGAAAGAGGCAGAAACACAAGCATGAGGTGTAAACCTGATATGAAACTCCAAATGTTTATCATGGGGTCATCCACAATCGACAGCTCTCTATTGGGAGTCCTGAGAAAGAGACGCTGCTGTACAACCTCCATGAGAGCGCGTCGAGGGGAGCTGAATATGGGGGTTCATTTCATGGAAAGCAGCCGGCATAAGTAAGAAATTATGATTTTATGATGATATGCCGCTGGCAGCTGTACGGCATTTACCTCTTCAGTGGATACGCGGCGCCTCGCGGAGGAGTAATGGTAATATTGTGATAGCGTGCCGTCATGTTGTGACAACTGAGTAATGGCAGTGATATGATAGGCGTCACGCTAGAGTCAGCCACGTGCAATATGATTAGTGACTGATATGGAGTCACCTAAACAAACACATCTCTATTAGTAAAGCCACTCACCCAGCCATAGGTGATGTGCCCCCATAACAATTATATATATTCAGACTAGAGCTGGGCGATTAATCGAATTAATTCGATTAATTCGCCCATAGTAAAATCGGCGATTTTAAATTCATTGAAATCCGATTTAAAATGGCGTGCGCAATGTAATTGCGCCGCCATTTTACTCGGCTCGTCCAGGCCAGGCTGCTGAGCTCCATTTCGTTGACAGCGCAGCGGCGGCTGCCCTAAGTGCCCGGCGGAAGGGACAGTGAGGAGAGGAGGCGCAGGACACCGGCTCGGGCGCTGGAGCTTTATCGTCTGAGGGAAGGACAGAGCTGAATCCCCGGTTGGCGCCTCGTGCCCTGCCCATTTTCGCCGTTGTCCCCTCACATCTGCTCGTGCTGTCACCCGAGGCCGCGGCCCCCGCCCGCCCGCTCACCCGCCCTTCTGAGGACCCTTCCTGAGGAGGAGTCCGTGGCCCGGGAGAGGCCGTCACTCGCCGCCGCACTCGGATGACTCCCCCGGTAAGTGGCCGCCACCGCCCGTGTACCGTGTATTGTCGGTGGTTAGTAGTTCATTACTGTGGCGGGCTTCAGCTTCTCGGATGTTGAAGACCTTCTTGCTGAATCCAAGGAGCTGGTGAGTACAAGGCTATAAATCCAGATTACTCGGGGCACTCGGAATCGTGCGCTATGGGAGATTTCACTTGTTCTTAATTGAAACAAATCTCAACCCGGCCTCTGAGATTTAGGGAAAGAATGGATGAGTGCCAGACGTCAGATTCCTGCGCTTAGTTTGGGAAAATGAAAGCGGCACCGACTCCACATTTTCCGTCAATCATTTTACCTAGCCCTCATCTCTACACCACCTGCAGATTTTCACACTTGTCCACTTTGGGCAATCACTTTTTTTGTTAGGGTATTCCAGAAATGACCCAATCCAGTAGTTTCCTGCTGTCAGTTCCCCCAAGCAACTAGTTGTATTCTGTCAAGGATCCATTAGCCTACAGTATCACTATAGGATAAAGAAGTGATCTGGACACCTTTTGGGGGCATTTCCTTTACTCAAATGCATGGAATTTGAGCTCAAAATATTTTTTTTCATTTCGGATTCATTAAAAATTTGATACTGACTTTTTTTCATCAACCATTTTTCGCTATAAAGCTTCTGGAAATATCTCAAATTTTTTATGCATCTGTTGCGATTTTTAGAACAGTTCCAATAAGCTCAACCAACTCTTTGGAAAGTGGTCAGGACGGGGCATGTGCCCAATACACTCGTCATAATTTATGTTACAGAGGGTGGTGTAAATTATGACAGAATTGCACCCTTCATCAAGTCTGGAGTACAAAACGCCAGTCTCAGTTATTTAGGGCCTTAGTTCCTGGCTGCAGAATGAGTTCTCATCTTCCATCAGTGAGCTCGTTCTGACGGGGAGTTTGTAACTTTTATCTGTTTGTCTGAGCTCCTCTATCCAGTGCACCCAGTGGGTGGAGCTTGTAAAATGGGGGCGGGGCTTAAAATAAATCGAAAATCGGTTTTAAGTTTGAAAAAAAATCGATTTTGTTTTTTTTGAAAATCGCCCAGCTCTAATTCAGACCCAGGTTGTCACCAACACACTTCTAACAATTTTAGGACTTGCATGTCATTCATGCAGACACCACCACTGGGACAAGTGCTGGGCTGCAGCAAACATGTGAGTGGTGTATGGCATGTGATTGTTGCAGGGCAGGTGGGCGGGACCGTGTGGAATTAATGAGTAAAACTGGAATAAGACCCTTCCTCATAAAGGGGCTCTATTAACAGTTACATGTGCTGTGTCTATGGCATGCATGTGTTTCCCCTCCCAAATTAAAGAGGTACTCCAAAAATAACAATTTATCTTCTATCCTTAAGGAATAACTTACTGATAGCTAGGGGGCTGACTGATGGGGGCCCACACAATCTGAAGATTTGGTGTCTGGAACCCAAGAACCAGGCTCTGTGGCCCTGTCTTGAATGGAGCGTAGGCTCACATGTTCTACATCCGCTCTTTTCATTGTCTATGGGAAAGTCGAGTACAGCACCCCCATAGACAGTCCAAGAGACAATAATAGGTGGCGCATGTGCATCTCTGCTCAGTTCAGGATAGGGCTGCACAGTTCCAGAGCCACAATCAAGGGATCAAGAGTCTTCCCACTGCTCAAACCCCTAATGATCAGTAAGTCATCTACTATCGTAGTAGGGGTAGGGGCTAACTTAATATTTTGGGAATAACCTGAAAGATAGAGACGCAAGATTGGACCCAGTTGCCCCAAAGAAGGTTCGAGCAAATGGCATCTGTGCCAGGAGAATCCAATCTTAACAATGCTACTGTGCTTCCCCCATTATCTGGAGCAGCGATGGGGGCAAGTCCTACCCCATATCGGTACCCTGAGATGATTCCAATGTGCAGCACGCCTGATTCAACTGTCTATTACTCTTCTCATTAATACGCACCTTCATTACCATACTATCTGCAATCATTATTATTATTATTATTTCCAGAAGGAAAACAGCCTAATTCATTAACTCGCGGTCAGACGAGTTTGGGCGGCTCATTAAATGGGAAAAAGCAAAACTCATTAAGGGCAATTATGGTACACCAATCAAGAGAGTAAAGCAGCGACACGTGCAGAGAAGATGCCGTAGATGACGGGACGATAGCACATGACCGCTCCCTCCATTAATATCCATCTATCACTTGTGTTTTTACCATACCTGCTCTGTTATATAGCGCTTGCATTTATAAACTATGGGACGGCATTATCAGTATGGAGAGTTGCATAAACCGTCACATCATCAGTATCCCTCTAAATCAATTCTCATGTCCCATGGTCATTTTTTTTCCGGGGGGGGTGGGGTTAACCACAAGGGACCAGCAGCGCCAATGCAAAATCTGTAACAGAGCCGCCACTTAGCATTTATAATACTTGTGTCGTCTTACATGGCACAAGGAATTTGGGCACCAAGGACTGGTTGTGGCTCTGCCCCCCCGAGGACCCACATCCGATCAAAGGTGAGATGCACTAAGCGTCTGAATACAGGGGGATTTTTGCTCCCCGATGGGCGCCTATAATCCATTTGCTTTTTTTTCTGTGTTGCCGATCCCATTTACTATTTTTTCCTCCACCTTTTGTGTTTCTGTCAGCGACGCTCTGTGTTTGCGAAGCTGGAAATATGAGTCCTGTCTACACTTCTAAGAAGTAATAGAGCAGAATGTCAGCGACTTCAGACAATGCAGCCGTTCACGGTTCATTAACCAGAACAGGTCAGAACAATGAGCACGGAGGAGCCGCGGGCGGCAGCCACCAATGCAGGCGCTGTGGTTACCACATTAATTTTTTGGGGACCAGCACCATCATAGAGTAGATATGTATGAGAGGAGGGGTGCAGCATAGAGGCTGCGGCTCAGTACTGCACATCCACCCCATTTTGATTTCAATAGTGCAGTACCCGGCCGTGGCCACTAAGCAGTTGGCGGAGCTGTGCCACTCTAACTGGGCAGTTCAAGCTGACACCGACACTGTGATCAGATGATTGGCGGTGGTGTTGGATGTCACTCCCCTGCCAATCAGACATTTATGATATCCCAAGGATAGGCCATCAATGTCCTGGACAACCCCGGTAAAGATGTTATCTCATGTTAGAACCTGAGTGACCCTTTAACAAGGCGTCATAGATAAATGAATCCTGTAAGGGTTTTTAGTTGGATTTTAGTAATGACATCAGGCCTGGTGCTTCTTATAGATCCAGAAGCCGAGACAGACGTTCCGCACAGAACTCTGCACACTCAGCGCTTCCATGCTTGAGTCAGTAGAAATCTAGAAATCCTGCTGAGTGCAAATTATACGGTTATTATCTCCTTATTACAGGTCACCTGGGAAGGAAATGAAGCAGAGAATTGTGCCAGCGTCATGTGTTGTTCGCTGTGTTTTCTATAATGACATTTCTTTCTGAAATTCAGGGCCAAAAGGAGCAGTTTCAACATAGATCTTCAGGAGCGCACAGCTCCCCTACCTTCCGGCTTCCTGCTTTGCTCCTGAAGATTGACAGATCGGCAAGCAGCGTGGTTGAGCCGATGCTACGAAGCATTGGAGGAGCAATCCGGCCACCTTCAGAGCCGCGCTCTATAGAAAAAAGCATCCAAGAAGGAAAACTGATGATAAAAAAGGGACCAAACACTGATGAAAGACGGTCAGTTTTTTGCATAGGAGATAAATCACTGATGTCTGAACGAGCCCTTAGGGTCCGGATTCTTATCCAGTTATCAATTTCCAAGCAGTTGTATTGTGGCCGTTCTAAGGGCTCGTTCAGACAACCATGTTTTCGGTGCACATGAGTCTTTTTCCAATCGGACTGATCGGGCGGTACCACTCATTACGACGTATGGGGGCAACTTGAGTGTGTTAACATGATGGCACCAGTTTTGCTTAGAGATAAACAAAAGGAGTTGGATGAGAATAGGAAACCATTTCTGCTTTCAGAAACAGCGCCACTTTTGTCCAAGGGCTGCGTTTGATATTGCATCACACTTGGATGTCGCTGAGCTGTAATACCAGAAACAGCCTGTTGCCATCTGTGGCGCTGTTTCTGGGAAATGCGCTGCTATGACATGTTACAGTCAGAGCCATATCCTAACTGCATTAGCGGAGAGTGCAGACATTTCTACCACGCCTCTGATTTCTCCTGAAAGCTCCCGCCGTGCCCTAATGCATTCATCTGACATGCTATTTCCTGAATGCATTTAGCGGGGGGCTCGCTGCGTGCCGAGGACTACGGCCTTTTACCTCGCACGGATGTCAGTTATGTAACAAGAGGAAGAAGAATATAAAGGACGAGGCTTCTGTATTCTGCTGGAATTGTGCTCTAGGGGACGGGTATTTCAGTAATGTGTCAGCGCTGCCGTCACAGGCGTTGTGCCGTTTTTGGGCTCCCATCCTCAGCATTAGGGTGGTCTCCCAAGAAGTACACATTGGATGTATGAATGCAGCCGTAGTGAAGAGGGTGCAGCACTACTGTGGAGCTTTGCCCTCTTCACTATTTTATCCAAGCACAATAGCGCCCCCAGCGCCATCTGGCTGTGCAGGAAACTGCAGCGGAGCTTCATTTATGTAAATGAGGTTGGTTACCAAAATGGTTTCATTCAGTAAGAGCTAGAAGAGATATTGAAAAGGACGAGAGACTGAAACACAAATTATGTTAAAAAGCTGCAAAACTTTTCATTTTGCAATT
>JARQOD010000010.1:30881891-30973454 GCA_033576555.1 Oophaga sylvatica | reverse complement strand
GAAGAGAACAAAGTGCAGGTATGTAATCGTCCAATTGTGGATGGAAGTGCTACTTACTCAAGTACTGTGGATCTCTCTCCTGAATGGCTGTCACGCTGCCTTCGTGTTGATTGCCCAACAGCCAAAAACGCAGCATGTGAACGAAGCCTAAAAGCATCAAAAGCTCCTCAGGAAAATAAAAACTTCTTCAAAAACTCACAATAAGGGCTCATACTCACTTGAGCCGAAAACGGATGATTTTCAGCCGAAAAAAATCGGATTCAAATCGGCCCAATGTTATTCAATAGGTGACATCTCATTTGCGATTTTTTTCTCAGCCGAAATCGGTGTGAGAAAAAATCGCAGCATGCTGCGATTTGATGCGATTTTGGATGTAATCGCTAATGCAAATAGATGGTGCTGTAAAAAATCGCATGCAAATCGCATGACAATTGACATAATCGGACCATCCTGAAAACTGACCGTTTTTTTTTTTTTTTCCAGCGAGTATGAGCCCTAAAAGTGTTTTCCACTTGACAAACTCTTTTTAAAAGCCTCAAAAAACTTAATGTGAATCTATCCTTATGTGTCAGCATGTTGTCAGTGAAGGGGGCTGGCTGACGGGCTCATTTCCATTGCTAAGCCAGAGAAGGGGTCTGGCTGATCTATTGAAATGAACATTCAGCCATCTTTACACAATATTGCCCATTCAATGGGGTAATCCTTCATGGTTCTGTGCAAAATATATGAGCCGAGTGTGTAAGATGTCTGGCAGCCACTTATATAAACTCTCCTGACCCCCCAGAAGTAGATTTGTGCCTGAATCAGGCATGTATGGAGGAATTGGAGCCGAGTCCTATCTCATCACCCCCCATCTCTCCTTCTGTGGGGTCTTAATTGGACCACAAGTGCTGCTGGGAGTTATGGAGTCATTCGCGGACCGGGCCCCTGATTGAGGGATTGTATAACAAAGGACTATGGGTTCCTCGTTACTTGCAATCTCATTAATTTGAACACATAAATATCTCATTTTTCAGCTAACGGGCCCCAAAAAAAGCCGACAGGAAAGCTGAATCCGGCAATAAAAGCCTTCAGGAGGCCGCCCTGTATTGCTCAGCAGTCGCCAGGATGTAAATCAGTTTCTTTTGGAGGTGAGTCAAGATGTGGCGTCACCTTTAAGATGCCATTTACACACCGTCTCTAAGGGGATTGCACACAGTATAGGCCCCCGTATACATTAGACTAACGTGGCCGATGAGTTTTTCTCTGAGAGATGAGGTGTCTTTCCGTGGCTCTGATGGAGGAACAGAAGCGCTCAGCCAAATTGGTCGAGATGGCTAGCATCGTACAGCAACGGCTATGTAAAAATGTATAGAGTGCTTGAAGGTTCGGTGGGTCTCCAGTTCATCACATAATATAGTAAAAATAAACTTTTTAAAGTGACCATACACCTTAGATATCTGTTGATCAGCAGCTTTTCCCCCCTCTTATACATGCATGCTCAGTTTGGTTGACTGGATTGATTCTGAGACTCGGGTACAGCTCAGTGGTACATGGCGGATAGACGGGACACCCGCTAATTTCTCACCTTATGGGGCTTGATTTGATTTGTTAGAGCTGGCGCGACGTCATCTGTGCAACGTGACACACAGGTGACGTCGCACCAACCATGACTAATCAAAAGCCACACCAGAGATGCCGTGTGGTTAGAAATTCACGGGCCTACTGTCTTGCTGCCAGGTATCACTGACCTGGACACTGGCCCGTGAATTGATCCGCTAATATATGGCTAAATGCTGTTTTGCCTGACCCTTGTATACACACGCACTCTTGCTTTGATTGGCACGCATGTTGAAATTTCCCTTGACATCTGTTACGAAGGAAGAGTTGGCACACCAACATACACGTTTCCTGGCCGTCATGCATCAGGTCTGTATGGACAGGATAAGACATACTTAACTTATCCAAATTGATCCCTATAGTTGTTTTCTTTGCAAAAAATTTGGGTCAATTTGCACATGCATTGCAGAATTTTATTGTATCTACTCAGTTTGTGCCTAAATCAGACACTTGGGTCCCTTGTCCGTCATTACTATAGCGGACATCGGGCAGGTTCCTCCTCTGCAGTCAGCTCCTGACCATATTTTCTCTTTAGGTGGAGGCTCTTCCATGTAAGAAGGTGCGCAACGATGACGGCTCGGCCTCCTCTCCTGTTCAGGAGGTTACGGCATTTACAGACAGTTTATTGGTAAGTGTATTCTGTTAAAGGGTTTGTCGGCGCACGTAACGGTAGCTCATCAATATCAGATCAACTCTCTGCTTCCCAATGGATCAGCTGTTATCAGCTCTTGCGGCGGCCGGATGTCCACAGCACTGCTCCATACACTGCGCTGTGGCCGTCATCAGTAAAATAAGCCCAGACAACCCTTTAAAAAAAAATTGAGATGTCCAATGGCAAATTGTTGCAAACCTAAAACTCCGCAAGGCATGCTGGTTGTTGTAGTTCTGTAACAGGTTGGAGAGCCACGGGTTAGAGGCCTCGGCCAAATTGCATTTGCAGATTGATTTTTTCACCATTTTTCTCGCCCTTTTCCAAGCATCTGCGTTGCGAGATCAAGCGTTACTCCTGAACTTACCAGCAAATGTGTTGGGAGCCAAAGCAGCCGCGTCTAATATCCAGAAGATCTTCATCATGTTGGAAACGGGGCAGAAGAAACGTTGCTGAGCCGGGAACAGAGGGTGGAGATGGACTAAAGGATGAAGGCGGTAATGAGACGACTGTGTGACTTGTGTTTAGTTCTAAAGTGCCAGTCATGAGAAATATAATGTAAAATACATATGCAAATAAAGCTGGAAGTGCATTAGGAGTGTGGTAATGCATTGATGCCCCTGTGCACTTCCAGCTTGATTTGCATGTGGCCTCTATGCTAGATTTATAGTGACGGGCACAAACAAAGTGTGATTTTTATTGGTGGATAATCACCTACACTTCATGACAGAACCTGATAGACCCATTTATAGTTAACGGGGTCTTTAGAGTGCTCTTGGTGTCTTGTCATGTGATGGATTAGTCCCCGACTTAGATTGAAGCCCAACGCAAATGTAAACATAGCTGAAACTTTTAACGCCATTGATGCATAGCGCAGCCTCATGTTGGTGTGTAGCTCTTGCCTTAAAGGGACAGACTTAAAGGCATCCCCTATTTACCCTCTACCAACCATTTAAAGAGGTGCTCACATCTTAGATATTGACCTACACATGCACGCTCGCTCAGTATTCTTCATAGGAGGAGGGAAGTAAGTTCATGTCAGATATGTGGCAGCTGCTTATCTTCCTTGAGAACATAGGATTGAGCATGTTCACATTCGACATGCCCAACCCTTTTCTCTCTCTCTAACACTGCCATCAGGGGAAATTCTGACTCTCTACTGTGTCTGATATTGTAGTTGGAAATCTTGTATTGTCCCCCAGTACTCGCCACCACCCTTGTGTTTTTTTGGGGACACTGTTACCATGTCATATTTTGTCTGTTCTTTACAGGACAAGTTGACGGATTTTTACAGACATTAAAGGGACTTCAAGCTGAAAATTGCTTTAGTTGCTCCGTTTTTTTAAAGCAGATCTGGGAACAAAAAGTAAGTGCCATCGGGGGGTAAGAAGCAGTGCCTCTAGTCAAAGTGTGAGACGTCCGGTAGTTTGTGGCTCTACATGCATTCCTACTGAGTAAAGCTGTTCTGCAGCAGCTCTTAGAATCGGCATTGTGTCACCCAGCAGTAACGGCATGAAGAAGGTGAATGATGTAAGGGGAGATCTTGTCGTGTGCAATATTTCATGTCTTTGATCTCTCCCTGGTAGCGCCCTCCTGCTGTTGAAGTTGTATGGCACTTGCAGAACTCGGACATTGTTGGACTGGAGGATGTATTGGAGAGGTAAGAGTTAAATGGAAAATGACACAACCTTGGAAAACACATTAATGGAGTTGTAAACTGGCACATCGGCTAGCTGTCGGCCGAATGCTCCTTTATCTGACAATTCTCTCTCCTGACTCTGTAAAAATGCACGCTCAGCCCGGCCGAGCTAGCCGGCGGTTTTTATGGTGAGATGGGAGTTATCAACAGCCAAATGTCCCATACAGATAGATAAGTCTCCATCTTATATCTAGCCAGTCCTTTCTCTTTAGTTGCAGGGACCCTCGCTCCCCGGTGGACTGGTTCTGCGGGGAGTTGCATTCAGTCTTCCTCCACATGGAAAAATCTCTTGATGTAGAGCTTTGTGAGCAGATGATATCCGGTGAGTTGCCTTATACTGATTTATTAGGTTCTTTATAAAAGGCCACTTGGTGTACAAAAAAGAAAAACAAATCAGTTCTGCATCATGACCTCATCTGGAATACTGTGTCCAGTTTTGGGCACCACATTTTAAAAAAGACATCAACAAACTGGAGCAAGTTCAGAGAAGAGCCACCAGAATGGTGACCGGTCTGCAAACCATGTCCTATGAGGAACGGTTACAGGATTTGGGAATGTTTAGCTTGCAAAAAAGAAGACTGAGAGGAGAATTAATAGCTGTCTACAAATATCTCAAGGGCTGTCACATTGTAGAAGGATCATCTTTATTCTCATTTGCACAAGAAGCAATGGGATGAAACTGAATGGGAGGAGACACAGATTAGATATTAGAAAAAACTTTTTGACAGTTAGGGTGATCAATGAGTGGAACAGGCTGCCACGAGAGGTGGTGAGTTCTCCTTCAATAGAAGTCTTCAAACAGAAGCTGGACAGACATCTGTCTGGGATGATTTAGAGAATCCTGCTTTGAGCAGGGGTTGGACCAGAAGGCCCAGGAGGTCCCTTCCAACTCTACCATTCTATGATTCTATGATTCTATCTCTCCTCATGACAACACTTATTGCCTGTGCAAATCCAAATCTCTGTCCACATCCAAGGCCCCAGGTAACCAGTGTTGTTCAAGTGCCGGGATCAGGCGGATGCGTGACTGCAAGTATGGGATTTGTATACATGCGGTCACGTGCCGACTAGACATGCTGCCTCGCTCAATACCAGTGAGTTGATTGAGGCCAGAAGAAACGTCTAGTCGGAATGTGTCCGGAATAATGAAATCACATTATGCATATCACCTCCCTTGTATCACGGCTCTTGAGAGGATTCCCTAGTCTGCAATCACATAGAGTGACTGCAGATTTGTACCCCAAGGTCGGAAAACCCCTTTAATTTTCCAGTTTCTCCTTTAATTTTTGTTCTTTTGCATAGGTTTTTTTGGTTGTGCTGATTGGAAAAGCTTTCTGTAAGGCCTCTGTATCTGGGAAAAAATCTGAATGTTCCCAAAGTACCAAGGTAAGAGAAGGTCCAAGCATAAATCTTTCGACCGATGCTGAAAGAGGAATCATTTTAACTATTATCCATAAATCAATAGTACAGGTGAACATGAGAAACTTTGTAATATATTAGATAAATCTGCTTCTTTCTCCTCCAGGACTCTTCTTTCATGCCCAATATTTTCTAATTGCGGGTAAAGTTTGTCTTCAGTGAGTAAAGAATTTCCCATTACTGAGATAGGAGATGACAGTTGGTGCTTTTAAAGTTCCATGGAAATTGCAGCAGAATGTCTGTGTTCCACTAGCTCCTCCCCTTCCATAGAGTTTTAAAAGCACCAACTGTCATCTCCTATCTGAGTAATAAGAAGATCTGTCTTCACTGAATACAGATATTACTCATGAATTGAGAGAGAAATATGAGTCCAGGAGAAAGAAGCGATTTCTGAGATAAGATATATTGCAAATTTCTTATTTTCACCTTTACTATTGATTTATGGAGTAAAAGTTGAAATGATTTCTAACAGTATTTCCTTTTTCGGTTTCAGATTTCCCTCTCCATTTTGGATAAAATGCTTTCATGTAAGTAACTGGGGAGACGGTAAGTTTGGATTTAACCGTCCCTGAAGTAGACGCTTCGTATTCTGCCTACTAGTCCGGGGCTGCATTCACGATTCTGCAGGCTTCAGAGCTTCCAGCATTCACCGTTGGACTAAAGAAAAACTAATTGCTCCTCTGCATCATGGAAACTCAGCGAAACGGATCGGTCAGCAAACTTGTTGACTGCTTCCAGCAGAATTGCAAATGCAACACTGGACTGCAGCACCTCTTAAGAAGTGGGATTTAAAGATGGAAGACCCCTTTGACACTTTCACATAGATATACAGTAATGGGGGACATTTTCTTTTCCAGGGTTTCTTGATCGTATCCCTGAAGCCCATAGTGACGAGTCTTACAAACCTGGCGTGGAGCAGTTCTGGTACGTTGAGGCCCGGGATACCTCGATGCATTTCTTTGGATCAGTCATTTTCCTTTTTATTTCAGTGCTTTGTGCACTTTCTTAGGGTGGACCCCAATTTACTTTTAATTTTCATAATACTTTGTGCGAGAAATGACCCCCATGGGATCGGTATACTTTTGGCAGGGAACATCTTTCCTTTTTCTGCATCATTTCCTGGTGAAAGTGGCTTCAAATTTATTTGGCAGCCACTTATTTCCCTCATCTGTTCTTTCACTTGAAGGTTAATGGGGGAAACTGAACTAATGATGCATTTGTGAGATAGTGAATGCTGGGGGCTAAACTGGCGTCTGTTCTTTTCACAGGTTAATTGCCTATGATACTTCTAGATACAGGGTGCGTGTGATTCCGGAAATTCTGGAGGATTTCTTTACCCATACACTGAGCCAGACCCTCGTCTTCAGGCCAAAGCTGAAAGGTAACGCACAGGTGTCCCTGGTAAGAGATGGTGGGAAGAGGGCCGACATGCGCTATCCCATGAATGATAGTTATCCCTTTAAATAAAGCAAAGTATGCATTTGTGAACCATGCACCTCACTTTTTCACGGTCTTGGGACCCCTGTTCTATCCTTTAGTCCTGAGAGGGGGGTCCCAGTGTTGGGGATAAGTGATAAATGAAAAGCTTTGTGGGGGATAAGCAGTGACAACTAATCTGAGTGCATTCATGGTTTGTCAGTCCTTGCCCATTCAGGTGTTGAAGTGATAGCGCCCTCTGTGGATTATATTGTGAATCTGCAGTGGTGCACTTTACTAGTCTGGCACACACCGATCAGTTGCTTCCATGACCCCGTCCTGTTAGGACAAGGCTGATATCCTCCGTCACTAGCACCTTGTGCAGGCGACACATCTCTTCTGTCCTCCTACTCACAGTATATCCATGTCCCCGGGCTCTGGGTCACCAGAAGTCATGGTTTATGACGTGTCCCGTTTTCCCTTGTCTCATTGGGGACAAGGACTTGGGGGGGTGTATGCTACTGCCGCTAGGAGGTGCACTAAGAAAACATAAAAAAAGGTTAGCTCCTCCTCCGCCGTATAACCTCAGCACTGGCCACGGCAAACCAGTTATTGCTTTGTGTCGATGGGGCAACTTTGGTTTTCTTTTTCCGCCATTTTTTTTTTTTTTTTTTTTTTCCCCGAAGATGATGATAGGGGCGACGGATCATATTGAAAGGGTCCGATTCCCCAAACCATCAACGGGCGAGCACGTGGAGTAAAGCCTCCAAAGTATCCTCTCCCGCAACGTGGGACTAAATGCCGGACTCAGCCCTGACCACCCTAAGGTATTGAAACCCTAGGCTGTACAGAGGCAGGAGTTAGTCCGTGCGGCCCCCACTGCACCACCAATGCTAGACTGCGGTGCTGCAAGGTGGCGGACGGTCCCTCTCCTCATCCCCTGAAGGGGTGATGGAGTTAGGGTGCCTGCACCGTCCCTCCTTTTTTGCTGCAAGCCCCCCTCAAAAGAGGGGGAGACGCTGGACTAATGTCTGGGAGAGCGCAAGTCCACTGCAGCAAGGAAGACCCACCATTAGAGGTCATGGAGTGGAGCCTGCACCGTTCCCCATTTTTTTTTTGGTAGAAGACTGCAAGCAGGAGAACCCACCTTCAAAGCTCCGGAGAACAGTGTCGGACGTCAGGTAGGTCTGGGGCGGTCGAGATTCGGTGGGAGCGGTCCGCGAGGCTGTCTGTGAAACCCCCGGAGAGCGCCTTCCCTCTCTGCGTGTGACGGTCCGCTGGCTTCTAGGCGGCCGCCGCCAAAAATCTAGCTCCCGGCTTCGGCCGGTGCTAGGCCGCGGGCTGAAATTTAGTCCCCGGCTTCGGCCGGGAACCAGGCCGCATGTCTAATTTTGCTCCCGGCGTCGGCCGGAAGATAGGCCGTGCTCCGCCCCCGGCAGCGTCACTTCCGGCGGGGCCCCCTGTTTTTCGGGCGGCCACCGCCAAAAATTTAGGCCGGGGCTTCGGCCGGCGCTAGGCCGCGGCCGGAAATTTAGTCCCCGGCTTCGGCCGGAGACTGGGCCCGGGCGGCGGAAGGGGCGTCTCCGGTCTCGACCCCGGCCCCTGTGATCAGCTATATGAGCCACGCCTCCCTGACAGGGAGCGCCTTTTTGAAAGTCTGGAGCCTTTGCTCTTTTCCTTTTGCGCTGTCAACGCTGCTTAAGGACGTCCGGGGATACAGGACTGGAGTAAGTGCTGCTACCTCCAGCCCGGCTCCACTTCGCTGCGCCCCGCTACCATACCTCCGCATCGTCACAGGGCTTGAACAGATACAGTATGTCCAGAAGAACTAAGGCTCACACGGTGCTGTATACCGCATGCATTGCCTGTAAATCCCCTTTTCCGCATGCCCAGACTAATCGGGTCTGCGAAGCCTGTGACTCTGAACGGGCTCAGGAGCCCTCACCTATAGCCCAGCCCAGTGCGTCAGGTCCCCCGGAATGGGCCCTGTCTCTGTCTCAATCTGTGGCATCATTAACAAGAGCAATCGAGTCCCTTCAAGCTCCTGATAGGAGCAGGGACAGTGGTTCACCCGTCTTGGCGACGTCTCAGGAACCTCCGGCCTGCAGGGGCCGCGCTCTCACCAGGCAGACGCAGGGGAAGCGAACCCACACTGCGTCGCCTATGCCGTCCAGGGCTTCGGCATCCTTCAGCTCAGCTTCTCGCTCTCCCTCACCTTTAGAGGCAAGTGATCAATATTCGGATTCCGATACTGAAGGGTCCCTCAATTTGGAAGCTCCAGGTTGTCAGGAGACAATTGACAGTCTGATCGAAGCTGTCAATCAATCTCTGGGGGTAGACGATGAATCCACCTTGGCCTCTGGTCATAAGGTGTCTTTCAAACGAGCCAGACAGACCCCTAAGGTTTTTGGTGCTCATCCTGAGTTTGAGGAGCTTGTGCAGCGCCACCGAGAAAACCGGATAAGCGCTTTACAGGACAGAAGGCCCTCAATACCAGTTATCCTTTTGCTCCTGAACTTTCTTAAGAAGTGGGCGGAATCCCCAGTGGTCGATCCTCCGGTGTCACGCTTGGCATCTAAGACGCTTCTCTCCCTTCCTGATGGTTCCTCGATTAAGGATCCAACGGATCGTCTGATTGAAAGCTGGCTCGCTCGGTGTTTGAAGCATCTGGGTCATCTCTCTCTCCTTCCTTTGCAGTGATTGGGTTGCTAAGGCCATGATTTCCTGGTCGGAGTCTCTGAACAGAGCTCTTCACGGTGTAGAAGTGCCACCTGAGGTTTGGAGATATCTAATCAGATGGCTCTCGCAGGTGATTTTTTGATCAACGCTTCTATGGATGCGGCAAATTGCGCAGCATTAGCTGCTGCTAATGCGATTGCCATTAGGAGATCCTTGTGGTTGAGGACTTGGCGAGCAGACTCGACTTCAAAGAAGTCACTTACGTCCTTGCCTTATCAAAGCGGTCGTTTATTTGGTGAAAAACTGGATCAGCTTATATTGATGCGACAGGAGGGAAGAGTTCTTTTTTGCCTCAGCAGAAGGTCAAACAGCCTTTCGCCGACAGCCTCAGCTCGCTTTAGAGCCTTTCGCAACCCAGGTTGGGCTGCAACAGCCAGTTCCAGCGGCTCAGGTCGACCTAATCAGGCCAGAGATCGTCAGGCCTCTTACAAGACCAACCCGTTGGGAAGAATGCGGTCTCAACAACCGAAATCTAGAGGGTCTAGGCCCAAAGATTTTCGGATAAATGACTGGAGGCAGAATCCGGTCGATTCTTCCAGATTTAGGCGGCGTCTACTTGGTTTCGTCCCACTTGGCTATCAATTACTCAAGACGAATGGGTCAGAGAATTAGTCACCTCGGGGTACAAGATAAATTTACCAGCCTTCCCTCAAATCGTTTCTTTCCCCTCGCGCCTTCCCAAGGGGAGTCTCGGGTTCTCGCCTTATTCAAGGCGGTCGAGTCTCTTCGACACAGCGGGGTTGTCGTACCTGTACCAGAGGTCGAAAGAGGTCGGGGGTTTTATTCCAATTGTTCATTGTACCAAAAGGACGGTACCGTAAGGCCCATTCTGGATCTAAAAAGACTGAATCGGTTCGTCAAAATTCGACATTTTCGAATGGAGTCTCTCCGCTCGGTCATTGCTGCCATGGAAAAAGGGGAATTTCTAGCATCAATAGACATCCAGGATGCCTATCTTCACATCCCCATATTTCCCCCTCATCAAAGGTTTCTTCGGTTTGCCATCGGCAAACTTCACTTTCAGTTCGCTGCCTTGCCATTCGGGCTAGCCACAGCTCCCAGAGTGTTCACAAAGGTCTTTGGCTATTGTTGTATCCATTCTACACTCCAGGGGATAGTCATCTTGCCTTACCTAGACGACCTTCTCATCAAGGGGTCCGTCTTTCCAAACATGCGAGGAAAGTGTCAGCATTACCCTAGACACTCTTGTTCACCTGGGGTGGCTGGTGAATATGAAGAAGTCATCTCCCGTGCCATCTCGAAAGATCACCTTCTTAGGGATGGATTTCGACACCGCTCAAGGGTTGATAATCCTTCCTCAGAACAAGGCCTTAGTTCTCCGTCAAGAGGTACGGATCCTTCACAAACTGATTCCTCATACCATCCGGTTTTGCATGAGGGTCCTAGGAAGGATGTGGGGCAACGATCGAGGCGATTCCATTTGCCCAGTTTCATCTTCGTCCCTTCAGCATGCACTCTTGGCAGTATGGGACGGGAGTCTTTATTCCCTCAATCTTCGGTGCCGTCTGTCCCTGAAGGTCAGACAGACTCTTATGTGGTGGACGAGGAGTTCCACTCTTCAACAGGGCCGTTTGTTTCCTCCGAATATCTGGATGGTAGTCACAACGGATGCCAGCCTGCTCGGATGGGGAGCAGTGTTTCGTCACCACACAGCCCAGGGGACTTGGTCTCAGCAGGAGTCGATCCTCCCGATAAATATTTTAGAGATCCGAGCTATTTGGCTGGCTCTGAGGCATTTTCACCAGCATCTGGCAGGCCGCCCAGTCCGAATTCAGTCAGACATATGCCACGGCGGTGGCATACATAAACCATCAGGGAGGTACCCGCAGCCGGGCGGCTATGCACGAGGTAAAACAGATTCTGTCCTGGGCAGAGGTAAATCACTCCGTGATTTCAGCAGTCCACATTCCGGGCGAGGAAAACTGGGCAGCGGATTTTCTCAGCCGTCACGGCATAGCTTCAGGGGAATGGTCACTACATCCCGAGATTTTTCAGCAGATATGTCGACGCTGGGGAACCCCAGATGTGGACCTGATGGCTTCCAGGATGAATGCCAAGGTGCCAACTTCGTCTCCCGGTACCGGGATCCGCAGGCAATTGCGGTGGACGCCCTGGTTCTACCGTGGAATCAATTCCATCTTCCATACTTATTTCCACCAATAGCTCTTCTCCCAAGGGTGATCAGAAAGATCAGGATAGAGGGGTTCCAGCGATATTAATCGCTCCGGATTGGCCGCGTCGCTCTTGGTACGCGGAGCTGGTACAGTTGCTCGCCGACGCACCCTGGCGACTGCCAGAGGTGCGGACCTTCTCTTCCAGGGCCCAGTTTACCACCAGAACTCAGCGGTCCTGTGTTTGACGGCCTGGCCGTTGAATCTTGGATCCTGACCAGGGCTGGATTCTCTAAAAAGGTCGCCGCGACGATGGCTAGCGCCCGAAAGCCCGTCTCGGCTCGCATCTACCACGGTACTCGGAAGATCTTTTTTGCTTGGTGCAGGGAACATGGTTGTTCCCCGCTTAGGTTTTCAATTCCAAACATTCTGTCATTTCTCAGGCAGGCCTAGATTCAGTCTAGCGCCAAGTACGCTTAGACGGCAGATATCAGCCTTGTCTGTGCTTTTTCAGCGAAGGATCGCGTCTAATTTTCAGGTTAGGACCTTTATTCAGGGGGTTGTCCATATAGTTCCTCCCTACAAGACTCCTTTAGAGGTTTGGACCTCAATCTAGTCCTGGGAGTTCTGCAAGAGTCTCCTTTTGAACCTTTGCAGGAGGTTTCTCTGTCGTTTCTTTCCTGGAAAGTGGTGTTTTTGGTAGCCATAACATCCATAAGGCGGGTTTCGGAGCTGGCTGCACTGTCTTGTCGAGCTCCGTACTTGCTTTTCCATCAGGATAAGGTGGTGCTCAGACCTACTCCACCTTTTTTGCCTAAAGTCGTGTCCTCATTTCATATTAATGAGGACATTGTTTTGCCCTCATTTTGCCCAGCTCCGACGCACCGAGTGGAGAAGGCTCTCCATACGCTGGATCTGGTGAGAGCACTCAGGAGATATGTATCTCGGACGGCGTCCTTTCGACAGACGGACACGCTGTTTGTCCTCCCTGAAGGTCGCAGGAAGGGACTCGCTGCCTCTAAATCAACCTTGGCTAGGTGGATTCGGTTAGCCATTCAGGAGGCTTACCGCATCAGAGGCGCGGTGGTTCCTGCAGGGATCAAGGCTCACTCCACCAGAGCGGTGGGTGCCTCCTGGGCCCTTCGGCATCAGGCTTCAGTGGAACAGGTTTGTAAAGCAGCAACCTGGTCCAGTCTGCATACTTTTCCAAGCATTATAATGTCCATACCCAGGCTTCTGCGGATGCCAGTCTGGGTAGAAGGATTCTTCAGGGCGCGGTTGCGCACATATAAGCAATGCTTGATTATAAAATTACACTGTGGAGTCGGTTTCCCACCCAAGGGACTGCTTTGGGACGTCCCACAGTCCTGTGTCCCCCAATGAGACGAAGGAGAAATACGGATTTTTGTGTTACTCACCGTAAAATCCTTTTCTCCGAGACGCTCATTGGGGGACACAGCTCCCTCCCTATTAGCCGGATGGCTTCGATTTCTAAGTTAATTTTATTTGCTTGGGTCTATATCAGTAGATTTACTTCTGGATATATTGTACCTGTATTAACATTAATTTATTCTTTAGCCTCCTACTGCTTTTTGCACTAAACTGGGTTTGCCTGTGGCCAGTGCTGAGGTGTATACGGCGGAGGAGGAGCTAACCTTTTTTTATGTTTACTTAGTGTCAGCCTCCTAGCGGCAGTAGCATACACCCACAGTCCTGTGTCCCCCAATGAGCGTCTCGGAGAAAAGGATTTTACGGTGAGTAACACAAAAATCCGTATGTCCTTGCCGCCACTTACACACTTAAAACTATGACCCGGATTTCATCATAGTTAAAGAATCACTATGCACTGATTAAATCTGTCACTTCATAGACTTCTGCCTTTTTATAGACGAGTTTACAAGATACAGAGACATGAAAGAATCCAAGTCCATTACTGATCTGTAATACTCAGCAATTAATAAGAAATCTGCTGCCTGTGCCTATAATTGTAAAGACTGGGGCATAATGCTGCCGAAATCAGATGATGCAAAGTATAATGTATAAGTGTATACGCCAATTTTCTTTTTCTGTACTAACTTTAAATGCACCCAAAAAAAGCAGTGTTGCAGTGTAAAGTATGTTGGATGTGCTCAGATTAGGCCGTGCAGTCGGACCGTCATGTGCATGTTTGGAGATGGTATCACATTATGATATGTAGGGGGGTCCGATCTGTGGGCATCCATATAGGTGGGCGCCATATAGTATCTGCGGACACAGTTCTTGTGTTGTACACTTTTTAGTCGTTTCCCTTTCGCTGTCATTCTGCACACAGTGTCTGACGCCATACGATTACAGGGCGGTTGGAGTTTTGCAAAAACATGGCCGCTGTTAACGACCTTATACGGAGGGTAAGTTTGGATTTAGTTTCCCTCCAGCCGTCCATACACGTGCACACTCGGCTAAGCTGTGCATGCATGCATTCTCAGTACGGATGCTGACATGTTTCAGCGGAAGAACCTAACAACTTAATACACATTAGATGATTAGCTGGTTCCTCCAAAATCCATTTTGGCTGCAATTTATCTAATGTGTACATGAGCATTGATGATGGACTAATAATCCTGACTTTCAGCTTCTTCTTGCGGGTCTCGCCCATTTTATTCCCTTCCAGTTGTTTGTCCTGCTTAATGCTGAGAAGCTGTTGTCTCGCATACAAAGGGTTCTGGATACGCAGGAGGTGAATTGGCACAATGTCTTGGCCTGCGTCTCCTGCCTGGTCGTCTGCCAACCTGAAGCTCAACCACTGGTGAAAGGTGAGAAATGTGCGAATATTCAGATTACAGTATATTGTGCGCCACCTTGTGGCGGATCAGTGGTACTGCAGCAGTTTTGTCCCCATTGTTCTTATGCTATAAATTAAGTTCATCTTCACATTTTTTTCTCTCGTTTTAGATCTTTTGAGCCGTCTCCTGTCACAAGCCTTTGAGACTTACGAGCTGGAGTATTTAATCACCGCCTTCCTCGTTGCTCGACAAGCAGCATTGGAAGGACCTGCGGCATTTATGTCCTATACGGAATGGTTCAGGGTCAGTATCCGGTAAAGCAGCGTGGCATCGTACTGCGATTATAATCGTTAAGAGAAAAACAACAAGAAATTTTGGAGAAAAAAAACAAAAGTGCAAAAAACGCCCGATTGAGAAGGGGTTAAAAGCCGCCATATTAGATAGCGACTACATATGCGGTAAAGGAGGGAAGACTTTGTTGGGGTGACTGAAGTTTATTATTCCCTTCTTTTAGGGTACGTTTGGTACCCCCAGTTCACACCAGAGCATCACCAAGAAGTCACTGCTTTTCCTTTTGAAATTTCTCTCTGATTTGGTCCCTTATGAGACGTCACAATATTTAAAGGCAAGTGCATGCATGCTCTTTAAATGTTTTTTTTGGGGGGGGGATTAGAAAATGGGGTCTTGTCCACAGGCTGTGTCTGGTATTATAGCTTCACTATATTCAAGTTTGTGCAGTTCCAGGCGTTGTCCACGGGTGGCGGGGAGGCGCTCTTTTTGGATCAAGAAAACTTAGAAAATCCCCTATATATTTTTCCAGGTGCACATCCTCCATCCACCATTCGTGGCTGCCAAATTACGCCCCCTGTTGATGGAGTACATCACGCTGGCTAAAACCCGGCTTGCAGACATGAAGGTGAGGCTATGGATGAAGGTGGCGTGGTGCTGGCTGACCAGACATTACTCGCTTTGGCTGATTGTATTGTTTCTGTGTTTGAAGGTTTCTATTGAAGACATGGGCTTGTATGAGGATCTCTCCGTAGCCTCCGACAAACATCAGGTATGGGACGCTTGGGTGAGACCCGTGCCCGCTCTATAACACAGCTGTCGTCTCCGCGTATGGAGTTTGTTCAGCTCCTGAGTCCGCTGCATACACCCCGCACCTGACGTAGGCTGCATTATTATATCCTGTGTCAGGAAGGGGTTAAAATACGCCATCTTTATGAAAACAGTCCTTGTTATCCAATTGCACCACAGCTTACGTATTCTCAGCTGATTTAGCCATGAAAGCTGAGCTCTGATTGGTTGCTGTGGACCGCCGGGCTTTCTGTTAGAAAGTCCTGATCCATAAGGTCCACAGTGTAGGTGACGTCTCCTTGTGTATCTCCGGCTCTGCAGACACAGCCTCAGGCGCAGCAAGACGTGGAGAAGGCCGTACAGATATTCCAGAATACCGGCAAGATCCCGGCCAGTGTCATGGAGGCCAGGTAGGTGGAGCTCGTCTGCGCAGGCTGTCAGGGCATGCTTGGAGTTGTAGTTCCACGACATCTGCAATGCCGTTCCTCTGTTAATGGTGCATTTCTTTTCCTTTATTGCCTAATGCTGACGTTTCCGGCCTCACGCCATCTTTACAGCGGATCGTTCACAGCCCCTCCTGAAATCCTCTGTGCTGAGGTCGCTCTTATTAGTTCCAAGTCAGCCATTAGTAGACAAGATGGTGCTTGTGTTCTGTGTTAGTGACTCCACCGACCCCTGTGTTCTTTCGTGGATCAGATATGTAGGAAAATAATATCCTGTGAATATCGTGTGTACTAGATTCCTGAAATAATCCTCGGATCGCTCTGACCCTGATATTTCTCTGCTCTTCCTTAGCATCTTCCGGAGGCCGTATTTTACATCCCGCTTCCTCCCTGCGCTGCTGACCCCAGGCCGGTCCGTATACGATGTCTGCTCCATCATGGAGGCATTTTATTATCTATCTATTGTCTATCATCTATCATCTATCTCATGTTTTTTTCTTTCTGTCTCTTTTTTATACGTACCTTATATGTCTTTCTTTATTTTTTTATTTTTCTCTTTCTATCTCTTTCTTTCTCTCTCTTCCTTTATTTTTATTTTTCTATTTATTTCCCCTCTCCCTTACTTTTCTTTCATTCTTTCTTTCTCTCATATCTTTGTCTATCTAGCTCTCTATTTCTTGGTTTGTCTATTTGTGTATCTATCTCATATCTTATCTCAGTCTCTGTTTTTTCTCCTGATTTACTGTAATTCACATCCAGAGCTGCATTCACAATTCTGCTTGTTGTGCTGTAATCAGACTTCAGTTTGTGTCCTTCCTTCTGTCAGACATGTTCATCTGTTCTTGTGTCTTTAGCTAGATATGTGGATGAAGAAGGAAATCTTGCACACCCTGAAGTCCATTGTTATTGTACACTGGTGATATATATATATATTTCTGACCCTCTTTGCTTGTCCTTGGTGCTGTTTGTTTTGTCCTTACAGCTCCCGGAGTCTGCAGACTCGCTGATGTTACTCATTGACGCGCTGAGGAGGTGAGAGACTTGTCCTATTATGTGTATGATCCTGAATCACACTGCTGTGTACGTCTCTGTCCCCCCTCGCTGCCTGCCGCTCCTAAGCTTCTGGAACAGAGGAGATGTCATTTATGTGCCGTTTTTTTGGTACATGGCTGCAATTTCCCTACTTGTTTTCACACAGGTGTTACTAAGACTGAAAACTTATCACCTACCCATAGCACATGGGATAAGTGCCCAATATCTGAGGGTTCCATTTTTGGGGCTCCCACCTACACAGGAATTGGGGGTCCCGTATTGTGTGTTCTAATGGCCTGATGCTGCCACTAGAGGGAGCTTCAAGGACAGATATTTTATATATATATATATATATATATATATATATATATATATATATATATATATATATATATATAATGTGTGTGTATATGTATGTATTATATATATATATATATATATATATATATATATATATATATTATTTATATATACAGTACAGACCAAAAGTTTGGACACACCTCATTCAAAGATTCTTCTGTATTTTCATGACTATGAAAATTGTAGAATCACAGTGAAGGCATCAAAACTATGAATTAACACATGTGGAATTATACATTACACTTTACAAAAAAGTGTGAAACAACTGAAAATATGTCTTATCTTCTTGGTTCTTCAAATTAGCCACCTTTTGCTTTGATTACTGCTTTGCACGCAGAAAAGGTGAACGGATGGACTCTACATGCCTGGTTCCCATCGTGAAGCATGGAGGAGGTGGTTGATGGTGTGGGGGTGCTTTGCTGGTGACACTGTTGGGGATTATTCAAAATTGAAGCGGTGAGCGGTCCAGCTCACCCCAAACCATCTCGATTGGGTTCAGGTCTGGTGACTGTGGAGGCCAGGTCATCTGGCGTAGCACCCCAACACTCTCCTGCTTGGTCAAATAGCCCTTACACAGCCTGGAGGTGTGTTTGGGGTCATTGCCCTGTTGAAAAATAAATGATGGTCACACTAAACGCAAACCGGATGGAATAGCATGCTGCTGCAAGATGCTGTGGTATCCATGCTTGTTCAGTATGCCTTCAATTTTGAATAAATCCCCAACAGGGTCACCAGCAAAGCACCCCCACACCATCACACCACCTCCTCCATGCTTCACGGTGGGAACCAGGCATACAGAGTCCATCCGTTCACCTTTTCTGCGTGCAAAGAAGTAATCAAAGCAAAAGGTGGCAACTTTGAAGAACCTAGAATATAAGACATATTTTCAGTTGTTTCACACTTTTTTGTAAAGTGTAATGTATAATTCCACATGTGTTAACTCATAGTTTTGATACCTTCAGTGTGATTCTACAATTTCACAGTCATGAAAATACAGAAAAATCGTTGAATGAGAAGGTGTGTCCAAACTTTTGGTCTGTACTGTATATATAATCTCAGAAGATCAAGGCATGCTGAGAGTTGTAGTTTTACAGCTGGGAAGCCAAACACGACTAGTCTTGAAGATTGAAGTAATCTGTTCTGCATAGATTATTGCACGTCGTCTCCCTTTTACATGTTTTCTGTAGATCTGATAAGATCCCCCCTGCCATGATGAGCTTGTATCTCGATGCCTGTGAGCTGGAGAAACATCGGAAACTAGAAGGTGAGGTCAGGGTACAGGAATGGTTAATGTCAGGGATAAAACAATGGATGGGAGCAATTAGGTTGGGACTACATCATAGACTTCAGCCTAGTTGCCGAATAAGCCATTCATGGGTTAGTCGTATTGAATGGGGATGATCCTTGTTTTGTGCACATTAGCCTGGCCTAGGAGACAAAGCTCAATCACAATCTTCTCCAAAGGGAAAAGACCTTCATTTGCTGGCAGCTGCTTCAGGCTTCTTGCCCCTCATCAGTGAAAGGGTTGGTCGGAAGGGTGAGAGGCTTTCGATGGAGGGTCCTTTGGAGAAGATTCTGGTTTGGTTTTATATCATATCCTAAGTCATGTGGAAGCCTCCTTATAGGGTCAGTATTGACGTATCGCTTGCATGGGGATGAGCAGAGCGTTGTACATCTTACATATATTTCTTTGTATCCTGATTTTCACACTTTAGGAAATGAGAAGATGGAGGTCTCCCTGAGTGAGGAGCCTATGGCCAGACTGCAGGAATCACTGTGGGAGTTGAGACCCTTCATCACAGACCCAAAGCGACATGATGGTAGGTGCAGCATAATCTTGTATTACACCCCTCGGCTGTTCCTTATATAACGGGGGCCTGTGTCCTCAGAGATCTCCTGCCAGGTGGCCGTGGTCACTGACAGACTGGCGTCTGCGTTGGGGAGCGCCAACATGGACGCTGTTCCTGCGTTGTCACAGCCTCTCTTTACTGAATCCGTGGATGATCTCGAGCCGCAGGAGCTGAAGGTGAATGAGAATCTTCCTCTTCTCCTTTAGGCTTTTATGACTTTTACATTTTTGTTTATTATTTTCCAGATTGCTGATCTGCTTATCACATGCTTTTGCCAATGTGTCATGGCGGCTTCCAGCACCAATCCTCCTGACCGGTAAGAAAATCTATTATTGGGACATAAGCAAATAGTTTGGCAGCCAAAACAGAAACTCCATTTATAAACACATGTTTCAGGATGTTTGCCTCTCATCAGTGCATCTGAAGAGACTATTTGCATATTTAAATTCCCAGAGGAGCATTGCAAGGCCTATAAGTCTCCTTACAGCCTCCTTATATTGGGCTGTGACGTGATCCATCCCTTCGGTCTCCCCTCTGCAGACAAGGACCCTGGCCCTCTTTGTATGTGAAGATGCTGTGTGGCCACCCTAAGGCGCTCTGTGCAGTGCTGAGCCGGATCCTTCAGCTGTTGTGCCAGCAGGTACGTCTTCATGATACAGATGGTCCAACCGATAGCTATGTGACAGAGATACACCCTTTATTGGTGGATGATAGTTTGGTAGATTTATTCCTTCTCTTACACCTGGTTATAGGCAGGACTCCTGACAGATCCACATGTGGTCGGACTTGCTGTTCTCTCGGTCCATCTCCATGAATGCTGGGCATCTCTCACCTCCCCAAATATAGAAGTGAATGCGCTAGAAAAGTTTTGGGAACTTGTGCTGAAGCCTCGATGCATTGAGTCTGCGTCTGTAATTCTCAGGTGAGGGCTCCCTGCAGCTGTAACCACCGTCTGTGACCATCACGTGTGGATGTAGTACCACAGAGGGCATCATATAATGGGTTCGACCTGCTCCGGTCACTTCTCACTGTAATGAATGGGACGGGGGCACGATACCGGCGCAATGCACAAGTGTCCCTGCAGGTGTGGACATATCGTCTGCCCCGCTCACCTCCTGATGCGGAAGTGAGCGTAGCGGGATTAACCCATTAAATGGCTTATCTGATTCTCAGACTTATGTATAATCAGAAAATTACCTACTGTTTAAATCAGGTTTTTGTGTTATATATAATTAAAAAAGGCTTTTTCAGCAGCAGGTGGAAGGAAGAGAGACACACTAGTCATAACTAGTGGGTAGGCGGAGCCCAGATGAGATAGACACCTCAGATTAAAAAGAGTGTTGACCGGCCCCTCCAGCTCGGGCTCCTCCTACTCAGCTCTCCAGTTACAATTTGAGGTCTCAGAAGAGATAGTCGCTGCTGGAAGCAGCTCCTCAGAAGACTTTATTATTTTTTATACGGACAAGAGACTTGGATCACCAGAAGTGGTCTAGAGGTCTCAGGGGTCTCAGCGCTGCTGGACCCCAACCTCTCCCTTGGCGGACCTGCATTACCCTATATGGGGTCCCTGCAGAACCCTGCCGGCCCGGGGGGATGAGGATGGCTTCCCTGGCGGGGACGCAAACCGCGCTGCAGGGGTCACTGCATTCCCCGCCCTGGGGGGGAAGCATGGGCATAGCGCCAGAAACCCCTGGGGGTCCCTGTGGCGCTTTCGACTGGTGAGTACTCCACATGTCCAGAACGACTTTAACCCCTTCTTAGGCGGTTAACTCTTAATGGGGGACAGCTGGGGTAGCTCTCTCTTCAAGAGCTTTAACCCTTCAGCGTTCGTTTTTTCTTTAAGAAACACACTTTCTAGTTACTGACAGGTTTAACCTGCCATATACTGTGCAACCGTCTCCCAGATCCGCTACAGGATCAGTCTCGATTATCTGTCGCGCAGACCTCGACGGCGTCAAGCACAGCGGTCGGAGGTTCCAGTGGTGTCGGAATGGAGGCCCTCGCTAGTTTCTATTGATGGCTGTCTGATTTTCTATAATTGAGTGTCAGCTAGATTCTCTCATGTCAGGAAACGACTCAAGCCGGTGCCTTCCTTCCCGCGTAACGAAAATGTCCGAATTCGGATAAGGAGGATCGGCAGGGATACTATCCTAACTTTTGGGCCGTAAAGAGGCATTACAGTTACCGGAGGAGGTATCTGGACGTCCTAGCAAGTCGGCCCGGATGTTTTCAGTCACGATCAAGCTCCATCACTGGATAAGCTTAATGGGGCAGTGGAGAAGTAGCGCCTGTGTCCAGAAAATTGAGACACCGTATCCGTGTTCTACGGAGTTGATGATAATCGGATCCTTCTCCTGAAGTGGATGTCCCTTCATCCCAGCTTAGCAAAATCCTCCTATTAAGGGGAAGGCGAGTCTGCAGGACCCGCTGGACAGAAAAACGTAGAGGGCAGAAAAATCCATCTGCGAGGCCGCGGATCATGGATTCAGTATTAAGGATCCATGTGTACTTGTAAAGTTTCCCTGAGCCGGTTGGACCGTCTACGGACGGCGTGGCAAAGTGGATCTCCTCTATCGAGGTAGATGGGCTTTTCCAGTTGTTGGGGGATACTGCGTCACTGCTATCCAGGGCGCAATCCTCGGCAGTAACAGTCAGAAGAGCACTGTGGCTTGGACAGTGGACTGGGAACGCAGCTTCCAAACGGGGTTTGCTAGCTTGCTAGGTGGTCAGCTATTTGAACCTGACCTCACGGAGCTGATTGCCAAGGTAAAGGCAAAAGAAACAGCTTTACCGCAGCGCAGACAAGTTTCTTTGTCAATCTCGCATTCTGGATCTCAAAAGATTGAATCGGCATGTCCACGCCAGGAAATTCCGCATGGAGTCGCTTTGCTCCGTTTTGGCGGCCCTGTCGCAGAACGCCTTTTTGGTGTCAATCGACATTCGCAACGCTTATTTGCACTTACCAATCGAAAGAGCCCACCAACGCTTCTTTTGTTTTGCCATAGGTCAGGGCCATTACCAGTTTGTGGCTCTGCCATTCGGGTTGGTCTCAGCGCCCAGAGTTTTTACAAAAATTTCTGGCGCCTCTCATGGCATTTTCTTCGAAGACAGGGGGCTTCGATTCTTCCCTACCTGGACGACCTTGTGATTGTGGCGTCCTCAAAGGAGGAGGCAGTGACTGCTTGCAATCTATCCCTTCAGCTCCTGGAGGACTTCGGGTGGCTGGTCAGTTGGGAGAAGTCGTCTCTGGAATCGTCGCAGTCAATCCTTTTTTTTGGGGAAGCATTTCGACACGGTACGAGCAGTGGTGTCTCTACCTCCAGACAAGCAAGCATGTCTCTTTCGACATGTACTGGTTATGAAGGCTTCGACAGCGATGTCTCTTCGAGGGTGTATGCGCCTTCTGGGTTTGATGGTGGTCCATGGAGCCACTTCCGTTTGCGCAGTTTCATTCCAGGGCCCTCCTAAGGCTCATTCTGAGCCATTGGGATCGATCGCAGTCTTCGCTGGATTGCAGTCTCATCATCTCCCACAGGGTGCGAGAGTCCCTAGGATGGGGGTTACGTCCGGAAGCGTTATCCCTGGGGAAGTCTTAATCCCCTCCGAGGTGGTCGGTCATAACCACCAATGCCAGCCTGATGGGCTGGGGAGGTGTCTGGACGATCTCTGGATTCAGGGAGTATTGTCGTCGGAGGAGTCTCCTGCCGATCAACATCCTGGAATTGAGGGCATTTTTCCTTTGTCCCCAACACTGGACGGTCCCTTTAGGCGGTCTGCCAGTCCGAGTGCAGACAGACGATGCGACGGCGGTCGTGTATATCGACCATCTAGGCGGGACAAGGAGTTCCAGGCTCATGGTGGAGGTTTCTCGGATTCCGGTATGGGCCGAGACCACAGTGCCAGCCTTCTCTACGATCCACATTCAGGAGTTCAAAGTCGCGGCAGACTTTCTCAGTCGCGAGAAGATGGATCCCGGAGAATGTAGTCTTCATCCGGAGATTTTCTCCTTCGTCTCATTGGGGGACACAGGACTGTGGGTGTATGCTACTGCCACTAGGAGGCTGACACTAAGTAAACATAAAAAAAGGTTAGCTCCTCCTCCGCCGTATACACCTCAGCACTGGCCGCAGGCAAACCCAGTTCATGCTTAGTGTCTGATGGAGGCACACGTCTGGTTTCTTCCAGACCATTTTTTTTTCTCTCTATTTTCCCACGAAGATTTGACAGGGGCGACGGACCCTTTTGAAGGGGTCCGATCTCCCCAAACCACCAACGGGCGAGCACGTGGAGTAAAGCCTCCACGTATCCTCTCCCGCGACGTGGGACACGAATGCCGGACTCAGCCCTGACCACCCTAAGGTATTGAAACCCTAGGCTGTACAGAGGCAGAAAATAGTCCGTGCGGCCCCCACTGCACCACCAAGGCAAGACCGCGGTGCTGCAAGGAGGCGGATGGTCCCTCTCCTCACCCCCTGAAGGGGTGATGGAGTTAGGGTGCCTGCACCATCCTCACCCCCTTTTTTTTTTTTTCTGGGAAGCCCCTCTCTAACCACTGCGGCTGAGAGACGCTGGGACCTTTTTTGGGAGAAAAGCCTACATATGCTCCAGTGGATCACGGCTGGGAACCCACCTTTAATCCAGGATCGTCGGTCGTGGAAGAGTTGGAGCAAAGGGAAAGCGGTCCGGTGTTTTCAGGAGCAGCTCCAAGGCAAAAGCGGGCAAGTCCATGGCTGAGTTCCCCATACCCCTCCCCCCGTATCCGGCGGCCTGCTCTCCGACACAGGGGCGGCCGCCGCTAAAAATTTACCTCCCGGCTTCATGCCGGCGCTAGGCCGCGGGCGGAAATCTAGCCCCCGGCTTTTGCCGAGGGTCAGGCAACGCGAGGGGTAATTCGGGAGGAGCGCGTTCTCGGGCTCCTCCCCCCAGCAGCGGCACTTCCGGCGGGCCCGCCCCCTGATCCCGAGCGGCCGCCGCCGAAAATTTAGGCCGCGGCTTCGGCCAGCGCTAGGCCGCGGCCTGAAATTTAGCCCCCGGCTTCGGCCGGAGACTAGGCCGCGGCTGGAAATCAGGTCCCCGGCTTCTGCCGGCGCTAGGCCGCGCCCTGCGACCCCTCCCCTAGGGCTCGGCTATTTAGGAACGCCTCCCTGAAAGGGGAGCGCGTTTTTTGGAAGTCTGGAGCTTCCGTCTTCCTTTTTACGCCACACGGTCCAGCAAGTGAGGTGAAAAATCATTAAAGGACGTTCGGGGAACAGGACTGGGGTAGTTGCTACTACCTCCAGAGCCTGGTTGCTCCGTTTTTTGCTGCGCTCCGCACCGCTACTACCCGCACCGCCACATCCAAATTATTCTGACAGGAGGAAATCTGTGACAGATCCAGTATGTCCAGAAGGGCTAAGACCCACACGGTGTTTTATACTGCATGCATTGCCTGTAAATCCCCTTTTCCGCACGCCCAGACTAATCAGGTCTGCGAAGCCTGTGACTCCGAACGGGCTCAGGAGTCCTTACCTATAACCGAGCCTAGTGCGTCAGGTCCTCCGGAATGGGCCTTGTCTCTTTCTCAATCTGTGGCGTCATTAACCAGAGCAATCGAGTCCCTTCAAGCTCCCGATAGGAGCAGGGACAGTGGTTCACCCGGCTTCACTACGCCTCAGGAACCTCCGGCCTGCAGGGGCCGCGCTCTTACCAGGCAGACGCATGGGAAGCGAACCCATACTGCGTCGCCTATGCCGTCCGGGGCCTCGGCATCCTTTAGCTCAGTTTCTCGCTCTCCCTCTCCTTTGGAGGCAAGTGATCAGTATTCAGATTCTGATTCTGAAGGGTCCCTCAATCTAGAGGCACCGTATTGTCAGGAGACAATTGACAGTCTGATTGAAGCTGTCAATCAATCCCTGGGGATAGAGGATGAATCCACCTTGGCCTCTGGTCATAAGGTGTCTTTCAAACGAGCCAGACAAACTCATAAGGTTTTTGGTGCTCATCCTGAGTTTGAGGAGCTGGTGCAGCGCCACCGAGAAAAACCGGACAAGCGCTTTGCAGGACAAAAGGCCCTTAATACCAGATATCCTTTTGCTCCCGAACTTCTGAAAGTGTGGGCAGAATCTCCTACAGTCGATCCTCCTGTATCGCGTTTAGCGTCTAAAACGCTTCTCTCCCTTCCTAACGGTTCCTCGATCAAGGATCCAACGGATCGTCTGGTTGAAAGTTTGGCCCGCTCAGTGTTTGAGGCATCAGGCTCTGCACTCTCTCCTTCTTTTGCAGCGACTTGGGTTGCTAAGGCCATGATATCTTGGTCGGAGTCTCTAAATAGAGCCCTTCACGGTATAGAGGTGCCTTCTGAGGTAACGGAAATCTCCAATCAGATGGCTCTTGCAGGAGATTTTTTAATCAACGCTTCTATGGATGCGGCAAATTGCGCGGCATTAGCTGCAGCTAATGCGATTGCTATCAGGAGAGCTTTGTGGTTGAGAACTTGGCGAGCGGATTCAACCTCAAAGAAATCACTTACGTCCTTACCCTATCAGAGGCGGGGTCATTGTTCCTGTTCCAGAGGTCGAAAGGGGTCAGGGGTTTTACTCCAATCTGTTCATAGTACCCAAGAAGGACGGCTCTGTCAGACCCATTTTGGACCTAAAACGACTAAATCAATTTGTCAGAATTCGACGGTTTCGAATGGAGTCTCTCCGATCGGTTATTGCAGCCATGGAAAAGGGGGAATTTCTAGCATCAATAGACATTCAGGATGCCTATCTCCACATCCCCATATTTCCTCCTCATCAGAGGTTTCTTCGGTTTGCCATCGGCAACCTTCACTTCCAGTTCACAGCCTTGCCGTTCGGACTAGCCACAGCCCCCAGGGTGTTCACAAAGGTTATGGCTGCCGTTGTGTCCATTCTGCACTCCCGGGGGATAGTCATTTTGCCATATTTGGACGATCTTCTCATCAAGGGTCCGTCCTATCAGGCTTGCGAGAAGAGTGTCAGCATTACGCTAGACACCCTTGCTCGCCTGGGGTGGCTGGTGAATCTAAAGAAATCGTCTCCCGTGCCATCTCAAAGGATCACCTTTTTAGGAATGATTTTCAACACTGCTCAAGGGTTGATAACTCTTCCTCAGGAGAAGGCTCTAGTTCTCCGTCAGGAGGTACGGATCCTTCGCCAACCAATACCTCACACCATCCGGTTTTGTATGAGGGTCCTAGGAAGGATGGTGGCAGCGATCGAAGCCATTCCATTTGCCCAGTTCCATCTCCGCTCCCTTCAGCATGCTCTCTTGGCAGTATGGAACGGGAGCCCTTACTCGCTCAATTTTCAGTGCCGTCTTTCCCGGCAGGTCAAACAGACGCTTTCGTGGTGGACAAGGGACATCACTCTTCGCCAGGGGCGATATTTTCCTCCAGTCCATTGGCTGATAGTCACAACGGACGCCAGCCTTCTCGGATGGGGAGCAGTGTTTCGTCACTATACAGCTCAGGGGACTTGGTGTCGGCAGGAAGCGACCCTCCCAATCAATATTTTGGAGATCCGAGCTGTTCGGCTGGCTCTGAGGCGTTTTCACCATCATTTGGCGGGCTGCCCTGTCCGAATACAATCGGACAATGCCACAGCGGTGGCATACATAAATCATCAGGGGGGTACCCGCAGCAGGGCAGCCATGCGCGAGGTAGGACACATTCTATCCTGGGCAGAAAGAAATCACTCTGTGATATCAGCGGTCCACATTCCAGGCGAGGAGAACTGGGCAGCGGATTTTCTCAGCCGTCAGAGGATAGCGTCAGGGGAATGGTCGCTACATCCGAGGTATTCCAGCAGATATGCCTACGTTGGGGAACCCCAGATGTGGACCTGATGGCCTCCAGGATAAACGCCAAGGTGCCCAACTTTGTCTCCCGGTACCGAGATCCGCAGGCAATTGCAGTGGATGCCCTGGTTCTACCATGGAATCAGTTTCATCTTCTATACTTGTTTCCACCAATGGCTCTGCTCCCAAGGGTGATCAGGAAGATCAGGTTAGAGGGGGTACCAGCGATATTGATCGCTCCGGATTGGCCGCGTCGCTCATGGTACGCAGAGCTGGTAAAGCTGCTCAGCGACGCACCCTGGCGTCTGCCAGAACGCGTGGATCTTCTCTCCCAGGGCCCAGTTTACCACCAGAACTTAGCGGTCCTGTGTTTGACGGCCTGGCCGTTGAATCTTGGATTCTGACTAGGGCTGGATTCTCCAAAAAGGTCGCCGCCACAATGGCTAGCGCCAGAAAACCCACCTCGGCTCGTATCTACCACGGTACTTGGAAGGTCTTTTTTACATGGTGCAGGGAACATGGTTATTCCCCACTTCACTTTTCAATCCCCAACATTCTGTCTTTTCTCCAAGCAGGCTTAGATTCAGGCTTAGCACCAAGTACTCTTAGGCGTCAAATATCGGGCTTGTCGGTTCTTTTTCAGCGAAGGATCGCATCTAATTTACAGGTCAAGACCTTTATTCAGGGGGTTGTCCATATAGTGCCCCCTACAAGGCTCCCTTAGATGTTTGGGATCTCAATCTTGTTCTGGGAGTTCTGCAAGAATCTCCTTTTGAGCCTCTTCAGGAGGTTTCCCTGACATACCTTTCCTGGAAGGTGGTATTTTTAGTGGCCATAACATTCATAAGGCGGGTTTCGGAGCTGGCAGCACTATCCTGCCGAGCTCCGTACTTACTTTTCCACCGTGATAAGGTAGTGCTTAGGCCAGCACCTCCTTTTTTGCCTAAAGTCGTGTCCTCATTTCACATCAATGAGGACATTGTTTTGCCCTCATTTTGCCCAGCTCCGACGCACCGGGTAGAAAAAGCTCTCCATACGCTGGATCTGGTGAGAGCACTCAGGAGATATGTATCTCGGACGGCATCCTTTAGGCAGACGGACACGCTGTTTATCCTCCCTGAGGGTCGCAGGAAGGGACTCGCTGCGTCTAGGTCAACTTTAGCTAGATGGATACGGGTAACCATTCAAGAGGCCTACCGCATCAGAGGCGCGGTGGTTCCCGCAGGAATCAGGGCTCACTCCACCAGAGCAGTGGGTGCTTCCTGGGCTCTTCGGCATCAGGCTTCGGCGGAACAGGTTTGTAAGGCGGCAACCTGGTCCAGTTTGCATACTTTTTCAAAACATTATAATGTCCATACTCAGGCGTCAGCGGATGCTAGCCTGGGTAGAAGGATTCTTCAGGGCGCGGTAGCGCACCTATGAGCAATGCCTATGTATAATTGCACTGTGGAGTCAGTTTCCCACCCAAGTGGACTGCTTTGGGACGTCCCACAGTCCTGTGTCCCCCAATGAGACGAAGGAGAAATACGGATTTTTGTGTTACTCACCGTAAAATCCTTTTCTCCGAGACGCTCATTGGGGGACACAGCACCCTCCCTTATAGCCGGATGGCTTTGCTTTCTAAGCTAATTTTGTTTGCTTGGGTCTATATCAGTAGATTTACTTCTGGATATATTGTACCTGTATTAACACTGATTTTTGTTTTAGCCTCCTACTGCTTTTTGCACTAAACTGGGTTTGCCTGCGGCCAGTGCTGAGGTGTATACGGCGGAGGAGGAGCTAACCTTTTTTTATGTTTACTTAGTGTCAGCCTCCTAGTGGCAGTAGCATACACCCACAGTCCTGTGTCCCCCAATGAGCGTCTCGGAGAAAAGGATTTTACGGTGAGTAACACAAAAATCCGTATTTTTTGCACTGCTGTGCTCCCGTTGGGGAACTCCCCAAGTGGATTTGATGGCATCCAGGTTCGATGCCAAGTTACCGACTTTCATGTCCAGGTACAAGGACCCGAAGGCTGTGGCGGTGGACGCTCTGGTGGCTCTTTTGGACCAATTAGAGCTAATCTATAAAAGGTGTTCCCGCCGATACCCTTACTTCCTCTGGGGTTGTGTCGGACCAGACTGGAGAGAATCCCGGCTATTGTAAGGTTCTGTGTACATGTTCCTGAAACTCAGTTTGTTCGTCAGCCATTTTACTTTCTGTCTTGCTGCAGCTATCTTGCCCTCAGTCAAAATGGAGTTTCCAGCTTGCATGTTCCCGTCCTGATTCTCTCCTTTTGCTTCTTAAGCAGCCACAGCTGAGCAATCAGTGCTTCAGAATCTAGCCTGCAGTGAACCTGTGATCTGACCCCTGAAGCCTTGGACCTTGTACTCCAGCTATTCCTACTGAGGAACTCTGAAGCACTTGTGGACTCTGAACCCTGCTCTTTGAAAGACCCACGTTTGCATGGACTTACGGTAACAGAGAAGAAGATCCTGAACCTGTTGTGGAGAGTGATTGCTGAGCTTAGATTACTCTGGCCTGCTGTGTCTCCTGCTTCTGTGTCTGCAAACTGTGTGACTATTTTTGCCAACTTGTATGAAGTAATACAGGACTTTCTATATCAAACCTGTGTCTCATGTATTTTCATCGCACCCAAGCACAAGACGCTATATGAACTGTACTACATACATTACAAGATTCTGAAGCCAAACGTTAGTGTCTGCTGGGTCTGGAAAGGCTGTGTCTGCTGTAACTGTGGATATCGGATGTCCGGTTGTACTTTCTGTGATGACAGTGGTTGTGACTTCTCACAACCATTCCAGGTGAGCAATTCCCTTAAGTGTTTTTTTTTTCTGCAGTGTTACCACAGGTAAACACTATTGTTTTTTTTTTTCTTTTCTCTTTTTTGTCTGCTATAACTGTGGATATCAGATGTCCGGTTGAACTTCTGTGATGATAGTGGTTGTGACTTGTCACAACCATTCCAGGTGAGCAGTTCCCTTAATTTTTTTTTTCTCTCTGCAGTGTTACCACAGGTAAACACTATTGTTTTTTTTTTTTTCCCTTTCCTCTTCTTCCAGTACTCCTGTCTTGAAAGATCTGGAAAATGGAGGCCCGCATAAAGGAACTTTGCGGAGTGACTGATAATATCCTTGCAGATTTGCAGAATATAAAGACCCGTTTTACAAATCTACAGGACCTCACTAATCACAATTTGCAAGTGTTTGGACAGACTGCCCAGGATTTGCGAGCCAGGATTGAGGTTCTAGAAGGGCGAGTCCAGGCTCCTGCCGTAGCCCCGAGTTCTGGGATTCCCAAGTTGCCCCCTTTTCGTTTTGGCGGTGAACGTGAGAAATTCAGGGGATTTATTAATCAATGCAATCTTTTTTTTTTCCGCACATGCTTCACAATTTCCCACTGAACGATCTAAGGTGCTTACTATAATTATGTTGCTTACCAACAAGGCTTTGATGTGGGCAAACCCTCTGATTGAGACTGAGGATGATTGTTTGAATCACCTTGATGATTTTATTTCAGCCATGGGGCAGGTGTTTGATGACCCCAATCGAGGTGCAACAGCTGAAGCAGCCATGTTAGCTTTGCGCCAAGGTAAGCACTCGGTAGCTGAATATGCCTTGGATTTCAGGAGATGGGCCCTTGATACCACCTGGGACAGTTCTGCCAAAAAATCTATTTTTCGAAAGGGGTTATCTCCACTGATTAAGGATGAACTTGCTCGTGCCGACCCTCCCACTGCGTTAGGTGATTTTATTAACTACTGCATCCGTATTGATACTCGTCTGACTGAACGCAGGCAAGAGAGATGGTTCGAAAGCAATCGCACTAACCTTTTCCTACCTTCCTCTCCAGCTAAGGAACCTTTGAGTAGGATTACACGGGAATCCTGAACCCATGCAGGTAGACTCTTTACAACGACGGGTTAGTGATGCACGCAAGGAACATCGTTTTAAGAGAATCTATGTTTCTATTGTGGTAAGTCAGGGCACTTCATTATAAACTGCCCCAGCCGTTCTCGTAAGACTACTGCAGCACTCATTCACTGTGAGTGTTGCGAGAGGGGATCTGTCAGGTCCGAGCCTCAGGCTCCAGAGAGATCTGCAGCAACAGATCTTGATTTCTCGGACTTAAACTCCGTTACCTCTGAGGACGTTGACTGTGTAAACGCTGCCATTTTTCAAGTTTCCTCAGCGGTGTCCCAGCTGAGTTGTAAGAAAAACAATTCTCATTGCTTTCTTTCCATCAAACTCTGGGTTGACTCAACTTGGGTGTCTAGCTCTGCTATGATTGACTCAGGGGCAAGTGGAAATTTTATGGATGTCTCCTTTGCTCTGAAACAGGGGATACGTTCAGTGAAGAAGGCTACTCCAGTACAGATGGAAACTGTGGATGGCTCCCTGCTGACCTCTGGACCAGTGGATCAGGAAACAGAGCCTTTGAGGGTTCTTATGGGTAAAGATCATCAAGAGAAACTGTCCTTTATGCTTATCTCTTCTCCCCACTTTCCCATTATTCTAGGGCTACCATGGCTGCAGGCTCAGAATCCTACCATTAACTGGGAGACCAAGGAATTACACTTTCCAGAGAAACAGATGAGTTCAAAAGTTTCAGCTTGCTCTGTTCCTAAAGGAACCATGTCAGTCCCTGAACTACCAGCTGTATACCAGGACTATGTGGATTTATGTGACAAGAAGAATGCTGACCAGCTTCCTCCTCACCGTCCATATGATTGTCCAATTGAATTATTGCCTGGAGCAGAGATACCTTTTGGTAAGATCTACCCCCTGGCGGGGCCCGAGCTAAAGGCTTTAAAGGATTACATAGACGAAAATCTAGCCAAGGGCTTCATACGCCCCTCTTCATCTCCTGCAGGTGCACCCATCTTCTTTGTAAAGAAGAAAGATGGATCTCTGAGACCCTGCGTAGACTATAGGGAACTCAATAAGGTTACTATTAGAAACCGTTATCCATTGCCTTTAATCCTGAGTTATTGGAGAGAGTGCGACATGCCAAAATTTTCTCTAAACTAGATCTTCGTGGGGCCTATAACTTAGTCCGTATTAGACCTGGGGATGAATGGAAGACTGCATTCAGGTCACGCTATGTACACTTTGAATATCTAGTTATGCCTTTTGGTCTGAGTACCGCCCCAGCCACTTTCCAACACTTGGTGAATGACATCTTCAGGGATCTCCTAGATACATTGTGGTAATTTATTTGGATGATATTCTAATTTTTTCTAACTCCACAGAGGAACATCATGGACATGTGAGAATGGTCTTGGAACGTCTAAGACAAAATCATCTTTACATCAAACTTGAAAAGTGTGAATTCCATAAGACCGAAATTCAATTTCTGGGGTATGTACTGTCTACACAAGGAATTAGTATGGATGGAAGCAAAACCCAAGCCATCAAGGATTGGCCAAGTCCTAGAAATGTGAAGGAGGTACAGCGCTTCATCGGGTTTGCCAACTTCTATAGACGTTTCATTAGAAATCTCTCTGAGGTAGTGTCACCTATCACCCAACTTACCCGGAAAGAGTCTAGGTTCTCCTGGACTCCCCAAGCCCAGGAAGCATTTTCCCGTCTAAAAGATAAATTTACCACTGCACCTATCCTAGTACATCCCAACCCCGAGCTTGCCTTCATAATAGAGGTGGATGCTTCAGACTGTGCCGTTGGAGCTATACTCTCTCAGAGAACAGGTGAGAAGAATGTCTTGCATCCCTGTGCCTTCTTTCAGCTGCAGATGGAAGGAAGAGAGCCACAGTATTCATTACTGATGGGTAGGCGGAGCCCCAGATCAGGATGTTACCTCAGATCAAAAGAGTGCTGACTGGCTGGCCCCTCCAGCTTGGGCTCCTCCTACTCAGCTCCAGTCTAAGATTTGAGGTCCAGAGGATGGTCGCTGCTAATGCAGCTCCTCAGAAGATTTTATTATTTTATATTCGGACAGGAGACTTGGATCACTAGTTGGTCTAGAGGTCTCAGGGGTACCAGCGCTGCTGTACCCCAACCTCTCCCTTGGCGGATCTGTATTTACTCAAAGTCCCTGCAGAATCCTTGCCGGCCCTGGGGGATGAGGAGAGCTTCCCTGGCGGGACGCAAACCACACGTGCGGTCACTGCGTTCCTCGCCCTGGGGGGAAGCATGGGCACAGCGCCAGAAACCCCTGAGGGTCCTGTGGCGCTTTGGCTGGTGAGTACTCCACACAAAATTTTATTATTAATGTGTGAGTGCTTTAGCGTCTGATGGCAGCGCTATTACATGTATATCAGTATGCTTCAGCGCTGCGGTGACAGCGCTATTACATGTTTATCAATGTATTTCACCAGCCTCTCCCTTGGCGGATCTGTAACTACATAATGGTCCCTGCAGAATCCTTGCCGGCCCTGGGGGATGAGGAGAGTTTCCCTGGCGGGGGCGCAAACCACACACTGGGGTCACTACGCTTCCCGCCCTGGGGGGAAGCATGGGCATAGCGCCAGAAACCCCTGAGGGTCCCTGTGGCGCTAAGCTGGTGAGTACTCCACACAATTTTTATTATAATAATGTGTGAGTGCTTCAGCGCTGCGGTGACAGCGCTGTTACAAGTAGATGTGGTGATCTTTTGTCCGCAGGCAGATACCTGCAGGACAGAGAGGGAGCAGGAGCGGGGAGTTCGCGCTCAATATTTGAGCTGGCGGGGGGCGTGGCCTAACTTTTCCCGGTCTTCTGAGCAGGAAGACGCGCGCTCTGGCGTTTCTCCTGCGACTTCCTCACTGTGGCGGCCATTACACAGGCTCCTGGGCTCCTCAGACCGCTCCTCTCCTCATAAGACACCACGGCCAGCTGGGTGAGTGCTGATTCCTCACCCGCAGCGCAGCGATCGCTATCCTGCAGCTGCAGTCTCATTAGAGACATAAAATTGGCTGGGGCTCACAAACATATATATTGTGGTGAGTTTGCAATATTAACCCCTCTGAGGGTTATTTCTACCAGCTAAATTTTTTGACTGAATACCGCTGGGGTAACCCTGCCTGGTGGAGCGTTAACCCTTCAGCGTATAAAAAAAAAAAAAAAAAAAAACGCATAGTTTTTGCTGGTATTACCGCTTTGACCTGCTCATACAGGTGAGACATGTCTGAACAGAGTTCAGATGCCGCGGACCACGTCCCAGTGCCATTGCGGCAATCAGATACGCAGGCCTCCACAGCGTCTAGCGCTGCGGTCGACAGCGGTGGAAAAATTGGAGATATCGCTCGATCGATCAACAACTTGTCTGACCTTTTAGGTCAATATGTGTCTGCTAATTCCTCTCAGAGGAAGCGACGCAGGCCGTTACCGGCCTCTACACGGAGCGAGTCAGAGTATCTGATATTGGGCAGAGTTCCCCTTTAAATTCGGATGGAGAAATATCCGATTCAGATGCGGACGAGCCGCAGGGGCGTTCCTCTATGGCGAAGCGTACGGAGGCATTAATTGAAGCCATGAGAGATATATTACAGTTACCGGAGGAGGTAACTAGTCGTCCTGGTAAATCAGCACGCATGTTCCAGGAGTCCCGTGCTTCGCGTACAACATTGCCAGCTCTGGATGAGCTTAATAGTGTAATAAAGGAGGAACGTCTATGTCCAGATAAGCGTTTTCATGGAACGCATTTCTTGGATACACTTTATCCTTGCTCTGCGGAGTCAAAGGCTAATTGGACTTCTGCTCCTGAGGTGGATGTGTCTTTATCTCAGCTTAGTAAATCCTCACTACTCCCTATTAAGGGAAAAGCGAGCTTACAGGAGCCTTTGGATAGAAAAACAGAGTTGGCGGCAAAAGCAAGCTATGAGGCTGCGGGTCATGGATTCCGAGCAGTGCTAGGATCCATGTGTGCTGCTAGAGCTTCTCTAGGCTGGTTGGCACGTCTGAAGACGGAGTTGCAAAATGAATCTCCGTTATCTGAGATACGGGAAACTTGTGAATGGTTGGAAACGGCAGCCTGTTATATCTTTGATGCCGGTCTGGATACGGCATCTCTGCTGGCCAAAGCGCAAGCTTCAGCGGTCACAGTCAGAAGAGCTTTATGGCTCAGACAGTGGGCCGGGGACGCAGTTTCCAAAAAGGGTTGTTGGCTTTACCTTACAAGGGTGGCCATCTTTTTGGATCCGACCTCACAGAGCTGATTTCCAAGGCTAAGGCGAAGGAATCAGCATTACCACAGCGTAGGGCCATGGCCTCGGTGTCCAGTAAGCCTGGTGTCTATAGTGGTCGGCGGTCCTTTCGGGGCCGAGGACGATCTAGTCACTCCTCGTGGGGATCGGGTCGTCCTTCCTTCTCAGGAAAGAAATCCTCTCAGAAAACTCGTACTCCCTGGAAGCAGAGTTTCCGCCAGGACAAGCGGGAACTTGACAAGAAGCCCGCAAAGTCGAATTGACGCCAGGGGTCCACTCGAGGATTCTCGAGTGGGGGGTCGCCTGCTTCTTTTCAAGGCGACTTGGATGGCTCGCGTTCCAGATTCCTGGGTAACGCGGATAGTGTCGGCAGGCTATTTCATAGAGTTTGCTTCTCGACCCCCAAATGTTTTTTGTCAGTCTCCGTTCCGTCGGAACCCGAGCTTGTTGTCGCTCTACAGCGAGAGGTCGAATCTCTGCTACAAAAGGGTGTAGTGATACCGGTTCCGTCAGAGGACCGAGGGAAAGGTTTTTATTCCAACCTTTTTATAGTTCCCAAAAAGGAGAACAAATTTCGCCCGATTCTGGATCTCAAGCGATTAAACCGGCATGTCCATGCCCGGAAATTTCGCATGGAGTCGCTTCGCTCCGTTGTGGCAGCTCTGTCACAGAACGATTTTCTGGTGTCAATCGACATTCGCGACGCCTATTTGCATATTCCCATCGGAAAGGCTCATCAGCGCTTTCTTCGATTTGCCATAGGTCAGAATCATTACCAGTTCGTGGCTCTGCCGTTCGGCTTAGCCTCAGCGCCAAGGGTCTTTACAAAAATTCTGGCGCCCCTCATGGCAATCCTTCGAAGACAGGGATTACGATTCTCCCTTATCTGGACGATCTTTTGATCGTGGCTTCCTCGGAGGAGGAGGCGTTGACGGCTCGGGATTTGTCTCTTCAGTTTCTGAAGGACTTCGGTTGGCTGGTCAATTGGGAGAAGTCGTCCCTGGAACCATCGAGGACAATCCTCTTTTTGGGAATGCATCTCGACACGTTTCGGTCGGTAGTTTCCCTACCACCAGACAAACAGTCATGTCTTCTTCGACATGTACAGATTATGAAATCCTCAACGGCAATGTCCCTTCGGAAGTGTATGCGTCTTCTGGGACTGATGGTGGCGTCCATGGAGGCAATTCCTTTTGCCCAGTTCCATTCCAGGACTCTCCAAAGGTTCATCTTGAGTCGATGGAACCAGTCGCAATCGCTGGATTGCAGTGTCACCATTTCTCGCGCGGTGCGGGATTCTCTAGAATGGTGGTTACGTCCAGGGGCATTCTCCCTGGGGAAGTCTTTCCTCCCTCCGAAGTGGTCAGTCATAACCACCGATGCCAGCCTGACGGGCTGGGGGGGTGTTTGGAACAATCTCTGGATTCAGGGGGTATGGTCATCGGAAGAGTCTGTTCTTCCGATCAACATCCTGGAATTGAGGGCGATTTTCCTTTGCCTCCAACATTGGACGGTCCCTTTGAGCGGTCTGCCAGTCCGAGTGCAGACAGACAATGCGACGGCTGTCGCGTATATCAATCACCAAGGTGGGACAAGGAGTTCCAGACTCATGGTAGAGGTGTCCCGAATTTTGATTTGGGCAGAGGCCAGTGTACCAGCCATTTCGGCGATTCACATTCCAGGGGTTCAGAATATTACAGCGGACTTTCTCAGTCGCAGAAGGATGGATCCCGGGGAATGGAGTCTCCACCCGGAAGTTTTTGCACTCCTGTGCTCTCGCTGGGGAACCCCACAAGTGGATTTGATGGCATCCAGGTCCAATGCCAAGTTACCGACGTTCATGTCCAGGTGCAAGGACCCGAAGGCTGTGGCGGTGGATGCTCTAGTGGCTCAGTGGGATCAGTTCGAGCTGATCTATGTATTCCCGCCGATATCCTTACTTCCTCTAGTACTGCGTCGGATCAGACTAGAGAGAATTCCAGCTATTTTGATAGCTCCAGACTGGCCAAGAAGGGTGTGGTTCTCGACAATAATGTCGCTGTTGGCGGCACCTCCTTTTCCACTCCCTCTTCAACCGGACTTGTTGACTCAGGGGCCCGTTTGTCATCCGGACTTGATGTCCCTGCGTTTGACGGCGTGGCTCTTGAGACCGAAATCTTGACCCGTAGAGGTTTCTCAGCCGAGGTCATTGCTACCCTTCGTGCTGCAAGAAGTCCGGCTACTACTAGGATTTACCACAAAATTTGGGAAACCTTCTTTTCGTGGTGTTTGGGGTCTTCTCGGAACCCGAGAAAATTTTCCATTCCCAACCTGTTGGCTTTTCTGCAGCATGGGCTAGACAAGGGTTTGGCAGTCAGCACCCTGAAAGGTCAGATTTCTGCTCTGTCCTTATTGTTCCGGAGAACCATTGCTTCAAATAGAGACGTGCTCTCCTTTTTCCGAGGTATATCTCGTAAGTTCCCGCCGCGGAAGGCTCCCGTGTCTCCTTGGCGGCTCAACCTTGTTTTGGAGGCTCTTCAGCATAAACCTTTTGAGCCTATGGTTTCTGCTAGCCTTTCTTTACTTTCTTGGAAGGTGGCTTTTCTTGTTGCAGTCACTTCCTTGAGGAGAGTTTCTGAGTTGGCAGCTCTTTCTTGTTCGCCTCCTTTTCTGGAGTTTTTTCCGGATCATGTAGTGCTTCGCACTCGGGGTGATTTTTTGCCTAAAGTGGTGTCACAATTTCATGTCAACCAGGATATTGTGTTGCCTTCATTCTGCCCGGATCCGAAGAATGTGAAAGAGCGAGCTTTACACACATTGGATTTAGTGCGGGCCTTGAAGTTTTATCTATCTATTACTCAAGGTTTTCGTAAGACGGACTCCCTATTTGTGGTTCCAGTCGGTCGTCGGCGTGGTCAACGAGCTTCCAAGGATTCTATAGCTCGTTGGATTCGGTCAGCTATATTGGAAGCTTATCGTCTTCAGGGTGAATCTTGCCCGATTAAGATTCAAGCCCATTCCACGAGGGCTGTGGCTTCATCGTGGGCTTTTCACCAAGGTGCTTCGGCAGTGCAGCTCTGCCGGGCGGCAACTTGGCGTTCTGTCCACACGTTTACAAAGTTTTATAAAGTGGACGTCAGTGCTTCCGCTGATGCAGCCCTCGGACGTAGGGTTCTGCAGGCGGCTGTAGTTTAAAGTTCTAGATGAACTTGTGTTTAGCGCTGGTTGCGCTTTTTTGTTAAGGTTGTTGGGTTTCTGCCTTTTGTTGGTTTTTCCCACCCTTATTTTTGAACTGCTTTGGGACGTCCCATCAGTAATGAATACTGTGGCTCTCTTCCTTCCATCTGCAGCTGAAACACGGATTTTGGTAAGAACTTACCTGTAAAATCCTTTTCAGCGAAGGAAGGAAGAGAGACACAGCACCCTCCCAAGGCAGAAGTGTGTTGATGTTTTCAGATGCAGCGCGACCCTTATCTGATAGCGATTATCTGGGCTGAGGTCAGCGCGCTAAGGCTCTGTTCCAGCATCGCCAGCTCATCGCAGTAGTCAGGTTCCGTGAGTAGTACCTGGAACTCTGTGGTTTTTGGCTTTCTTTGCATGCATAACCTGTATCCTTGTGTTTTTTCTCTGAAGTTTCTTCAGAAGGGGTTATGTTGCTCCGCTGGTGATCTTGGCTCTTTTCCTAAAAGCTTTGGTACGACTGGAGCTGAGTAGGAGGAGCCCGAGCTGGAGGGGCCAGCCAGTCAGCACTCTTTTGATCTGAGGTAACATCCTGATCTGGGGCTCCGCCTACCCATCAGTAATGAATACTGTGTCTCTCTTCCTTCCTTCGCTGAAAAGGATTTTACAGGTAAGTTCTTACCAAAATCCGTGTTTTCCCAGCAGTTGTCTTCGGCTGAGAGGAACTACGATGTGGGCAATAGAGAATTGTTGGCCATTATTGCCGCCTTCAAAGAATGGAGACACCTTCTTCAGGGAGCTGCACAGCAAATAGTCGTCCTGACAGACCATCGTAACCTTGAGTTTATCAGGTCGGCTAAGTGCCTGACTCCTCGCCAGGCTCGCTGGAATCTTTTCTTAAACCAATTTAATTTTATCATTTCTTATAGACCAGGATCGCGCAATGGAAAGGCTGATGCACTCTCTAGGATTTACTCAGCAGAGACACGTCCAATTACTCCTCCTAAGACTATTCTTCCTGACTCTAGATTCCTAGGAGTAATTCATAATCAAGACCTACTTAAGGACATCAAGGAAGCATACCATGCGGATTCCTTTTTGGCACAACCCCCAAGGGACGTAAGTCTTGACTTTAAGAATGGTGTGTGGATTCAGGGACAACGCCTGTATATTCCTGAAACAGTCAGATTGAGAGTATTGCAACTCATTCACGATTCCAAGATAGCTGGGCATAGAGGAATTCTAAAGACACAGGAATTTCTTTCTCGTTTCTTTTGGTGGCCCACTTGCAGGAAGGATGTTTTAAACTATGTCACTTCATGTGAAGTTTGTGCAAGATGCAAAACACCTCGCTCCTCACCAACTGGTCTGTTACAGCCTCTTCCCACCCCGTCCCGCCCGTGGGGATCCATTTCTATGGACTTCATTGTGGAGTTACCAACCTCTCAAGGGAAGAACACCATTCTAGTGGTGGTTGACCGTCTAACAAAGGCAGCTCATTTTATTCCTTGTGTCGGCTTACCCACTGCAAAACAGACATCAGATCTGATGATTAAAGATGTGTTTCGCTTACATGGAGTACCGGATGAGGTTATTTCGGATCGAGGGGTGCAATTCACTTCTAGGTTTTGGCAAAATTTCTGTGCAGCATTGGACATTAAAGTAAACCTTTCTTCTGCTTTTCATCCCCAGACTAATGGACAGACCGAACGAACCAATCAAACCCTGGAGCAGTATCTCCGCTGCTTTATCTGCCACCTACAGGATGATTGGGTGGATCTACTTCCATTAGCTGAGTTCTCGTATAACAACTCTCAGAGTGCCTCCACTAAGCAGTCTCCTTTTTACTCTAATCTAGGTTATCATCCTAACATTCTACCACGATTTCCCATAGAAACGCCTTTACCAGCAGTGGCTGAAAGAATCACGTCTTTACAGAAGAATATGGATCTTCTAAAGGAGAATCTGGAATCGGCTCAGGAAAGGTACAAGAAAGCAGCAGATAAGTTTCGTAAACCTGCACCAGCTTTCAAGGTAGGAGACTTGGTCTGGCTGTCAACCAGAAATCTTAAGTTAAGGATTCCATCGTCTAAGCTGGGACATAAGTACATTGGACCTTATAAAATCAGTAAAATTATAAGTGCCGTTGCTTGTCGTCTTCAACTGCCCAGAACTATGAGAATCCACCCTGTCTTTCATGTATCCCTACTAAAGGCTGCGACACCCAATACGTTTCCTGGACGTTCTTCTCCTTGCCCTGACCCAGTGCTAGTCGATGGTCAGGAAGAATTTGTGGTGGAAAGGATTTTAGATTCCAGGTTGTATAGAAATCAGTTACAATATCTGATTAAATGGCAGGGCTACCCAGTGGAGGACAACTCATGGGAACCAGTCAATAACGTTAATGCTCCTCGCTTGCTCCGTCAGTTTCATCAGAGGTACCCACACAAGCATGGTCTGAGGTCATCCGGAGGTTGTCCCTAAGGGGGGAGTAATGTAAGGTTCTGTGTACATGTTCCTGAAACTCAGTTTGTTCGTCAGCCATTTTACTTTCTGTCTTGCTGCAGCTATCTTGCCCTCAGTCAAAATGGAGTTTCCAGCTTGCATGTTCCCGCCCTGATTCTCTCCTTTTGCTTCTTAAGCAGCCACAGCTGAGCAATCAGTGCTTCAGAATCTAGCCTGCAGTGAACCTGTGATCTGACCCCTGAAGCCTTGGACCTTGTACTCCAGCTATTCCTACTGAGGAACTCTGAAGCACTTGTGGACTCTGAACCCTGCTCTTTGAAAGACACACGTTTGCATGGACTTACGGTAACAGAGAAGAAGATCCTGAACCTGTTGTGGAGAGTGATTGCTGAGCTTAGATTACTCTGGCCTGCTGTGTCTCCTGCTTCTGTGTCTGCAAACTGTGTGACTATTTTTGCCAACTTGTATGAAGTAATACAGGACTTTCTATATCAAACCTGTGTCTCATGTATTTTCATCGCACCCAAGCACAAGACGCTATATGAACTGTACTACATACATTACAGCTATGTTGATAGCCCCAGATTGGCCAATGAGGACGTGGTTCTCAACACTGGTGTCGCTTCTGACAGCGCCTCCTTTTCCTTTTTCTCTTCGTCCGGACCTGTTACCCAAGGGCCCGTTCGTCATCCGGACCTGAGGTCTCTGCGTTTGACGGCGTGGCTCTTGAGACCAAAATATTAACCGTCAAGGTTTTTCAGCCAGAGTCATTGCCACTTTTTGGGCTGCCAGAGGTCCAACTACTACTAGGATTTATCACAAAATCTTGGGAAGCCTTCTTTTTGTGGTGTTCAGGTTCTTCAAGGAACCCGAGGATTCTTTCCATTCCCAATTTGTTGGCCTTTTGCAGTACGGGCTGGACAAGGTTTTGGCAGTTAGCACCCTGAAGGGTCAGGTTTTTTCGGAAGGCTATCGCCTCGCGTAGGAGCGTACGTTCCTTTTTTTCGCGGAAGTAACCCGTCAGTTTCCGCCGCGGAACACCTGTGTCGCCTTGGCGGCTCAATCTTGTATTGGAAGCTCTTCAACATGGGCCTTTTGAGTCTATGGTCTCTGCTAGCTTTCCTTTGTTATTTTGGAAGGTTGCCTTTCTAGTGGCGGTCACCTTTTTGAAAAAGGTTTTTCTGAGTTGGCGGCTCTTTCTTGTTTGCCTCCTTTCCTGGAGTTTCACCGGATCGTGTAGTACTTTGCACACGGGGCGACTTCCTACCTAAGGTGCCCTCGCTCTGTCCGGAGCCGAGGAATATGAAGGAACGGGCCTTGCACAAATTGGATTTGGTGCGGGCTTTGAAGTTCCATTTGTTTATTACTCAAAATTTCCGGAAGTCGGAACTCCCGGTGATTCCAGCAGGTCGTCAGCGTGGTCAACGAGCTTCCAAGGACTCTATAGCTCGTTGGATTCGGTCGGCCTTTTTAGAGGCTTACCGACTTAAAAGCAAACCTTGCCCGATTTAGATTCGAGCTCACTCCACGAGGGCTGTGGCTTCCTCGTGGGTCTTTCATCAAGGGGCCTCGGCAGCTCAGCTCTGCCGAGCGGCGACCTGGCGTTCTGTCCACACGTTTATACATTTTTATAAGGTGGACGTCAGTACTTCCGCTGCTGCGGCCTTAGGACGTAGGGTCCTGCAGGCGGCCGTAGCTTAAAGTTCTAGTTAACTTGTATTTGGCGCCTATTGCGCATTTATCTAGGTTGTTGGGATTCTGCCTATTTTGGTTTTTTCCCACCCTAGTTTTTGGACTGCTTTGGGACGTCCCACTAGTTATGACTAGTGTGTCTCTCTTCCTTCCACCTGCTGCTGAAAGACGGATTTTGTTAAGAACTTACCTGTAAAATCCTTTTCAGCGAAGGAAGGAAGAGAGACACAGCTCCCTCCCATGGCAGAAGTGTGTTGTTGTTTTCAGATGCGGCGTGACCCTTCTCTGATAGCGATTATCTGGGATGAGGTCGACGCGCTAAGGCTCTGTTCCAGCATCGCCAGCTCATCGCAGTGATCAGGTCCAGTGAGTAGTACCTGGAACTGTGTGGTTTTTTGCCTATATGCATGCATAACCTGTGTTTTTGTGTTTCTTTCTCTGAATTCCTTCAGAAGGGGTTATGTTGCTCCGCTGGTGATATTGCTCTTTGTGATGATACTGCAAGCTTCATTTCTTGTGCTGTTTCCAGAACTTTCCCCATAGTACTACAACCCCCACCGTTTGCAAGCACAGGGCAAAGTTACCCCTCCCTCCTTTTCTCTGCAGCTCACGCTTCCCTTCCCCCCTCCCAACTTGCAGTCAAGCTCAGTGTAACCTGAGCTACCAGTGCTGGAAGTTTTGCCGCTTCACCGCAGGGTCCCTATTGTCAGCAACATGTGCTGTCCCTACCCTAGCAGCCATTTTGGAGACTTCATTCTGTTTTGGTTATAACACGGTGGGGATTTGCGTCAGAAACACGAAAGTTACTGTTTTGAAGCCTGCGTCCATGGGCATCGTTCCCGTGGTACTGGTGAACCCGTAACTCCAACAGAACCCGAGAAATGGAATTCTCGGATTCCCCATGAACTAGCTCAGCCAAGTTTGGACTCATTTGAACTGTCATTTTAAAGTAAGATCATTGATAGGTCTGCCATTATTCTGCTAGAGTTCCCCGCTGAGTTATGGTCCTTATGACTTTCCAGAGCTTCAAACCAGACTTCCATCCCTGGGGAGGTGGCCAGAAACCCAGCCCCTTTTCGTGAGGTCAGCAGCCCCAGGTATAAGTCTGGCAGTGAGCCCCCCCAGGCAGTCCTGGCTGTGATGTCCTGACTAAAGGTACTGCCACACTAAGCTATCCCGCTAGCGATCTCGTTAGCGTTGCATACTAATGAGATCGCTAGCGGGATTGTTTCTATATCGCTAAATGCTGCCGCATTTAGCGATATAGTTAACGACGCTATCGCCGTTAGCGATCTTCTTAACGACTTTAGCGGTACAAAAGTACCGCTAAATCGCTAAGAAAAGGTGCCACACAGCGATTAGATACTTACCCAGCGGGAGCGCCAGCGATTGAAATAGGGTCCGGAACGATTCCAGCGACGAGCGAGATCACAGCAGGAAGCTCGTCGCTGGAAGCTGCCGCACTGAACAATATCGCTAACGGGATCGCTAAATAGTGACGTTTTTTAGCGATCCCGTTAGCGATATTGTTTAGTGTGGCATACCCTTAAGAGATCTGCAAATGAACTATGACGTGTGGCTCCTTCCCCAGCCTGGCTTGCCTGTAAATGATCTAACAACCATGTGAGTGATTTTCATCTGTAATCCTATTTTATTTTATAACTGCATTTGTACATAACGATATTGTCTCAGTTTGTTCCATCTTTTATATTGTATAAGCACTGCCTGTCTTTTTAAGGAATAAACCTATAAATTTATTAGTTTGTTTCTCCTGCTCTATAAACGAATTTGCACGCGCCTGAAGTACTACGCTACTGTTTTGGGGTTGCTACGGACCCTCTGATAAATTGTTCCAAGTAAACCGTGGCTGGTGGCAGCTATAAAGAAGGGGTGTAAAGTGTTGACCTATGGGGTGGCGTTGGCGGTGACGGAGCGGGTTTTATAAGTGTATTACCCGGCTGCGGCTTGGAGTAATTATAATTCCCTCACTGCAGCGTGCCCAATAGCCAGCACACATCCAAGTGACCCGTCTGGCGACTAATTATCCTAGGTGCAGTTCCCTGACTGACCTGAGGGTAAGGGGGGCGCCAGAGAGCTGCAAGTTCCTAAGTGGAAGTGGGATAATTATAAATCCCTGCAGTTTACTGGGTCGGACGGCAGCAGCCGTCGTGTGGGTGCACCGTTTCATCACACTCTTCCTTAAGCTTGTGTACAACTGGAGAGCTGAGTAGGAGGAGCCCGAGCTGGAGGGGCCGGTCAACACTCTTTTTAATCTGAGGTGTCTATCTCATCTGGGCTCCACCTACCCACTAGTTATGACTAGTGTGTCTCCCTTCCTTCGCTGAAAAGGATTTTACAGGTAAGTTCTTACCAAAATCCGTCTTTTTTCATTTTACACACCTGATAACACAAGATCCACCATTCACAATAGGTGATGTCACAGCTCACCTCCTCCCCCTCCTGTACAACAGCGTCTACAATCTGTGCGCATTTTGAGAGAGGACAGGGCACAGGCTGCTAATCCGCGGGGTCTGTCATTTCAGGTTCTGCACAGCAGCAGTTTCCTACACTTGCTGTCGGTTCTCTTTACTCTCTCCAGGGGTCTCGCTGGACTGCATCCCCCATTATTCATATGTAAGGTAATTTGGCTGCAGATGAAGGTTATAAAGGATTTCTTCCATGCACCGCTTCTGTTTATGAGTTGTGCCTAGTATTACAGCTTTGGCTGTAGGACGTGGCCATTGAATTCAGCAGACTCCTTGCAGACAGGCGCAGGGCCTATTTTCTTTCTAAAAAATGTCTTCTTTTTTTCCCTTGCTCACAGTTTCAACATCTCTTGCCCAGGCTTGTACTGGAAGCCAGAGAAGAAGGGTTAATGGAGGAAGACGAGGAGGAGACCCCTACCCTGTGCCGATCAATGCTTTTTCCTTCGGCGGGCTGGAAGGAAGCTGCGGTCAGGCTATGGCACCAGAGTCACTTCAAGAAACTGCTAACAGAGCAGACTTTTCAGGTCAGTGTTCACATAGGTGATCGCCCAGTTATACGTCTCTATGTGGCTGACTCCAGGAGGGGTTGTCACGAAGATTTCCCAAAGCATTGCGACAACTCTGCCGGTTTCACACGTCTGACATTCATAATCCAAAAATGGACCTAATATAGACATATATGAGACCTGAGCCAGTGCGAAAAAGTGGTGAATATCAGATGTGTGAAACCAGCATAGGAGATGGTTCTATATTGTCACGTTCAGGAATCCAGCAAAGTTTGATGACAACTTCTGTGGCAAGTGGAATAGTATCTAAATAGGTTGTCACACAACTTTCCTTTGACAAACCATTCTGAAATAAGTCGTTTCATAATTTAAGTGGGTGACCATCCCTGGAGGGCTGTGATGGTGGCCAAAAATGTCATCTGTTAGATGTAACTGTATAGTAACCGTGTGCGATTTGTAGTTATCTTTCAGAGATTGGCTGCAGTGGGAGATGGAGCTGGGATCAGATAAGGATCCTTTATGTGACACTGACAGGTAAATCTATGCCCATAAGCACAGATAAATGTCCACACACACTGGATTTGCTGTGGAAAATCTCTGCAGGAAATCTGCACCAAGTGATGCATGTTTTGGTCAGGATTTCCCTGTAGATTATTCCAAAATCATTGCTTTTCGCATTACATTGCACTGAGACTTCAGATAATCTGCAGCAAAGTCACCAGCAATTGTATTTTGATGCAAGAAGTTGGCAAATCTGCATTATTTCTGCTGCGTGTTCTCCCTTCTTACGTTTTCTGGACCTTCTCTCGCACACTCTCTGCAGACCCGAATACCAACGCTGGGCTTTGAATTACTGCTTTCTCCCAGAATCTTCCACAAAAGGCGGCTGTGGAAATGATTTGGTGGCTGCATGTTCCATAATGGTGGAAGTTCTGCTAGAATTTGGCTGCAGGTGAGACCTTGTCCCGTATGATCCGTATCTATAATTTTTTTTGTAAGACCCCCGATCCGTTGTGTTATTTTCTTGTAGATCTGAATCGAGCGCAGGTCATCAGCCGCCTCACACTCGCACAGGGATGGCCGATATCGTGTGTCGTTTGCAGGTAGGTTCTTGATGCCTTTGATACTGGGCTTATGCCATCCTGAACACATTAGCCATCTGTAATACATCCTACAGACGTGGGGTCAATCAGGAATATCTAGTTTGATCAAATATGAACTATTAAAGGGCTCCCCTGCTCAGGATCCCCATCTAGTAACCACAGAGGAGAGTCACTGAAAAGTGTCCGACTTGCCGTGGGGTTACACATGGTACGTCGAAGGCTGACTTTTCTGGTGGCGCCGCAGAGGAATCCCTGCCGGATTCATATATTACTAGTTATCGCTACTAAAAAGAGTGTCCAAAGTGCAGAAACCCCTTAACCACCGGAGGTATTTTCGTTTTTTCGCTCCCCTTCTTCCCAGAGCCATAACTTTTTTATTTTTCCGTTAATATGGCCATGTGAGGGCTTGTTTTTTGCGGGACGAGTTGTACTTTTGAACGACACCATTGGTTTTACCGTGTTGTGTACTAGAAAAGAAGAAAAAAATTATAAATGCGCTGAAATTGCAAAAAAAGTGCAATCCCACACTTGTTTTTTGTTTGGCTTTTTTAGTAGTTTCACTAAATGCTAAAACTGACCTGCCATTATGATTCTTCAGGTCATTACGAGTTTATAGACACCAAATGTGTCTAGGTTCTTTTTTATCTAAGTGGTGAAAAAAAATTCCAAACTTTGTTAAAAAAAAATTCTGCCATTTTCCGATAACCGTAGCGTCTCCATTTTTTGTGATCTCTGACTTATTTTTTGCGTGCCGAGCTGAAGTTTTTAGTGATACCATTTTGGTGCAGATACAATCTTTTGATCTCCCGTTATTGCATTTTAATGCAATGTCGCGGCGACCAAAAAAACGTAATTCTGGCGTTTTTACTTTTTTTCTCACTACGCCATTTAGCTATCAGGTTAATCCTTTTTTTATTGATAGATCTGGCGATTCTGAACACGGCGATGCCAAATATGTGTATGTTTGATTTTTTTATTGTTTTATTTTGAATGGGGCAAAAGGGGGTGATTTGAATATTTTTAAAAACAAACATTTTTTTCTCCTTCGCCTCATTGGGGGACACAGACCATGGGTGTTATGCTGCTGCCACCAAGAGGCTGACACTAAGTAATACAAAGAAAGTTAGCTCCTGCTCTGCAGTATATACCCTCATGCTGGCTCCCAGAGAACCAGTTCTTGCTTAGTGTCCGTAGGAGGCACACTGGTCTGGTCTTCAGACCATAATTTCTCCTTCGTCTCATTGGGGGACACAGGACTGTGGGTGTATGCCACTGCCGCTAGGAGGCTGACACTAAGTAGATATAAAAAAAGGTTAGCTCCTCCTCCGCCGTATACACCTCGACACTGGCCGCAGGCGAACCCAGTTCATGCTTAGTGTCTGATGGAGGCACACGTCTGGTTTCTTCCAGACCATTTTTTTTTCCCCTTTCCCACGGAGACGAGATAGGGGCGACGGACCCTTTTGATGGGGTCCGATCTCCCCAAACCATCAACGGGCGAGCACGTGGAGTGTCGCCTCCATGTATCCTCTCCCGCAACGTGGGACACGAATGCCGGTCTCAGCCCTGACCACCCTAGAGTATTGAAACCCTAGGCTCTACAGAGGCAAAAGGGTAGTCCGTGCGGCCCCCACTGCACCACCAATGCTAGACTGCGGTGCTGCAAGGAGGCGGACGGTCCCTCTCCTCATCCCTGAAGGAATGATGGAGTTAGGGTGCCTGCACCGTCCCTTTGTTTTCTACAAAGCCCCCCTGCGCTCCTCTGCACTCCGCTCCGCCGCACCGCCGCATCCAAATCATTGCGGCACAGATCCAGCATGTCCAGAAGGGCTAAAACTCACACGGTGCTGTATACCGCATGCATTGCCTGTAGGTCCCCTTTTCCGCATGCCCAGGTTAATCGGGTCTGCGAAGCCTGTGACTCCGAACGTGCCCAGGAGCCCTCCCCTATAACTGTGCCCAGTGCATCAGGTCCACCGGAATGGGCCCTGTCTCTGTCTCAATCTATGGCATCATTAATGAGAGCAATCGAGTCCCTTCAAGCTCCCGATAGGAGCAGGGACAGTGGTTCACCTGTCTTGGCCATGTCTCAGGAAACTCCGGCCTGCATGGGCCACTCTCTCACCAGACAGATGCGGGGGAAGCGAACCCACACTGCGTCGCCTGTGCCATCCAGGGCCTCGGCATCTATCAGTTCCGTTTCTCGCTCTCCCTCACCTGTGGAGGCGAGTGACCAAAGTTCGGACTCCAATTCCGAAGGGTCCCTCAATCTAGAGGCACCGAATTGTCAAGAGACAATTGATAGTCTCATTGAAGCAATCAATCAAACCCTGGGGGTAGATGATGAATCCACCTCGGCCTCTGGTCATAAGGTGTCCTTCAAACGAGCCAGGCAAACTCATAAGGTTTTTGGCGCTCACCCTGAGTTAGAGGACCTAGTGCAGCGCCACCGGGAAAAGCCGGACAAGCACTTTTCAGGACAAAAGGCTCTCAATACCAGATATCCTTTTTGCCAATGAGCTTCTTAAGAAATGGGCGGAATCTCCTGCGGTCGACCCTCCGGTGTCGCGTTTAGCGTCTAAGACGCTCCTCTCCCTTCCCAACGGTTCCTCGATCAAAGATCCAACGGACTGTCTGTTGAAAGCTTGGCTCGCTCGGTGTTTGAGGCATCAGGCTCTGCCCTCTCTCCCTCTTTTGCAGCGACTTGGGTTGCTAAGGCCATGATATCCTGGTCGGAGTGTCTAAATAGAGCCCTCCACGGTATGTAGGTGCCGTCAGAGGTAACTGAGATCTCTAATCAGATCGCTCTTGCAGGAGACTTTTTGAATAATGCTTCCATGGATGCGGCAAATTGCACAGCACTAGCTGCGGCCAACGCGATTGCTATTAGGAGAGCCTTGTGGTTGAGGACTTGGCGGGCGGACTCAACCTCAAAAAAGTCACTTAAGTCCTTACCGTATCAGAGTGGCCGGTTATTTGGCGAGAGACTGGATCAGCTCATATCTGATGCTACAGGAGGGAAAAGCAGTTTCCTTCCTCAGCAGAAAATTAGACAGCCCTTTCGCCGACAGCTTCAGCCTCAGTTTAGGGCCTTTCGCAACCCAGGTTGGGCCGCGGCAGCCAGCTCCGGCGGCTCAGGTCGACCTAATCAGGCCAGAGATCGTCAGGTCTCCTACAAGAACAACCCTTTGGGAAGGATGCGATCTCAACAGCCATGATCTAGAGGGTCTAGGTCCCAAAGATTTTCGGCCAAATGACTGGAGGCAGGATCCGGTCAATTCATCCAGAGTGGGTGGCCGCCTACTCTGATTTCGCCCCACCTGGCTATCGGTCACTCACGACAAGTGGGTCAGGGAGTTAGTCTCCTCTGGGTACAAGATAGAGTTTATCAGCCTTCCCTCAAATAGTTTTTTTCCCTCGCGCCTTCCCAAAGAAGAATCCCGGGTTCGCGCCTTGTTCAAGGCGGTCGAATCTCTTCGGCGCAGCGGGGTTATTATTCCTGTACCGGAGGTCGAGAGAGGTCAGGGGTTCTATTCCAACCTGTTCATAGTACCCAAGAAAGACGGCACTGTAAGGCCCATTCTGGACCTAAAACGTCTGAACAGGTTTGTCAGAATTGACATTTCCGAATGGAGTCTTTCCGCTCGGTCATTGCAGCCATGGAAAAGGGGGAATTTCTAGCGTGAATAGACATCCAGGATGCCTATCTTCACATCCCCATATTCCCCCCTCATCAGAGATTTCTACGGTTTGCCATCAGCAACCTTCACTTTCAATTCGCAGCCTTGCCCTTCGGGCTAGCCACAGCCCCCAGGGTGTTCACAAAGGTTATGGCTGCCGTTGTGTCCATTCTGCACTCCCGGGGGATAGTCATCTTGCCATATTTAGACGATCTCCTCGTCAAGGGTCCGTCTTTTCAAGCCTGCGAGGAAAGTGTCAGCATTACGCTAGACACCCTGGTTCGCCTGGGGTGGCTGGTGAATCTGAAAAAATCATCTCCCGTGCCATCTCGGAAGATCACCTTTTTAGGGATGATTTTCGACACCGCTCGAGGGTTGATAATCCTCCCTCGGGACAAGGCCCTAGTTCTCCGTCAGGAGGTACGGATCCTTCGCCAGCTGATTCCTCACACCATCCGGTTTTGCATGAGTGTCTTAGGAAGGATGGTGGCGGCAATCAAGGCCATTCCGTTTGCCCAATTTCATCTCCGCTCCCTTCAGCATGCCCTCTTGGCAGCGTGGGACGGGAGCCCTTACTCTCTCAAACTCCGGTGCCGTTTGTCTCTGCAGGTCAGACACGTGGTGGACAAGGAGCACCACTCTTCAACAGGGGCGATATTTTCCCCCAGTCCATTGGCTGATAGTCACAACGGACGCCAGCCTTCTCGGATGGGGAGCAGTGTTTCGCCACTACACAACCCAGGGATCTTGGTCCCTGCAGGAATCAACCCTCCCGATCAATATTCTAGAGATTTGAGCTGTTCGGCTGGCTCTGAGGCATTTTCACCATCATCTGGCTGGCCGCCCTGTCTGAATACAATCGGACAATGCCACGGCTGTGGCATACATAAATCATCAGGGAGGTACCCGCAGCACGGCGGCCATGCATGAGGTGAAACATATTCTGACCTGGGCTGAAAGAAATCACTCTGTGATATCGGCGGTCCACAATCCGGGCGAGGAGAACTGGGCAGCGGATTTCCTCAGCCGTCGGGTATAGCATCAGGGGAATGGTCACTACATCCCGATGTTTTTCAGCAGATATGCCTACGCTGGGGAACCCCAGATGTGGACCTGATGGCCTCCAGGATAAACGCCAAGGTACCCAACTTCGTCTCCCGGTACCGGGATCCGCAGGCAATTGCAGTGGACGCCCTGGTTCTACCGTGGAATCAGTTTCACCTCCCGTACTTGTTTCCACCGATAGCTCTGCTCCCAAGGGTGATCAGAAAGATCAGGATAGAGGGGGTCCCAGCGATATTAATTGCTCCGGATTGGCCGTGTCGCTCATGGTACGCAGAGCTGGTACAGTTGCTCGCCGACGCACCCTGCCGTCTTCCAGAACGTGCGGACCTTCTCTCCCAGGGCCCAGTTTACCACCAGAACTCAGCGGTCCTGTGTTTGACGGTATTCTGTCCCCGGGGCCTGTGGCTGTAAATATGGCTCTGTGAGATGCCGGATCTCTTTCACCTTACTCACAATTGGCGACGATCGCAGATAGCTTAACTCAGCTGCAGGCACGCATGTTATGAAGAATCCAGAAGAGACTTTGATTTCTTTAAGAATTCTTGTTGAATGCATACAAACAGCAGCAGGTAAAAAAGACTTTCTTCAGACAGACTGAAAACACATGTGATTCTGATAAAATCAAGATGGAGAATGAAACACAGGAGAAAGAAGAAGGAAATGACATCACACCAGAAGAGGGAGACAGAGAGACAGAAGGGACAAACTTGATGTAAAGGGAGGATTTCAGCTATGCAAACACAGGGACACATAGCAACAGTAAACAATATGAGAGACTGCAATACAGCATGTAAAATGCACAGGACAGTCTGTAAAATGTCTCATTCATGGGACATAACACTCCCCGTCTGAAATCTATAGATTTCATAATTTTATGATGTCCACTGGAGATGTCACTGTAGACCTGAAAGACAAAAGGAAAAAACAAGCATGCAGGTAATAACAACAACAGTTGAAGTCCAATTGGCATGGTCCAATGTTCAGTTGGAGGCATGAAGTCCTCAACAGCGGAATATTCCGAGTCCAAACGAAAACCCATCTTCGGATTGGGGAAGCCGCAACGTGCAAACACTTCCACCAACCAATAATCCGCTGGAGAAAGTTAAAATATTACAATGTTCCAACACAGCTGCAGGAGTATATGGCGGTAGGCTCCCCGCCGTGAGCTGAGTTCAGAGATGAAGCTAAGATCATGTGACTCCTGCTCGAAGGAGCCAGCAGATGATTTGCCTGAAATGTATGTCAGCAGATAGGATGGCTGACCAGCTGAAAGGATGTCCAGGGTAAAGAGAGCTCAGCCTCTGTACCTTTTTGCCGGTTTCTGAAGCGCTGGGAGAGGCTCCTGCAGCTGTAGTCTTCGTAGACACATCGTAAGAAAGGTAGACTTGTCTCTTGATGACTGTTGAAAGAGTCTTTACAGAACTACGGGGCAGGACTTGTTGTAAGGCCTTTAGAGACTTCTTCGCCGTCTCCCATCTTTGCTGTCTCTGAGATGGTAGCATAGTGTTCCCGTTGATATCCGGAGTAGCAAGCTGTCTCAGTGGTACCCTGCCTAGAACTGCGATGGGTGTCTTAAACCCGAGAGGACCGTCGATGCTGTTTTCAACAGTCGAGGCTCTCGTTCGATAGCAAGTTCCTTACAGGGTGATGCTTGGGAAGTGAACGTGTCTTGTTCAACATCCGCTAGAGAGCTGAGGCTGAATTGCGTGGGGAAAACGCTGGCACCATCGGTCAGAGGTAGGCTGTTGAGAGAGGGGCTCTCACTCTGAGCACTGAAGTCTAGCATGGCTTCGGTTTGACCAGGCTTGTGATGGAGATGGGTATCAAAGGTTGGGAACTTAGCAGTTACTTGCTGTGGATCCCTTGGCAACTTAGTCTTTGCTGGAAGAGAAGGTGAGGGAGCTACCCAGCTGTTATAGTTGTCTTCGGTGGGTTTGATGCTCATGACCCTGATGATCACTTTGTCTCCCTCTGTAGGTAGTGAGTTGTTGTCCTTGGTTGAAGGATCGAATGCTGTTATCTCGAGGTTGTAGTGTCGAGGATAAAGCGGACTTGAAATATCGGATGGTTGCCGTTGACACGTAGTGTCGTTTGACTTCTCCTTCATCCATTGGTGACGTGAGTATGACAGGGAGGACAAGTCGTTGTCATCTGACGTAATAACGGTTTTGTAAGAGGAGATGTCGTTCTGATTCTTTGTCTGGTCACTACAGACATTGCCAATGATGACCCAGCCCAACTCGAGGCGCTGGGCATATGGTTCATTGAGTAGTCCGTGGATTTGTTGACGCATCTTGTGCAGTCGTATAATGTCTCTGCCGAGGAGAATTAGGATGTCTGCCTTATCATCCAGGGTGGCATCTCTTTGGCTATCATTCTGAGATGAGGATGCTGAAGAGCGACTTCTGGTGTTGGGATTTCTTCCCTATTGAATGGTATTTGGTTACACTCTACAAGCGTGGGTAGTGGTATCTCCGTGGCGCCTTTCTCAAGAGAAGTTATTATGAGGCCACTGGCCCTTCTTCCAGAGGTTTGTAAAACGCCGCTGCAGGTGCCCAAGGTGTAGGGATAGACGTCTCCTTTTAAGTCAAACAAGTCAAAGAGCTCTGACCTGGCTAATGATTTGTTGCTCTGGTCATCCAGGCTAACGTACACCTTGACTGCCTTCTCTGGATGGCCCTTAGGATACACCCATGACAGGCAAATCTTCGCACAGGACTTGTCTCGAAGACCTTCTCCACAGACATCGGTGCATGAGGAAGATACCGCAACATGGCTTGTCACTTGGTCTGTACTCTCCCCGCCATGGCTTGTGGTGGGAGAAGGTGAAGACGCAGAGTCAGGCTGTGATGGATGGAGCGCCTGTACGTGGTCTTCGCTGTCGCACTCTAGACACTTGATGGGGATGACACAGTCCTTAGCAAGATGTTCGGTAGAGGGCAGCACCTGAAGCATACTCCAAACTTCTTCAAGAGCTCCTTTCGTTCTTGAAGGGGCTTCTTCCTGAAACCGATGCACTTCTTCAGGGGATGTGGCAGTTGGTGAATTGGACACTGGCGATTAGGATTCTCAACCTTCTCACCTTTGTCGCTCTTATCTTGTGATACTGAAGGTGCCGGAAGAACATCAGTCTTCTTGATGGACATTGGAGCTTGGTGGCTCCTGTAGTTAAGACGTGGACTGTCGTGTTTAGTAGATGAAACAGGGTCGCTGTGTTCTCCATAGGAAAAACTTGGATCAGTCTTACAGTCTGCAATATTTTCGATGAACTCGCAGAAGTAGGAAAATGGAGGGAGGAGACTTGGTTTTCCCTTTTGTATTTTGATCCAAGCATGGCCCACTTATTTTGGATATTGGACGGCAGCTTGGAAACTATTGGGGTTACCCCATGAGCAGTGTCCAGGTAGCTGAGGCCAGGAAGGTATGGGTCTGCTTTGGCCAGCTGAAGCTCTAACAGGAGGTCGCTGAGCTCTTGGAACCTTGTACTGTCTTTATTAGATACCTTTGGAAAATCCTCTAGTCGTTTGAACAGGGCCCTTTCTATGACCTCAGGACTGCCATAGCTTCTTTCTAGCCTCTTCCATGCAGCAGTGAGACCAGCAATGGGATTACTGATGTGGACAGATTTAAGTCTCTTGACCCGATCCGTGGATTGTGGCCCAAGCCACCTGATTAGCAGGTCTAGCTCTTCAGCGGCGGTGATGCCGAGATCACTGATCGTGGTTTCAAAGGTACACTTCCAACCCCTGTAGTTCTCAGGTTTATCGTCAAACTCTGTAAGACCGGTCTTAGTTAGATCACGCCGAATCATGTACCTTGCAAGGGCAGTCGTATCAGCATTTACCGATTTTGGAAGGACCGATGCTGGCTGGATAGCTTTGTTCATACAGTCTGTAATTTGACCTGGGAACGCAGGTACATATGGGGCAGTGTAGCGTTCAGTCCATTAACTGGCTTAATGAGCTTAGTTTCTGCTACACATGGGACTGGAATTGTGTGATTGACCGGAGTGTGGTGACTGGCCTGCATATTGGCCTGTACGTAGGATTCTGAGTATAAGATTTGGTGATTTGCAGGTTTCTGGTACATTTCGGTGCACAGAGGTGGATCAGGATACAAGATTGGCAGCGTATTGTAATTGTACTGACCTTGGGTGCAGGATGGGAATAAACGCTCTGTGTCCTGTTGTCTCAGGGGAGCATCAGTGTGGTCAGGAAGGATTGCAGGAGCAGGGATACGCTGTGTTGGCTTTGTACATAGTCTCTAGTACGCTTAAGAGGGTCTTCAGTATCAAAAACACTTAAACTGATGCTGTCTCCTTGGCTCCCACTGATGGCTTGTTCCAGGACCTTTAACTTTGCCATGGCTATGGCGTGTTGGCGTTCCTTCTCTAGGGCCTCTAGGGCAGCTTGTATTTTAGTGGCCTCAGTTTTCATCTCAGTTTCCTTCTCTAGGGCCTCTAGGGCAGCTTGTATTTTAGTGGCCTCTAGGGCAGCTTGTATTTTAGTTGCCTTAGTTTTCATTTCAGTTTCCTTTTGAGCAAAGGCAGCTTGTATTTTAGTGGCCTCAGCTTCCGCACGTGCTTTTATGAGCTGTTCGCTGAGGGTTGAGGATTTTGAAGAGCGTGACTTAGATGTTCGCTTTGACTGTCTGGCAGAGCCAGAAATGCAAGATGACATCTCGGCTATTAGTGCGATCTTGCCTCTGTTTTGGCTTTTATATCGCGCACCATGATTTCTCTCTCAGAGTTAAGTTTTTGGAAAGCTTGCAGCTCTTTGCAGGTAACTGATGGGTTAAGTCTTTTTAACACTGCGATATATTGGTCTGTTATTTCTGCATAACATTGATAATCTGAACACAGTTGTGCGAGAGCTCCCTCCAGTGGTCGTTGGAGAGAAGCAGGCTGAGATAGGCTATTTATGTGGCATAAGAGTTTTTGCCATAGCTCTGCTGTTGCACGGAGAAGATCATGTTTACTGGATTCTAGATTCTCCCTTATTTTCCATGTTGGCTTTGTGACACGTCTAGCCTTCTCACTAAATGGTGGATCAGGGTCTATGCACTCTTCCTCTGACAATGGGTCTGGCAGAGACCGTGTAGTCATTCCTTCAGCCATCCTGCTGCACAGGGAGAAGGGGAGCTGTATAGACTCTTATATGTTGAGAGCGGATGCTCTGCAGGAAGTTCTGTAGCTTTATAGAAGCTGTGGGTTTTACAGATGAATCTGAAGAGTCTTTTTTACTATTCTGTCCCCGGGGCCTGTGGCTGTAAATATGGCTCTGTGAGATGCCGGATCTCTTTCACCTTACTTACAATTGGCGACGATCGCAGATAGCTTAACTCAGCTGCAGGCACGCATGTTATGAAGAATCCAGAAGAGACTTTGATTTCTTTAAGAATTCTTGTTGAATGCATACAAACAGCAGCAGGTAAAAAAGACTTTCTTCAGACAGACTGAAAACACATGTGATTTTGATAAAATCAAGATGGAGAATGAAACACAGGAGAAAGAAGAAGGAAATGACATCACACCAGAAGAGGGAGACAGAGAGACAGAAGGGACAAACTTGATGTAAAGGGAGGATTTCAGCTATGCAAACACAGGGACACATAGCAACAGTAAACAATATGAGAGACTGCAATACAGCATGTAAAATGCACAGGACAGTCTGTAAAATGTCTCATTCATGGGACATAACAGACGGCCTGGCCGTTGAATCTTGGATCCTGACCAGGGCTGGATTCTCCCGGAAGGTCGCTGCCACAATGGCTAGCGCCTGAAAACCCGCCTCGGCTCGTATCTACCACCATACTTGGAAGGTCTTCTTTACATGTTGCAGGGAACATGGTTATTCCCCACTTCAGTTTTCGATTCCCAACATTCTGGCATTTCTCCAAGCGGGCCTAGATTCAGGCCTAGCGCCAAGCAATCTTAGACGACAGATATCAGCCTTGTCTGTTCTTTTTCAGCGTAAAATCGCTACTAATTTACAAGTTAAGACCTTTATTCAGGGGGTTGTCCATATAGTGCCCCCCTACAGGGCTCCCTTAGACGACTGGGATCTCAACCTTGTTCTGGGAGTTCTGCAGGAATCTCAATTTGAGCCTCTTCAGGAGGTTTCCTTGACATACCTTTCTTGGAAGGTGGTGTTTTTGGTAGCCATAACATCCATAAGGCGGGTCTCGGAGCTGGTGGCACTATCTTGCCGAGCTCCGTACTTACTTTTTCATCACGATAAGGTGGTGCTCAGGCCAACACCACCTTTTTTGCCTAAGGTCGTGTCCTCATTTCATATCAATGAGGACATTGTTTTGCCCAGCGCCGACGCACCGGGTGGAGAAAACTCTCCATACGCTGGATCTAGTGACAGCACTCAGGAGATATGTACCTCGGACAGCATCCTTTCGGCAGACGGACACGCTGTTCATCCTCCCCGAAGGTCGCAGGAAGGGACTCGCTGCATCAAGATCAACTTTGGCTAGATGGATACGGTTAATCATTCAGGAGGCCTACCGCATCAGAGGCGCTGTGGTTCCTGTAGGAATCAGGGCTCACTCCACCAGAGCAGTGGGTGCCTCCTGGGCTCTTCGGCATCAGGCTTCGGCGGAACAGGTTTGTAAGGCGGCAACCTGGTCCAGTCTGCATAGTTTCTCTAAACATTATAATATCCATACTCAGGCTTCAGCGGATGCAAGTCTGGGTAGAAGGGTTCTTCAGGGCGCGGTAGCGCACCTATAGGCAATGCCTGGTTACGACTTATACTGTGGAGTCGGTATCCCACCCAAGGGACTGCTTTGGGACGTCCCACAGTCCTGTGTCCCCCAATGAGACGAAGGAGAAATACGGATTTTTATGTTACTCACAGTAAAATCCTTTTCTCCGAGACGCTCATTGGGGTACACAGCACCCACCCTGATAGCCAGATGGCTTCGTTTTTGAGTTAATTCTATTTTTGTCTGTTCCATTGGGTTTTATTTCTGGATATATTGTACCTGTGTTGACACTGATTTACGTTTTGTCCTCCTACTGCTTTTTGCACTAAACTGGGTTCGCCTGCGGCCAGTGTCGAGGTGTATATGGCGGAGGAGGAGCTAACCTTTTTTTATATCTACTTAGTGTCAGCCTCCTAGCGGCAGTAGCATACACCCACAGTCCTGTGTCCCCCAATGAGCGTCTCGGAGAAAAGGATTTTACGGTGAGTAACACAAAAATCCGTATTTTTTATTTTATTTTTTATTCTATTTTTTACTACTTTTTCCAAGGATGACAGGGTCGACGTATCCTTTCAAGGGTCTGATCTCCCCAAACCAACAACAGGCGAGCACGTGTCGCCTCCACAATTCCTTTCCTGCGACGTGCAAGCCATGCCTGAGCTTTCTTTTCTTTTAGGGGCGACGGGTCCCTTCAGGGCACCGTTCTCCCCGCACCAGCAACAGATGGGTTGCCTCTGTACCCCTTTTGAAGCCAGGCTACAGCCAGACAACAGCCCTGTCCCTATCCTAGGGCAGTGAACTCCTGGGATGTACAGAGGCATCCATGGCGTCCATGCGGCCCCCACTGCACCACCACTGATAGAACAGCGGTGATGGAAGGAGGCGGACGGTCCCTCTCCACCTCCCTGACAAGTGGATGGAGAGTTCCCTGCACCGTCCACGTGGCACCGGCAGAAAGTCTGAACTCTGCGCTCATGCGGCTACCTCCCCATCACCCTTGATGTACAGCAGCGTTGGCAGGAAGGTCTTTCCCCCTCTTCTCTGACCTCAAGAGTGGGTAGATGGCATCACCGTCCACGCTGCAGCCTGATCATCCACGGCGGCTCCATGCCGGGACGCGCACCGCTGGTAAGGGAGGCTGGTGATGGGCTCCTGCAGCAGGGTTTTCGGCGCTCCCACGCGGCGTCTCCCTCCCCCGGGTAACGCTCCCGCTGGCTGCAGAAATTTAGGCCCCGGCTTGGGCCTATTCATGGAGCAATCCATGAAGCTCTGCCGACTGGATGACATCGCAGCCGTGGCCCCCTGATCTGGCGCTTCTCGCTTACTGCGAGACTTTGCAGCCTCTGCAACTCCTGGCGGCCATCTTGGTCCACCCGGCTCGCTTACAGGGGTGACGGCTTTGCAGGACATGATGCTGCGCCAGGCAAGGAATGCATCGGTGGCGTTTTTTAAAGGGGCACAGCGGATCTGCGGCACAGGACCTGGGTAAGAGCATGAACCTGCAGCAGACACATCAGTCACATTGACACGTTGCAGGTTAACCAAACATCATGTTGCGGTGGACATTTGAATCTATGCCCACCATCTATGGACGCCACTGAACTTTGTAGATTACATGGTCTTAATGGCTCTTAACTCTCTAGTAGGCCCAGCTGAAAAGAATGGACACTTTTTTGCGCAGGAGCCCTTCGCCGCTGCTGAAACAAGTGTATCTAGCCCCCTGAGCTGGCTCGTTGCCGTTGCAGTCCACGGCGCCACTAACCAAAGCGATACAGTCCCTCCTCTATCAGCCAGGACTGTTGCCAACTGCTTGGGAGGATTCATCTGCTCTAGATAACACAGGGGCGACGGATCTCTTAAGGGCTCCGCTCTCCCCAAACCTACAACAGGCGGGAACGCAGAGTGTCGCCTCCACGCACCCCCTCCTGCCGCCGAGCCCGAGGTACCTAGTCCCCCTGAATGGGCTTTGTCATTTGGCAATCCATGGATTCTCTGGTCGATACAATTGAATCCCTCAGTGATCCCTCCAGGTTTAGGAGCGTTCCCATGACTGTTGTAGATGGATCATCCTCTACAAAACGGATCCGTAGTACGTCACTGGGATCTGTAGCGATCAGAGTTCTGAGTATGTATAGGATGTTTCCTTGAATCCGGTCTCTCCAGAATTGCAGGAACCATGTCAACCAGTGTCTGGAGGTTGACGAGGACTCCGCTCTGGATCATGCCATGCTCACTGCCTGAGCCCACATACAAAGGGAGGGATACCGACATCAGCATACTATTACGCCTGATGTTGGAAAGGGGTTAATATCGCAACCCTCCATCTTTTGCCTCTCTGTAGAAATTAATGTTGTCTTTCCTCCGCATCGTACAGGAGTTGGTCTGCGATTTGCTCACTCAGTCACACTCGGGTAATGTCAAACAGACGAATTTCCTTTTCAACATCTTCCATCGAAGGTTAGAAGTCTCTTCAGGCAGTAGGACGAGTGCCCAACTAAGACGACACGGAGACCTTGCCACGTGCGCCAGGTAGACCTCCATCATCAATGGGCAGCGCGTACCTACTGAACGTATACTGATGCCCGATAATGACACTGTGGATCACATACACAGTGAGAGCGGTGCTTGCACACTATGCCGGATTACTGATGCTTTTAGTCTTCGTACTTAGGATCCTCCTGGGACTTCCGCCTATGTTCCTGATCGGCACATCCTCAGAGAGGGGTAACGCTCGTCTGGACTGTGAGGACCTCTTCAGATTCATCAATAAGGAATTGGTGAGATAATGATGCACTTAATTTATCTGCACACGTGGATTTTACCTACAGGACATAAAATACCATCTCGTTACAGAAAAACATTGGTCAGCGAGGCTGCGCTCTGCCATATGACATCACCGCTCACTTTTTCAGGGTAAGGCAGAGTTTATGCATCGTAGTTCTGTTATATATACACGTTCTTTATTTCTGAAGACTGCGGATAACTCGTTTCTTTTTTTTTTTTTGCAGGGTTTGCTTGGGGCCAGTGCAAAGTGCGAGGATCTGAGTGACGCAGTGAATTGTATACTCCGTGCCGCTCATGCACAATGTCCCCTCATCCTGACATCCGCTGCGGTATGTCGGTGCATTTTTAATTCCATAGTTTACCTCTCGACGCCTTAGCTTAATGACCACCTCTGCCGTCTTATCAGCGGTGGCCAGTTTGCTATAGAATTTGCTAGCGCCGCTCTGAAATTAGCTGATCCGGCTTCAGTGCATTAGCAGAATGGCGTAGTGCTCAGTTCAAGCAAGAAGTGCGACCATGCTGTGTCAATCTTCAGGAGCACATCTGGAAAATTGGACAACCCCTTTAAATCTATTATTTGTGTGACTCTTTTTTTTGTTGCTGTAGCGTTGGTGGCCATGGCTGGGGCCTGCCATTGAGAGTCAGTGGAGCCGTCTGCATGGAGGGGACCTGCCAAAACAGATTGAGGTGCTGAGGGAAATACAGAGCGACGTGAACAGGTAAGTGACGGGTTGTCATCTCCGTCACTGGGGTCTCAACACTACAGACACTAATCCTTCTCTCTGGCTCATCAGATGCCTCGCACATCGCACATCTCTGCCCCTCACCGACACCTCGTGGTTATCAGCTGCCGTCCTGCATTTCACCATGAGAAGGAAAAAGATGGCATATGAGGAAATATTACAATTACTTGGCAGAAAACATGTTCAGGTGATATGATTGTAAAGATGGTCATACTGCAAATAAACAAGTGGTTTCTGGGTAGGAAGCCTCAGCTGCTGCGGCGGTGCTTAAGGGCATGTCTCAAGTGCTATAGACGACACCTAAAATATCGGAGGTGGTACTGTATCTGCAGCACCATTTGCCTCAGAAACCTTCTTCATTTTTCTTGCAGACGTTGGATTCTCTGCTATTCTTTTCCATTCTGGACCTCATCCCCGTGTTACTGGAGGTGACGCACTGATATTTTACTATAATTTTCATATGTATAAACTTTAAAGAAGGAATGGAAATGAAAACGTATATAATGGATTCCTCTTATGTTCTGATAGGAAGGAGAAAGACCTAAAAAAGCGCAAGAAAATTGTCTGTCCACTATACGTTGCCTGGAAGAATACGGGGGCAGCTGGGTGACGGCCTTTCAGCCCACCAAGGAAAAACGTGAGTAGAGATAATGACCTTGTGGGATCTCAACCACATGGAAGCATTTTAGCACCGTATCCCCCAAACTTACATAATTGTGGAGGGGTCTGGATCTTGCAGTTATTATACAACATCTTGGCAACTTGTACACTGCAGATCTTCAATTGGGACCTAAAAATGTACATACATTGACGAGGTAGAACGGATCATGTGCAGCCTACAAAATGTGCATATTAGGGCCGTATTACCAGATTCAGCAGGATGAGATACTAATATATATATGCATTTTTTTGCAGACGTGACCCTTCTGCAGCAGACGGCCCCGGACGCCATGCGTGACCTGGTTCCACTAGCTTTCTTCAGGTGCGTTCTTTGGCAGGAGGAGGTCGTCGTCTTCTCCATATCGCAGATGTCTCATGTTTCCGCCTCTGGTTACAGTTTGGCTTCTCATCTTCCCGTGGAGAGGACGGTATTGCAGCAGGACTTTGTGTGTGTGACGCTGGAGCTGTACGGCAGATTCCTCCAGCTTTTTGTAGATGGAAATCCAGTCCTGGATCAGGTACAGTAGCCCGGGGTCACCGTATAGGAACCCTGAGATCTATCCCCTACCTGGAAGCTTCCCTGGTGCGATGGCATGTGATATTATGCCAGCTAATCAGAAGAAATGCTCAGGATGCAGAAAGGTAGAAGGCATTTCTCAGGGCTCCAATCAAGTGGCTGATTTGCACCAACTCTAAATCTGTCTGTTCCATGTCTTCAGGTGGATACCAATGAAGTTTTCAGCCGCGGCCGTCACTTTCTGCTAAATTGTGTACGGAAGTGCCCATCGCCCAGCAGTGTATTCAGAAGCCGCCTTCCCCAGGTATGATCTAACTAATGGCGCCAGCCGCCATGTTACTGTCAGTATCACATCAGTCTGAACTTGGCCATTAGTGTACATGTCAGAATTCAAGTAAATTAGTAGTTTTTTCTTAGTGGTTGTCAATCTTTGGGAACATTTATTTTATATATATATATATATATATATTATATATATAATTATATTTTTTGCCCCAAATATATATGTATGTGTATGTATGTATATGTGTGTATATGTATATGTGTGTATGTATACACATACACACACGTATATACACATATTTGAGGCTAAAAAAAATGGTATTGCAGCTCATCCACAAAGCAACCTGTTTGAAACCCTTAATGTTATATCGCACGATACGTCATCACTAGAAGAATCGTGATCTCTTCATTGCTGTCTATTCTGCAGATTGCGGATTCCTGGGAGGAGAAGGACCCGGAGCTCGCTGCCCTGCTGAGAAATATCCTTCAGCCATCCCAAGATGAAGACATGTTTGATCAGCCGGATCTCTTCTAGGCCGTGAACTTTGTGACTTTTTACTTTAGCTTCATCCAGGGTAAGGATGTTCCCAGCTTAAAGTATAGAGAGGTTGCATTGTGGGAAACCATGAACATACCGGTGGTCCTCAGGACCCCCGACTAGATGGACAATCCCAGGAGAGCAGAGATTTCCATAAATAAATGACAAGTTATACTGAAAAATCGGTAACGTGTGAAGTGACATTTTCTGTTGGTGCCCCAATATCCATCACGGATCCATCAAAATAAATATTTATTCAAAATCTTTCATACCTGTTATCATAAATTAGTCGGGGTCTATGTACGCTCACTAGAGGGGAGGGTGCACTGCTCTGCAGCGACCTGTGTATTGTATAGTGTTAGGACGCAATTCCCACTGTCCTGTGGTTGTCCAGAGAGTCGCAGGGTGCACAACACCAGCCCAGCCCTTGTCACAGTGCTTTGTACAGACAAAAAAAAGTCTGGTGCCCATGGACGGGCTCTGTGCCACTTTGTACAAACTGTCTGCGCTTGCGGATCTGTACAGAAAACCCTAAAAGCAATATAAAAAGTACGCCCTCTGCGTCTTCTCTTCTTCCTCAGCTGGGGAGCTGCTGCTGCGGCGCAACTTCTGGTTTCATTGCTTGTCCTTCGCATGGTTCCGGAAGGAGCGTCCGGTTCTGTATCCGGGGGCTTTGCAGGGCTCTGGTTGAGCGGATGAACCATGGACATGTGAACATTGAGGTTATGGGCCTTCTCAAAGCGCTTTCCACACTGGTCACATGCAAACTCCAGGTCTGCCTCCGCCTTGTGCTTGGTCATGTGTATTTCAGAGACGCCCTCTGCCGGCATTGGAAACCGCACACTTCACATCTGATAGGAGAAAATACAAGGATTAGCCCGGCGGAAATGGACACAGGCAGCAAATCCAAAATTCACTGCACCTTCTCTGTCCTGTACCTGCACCTCCCCTGCCCTGTGCCTGCACCTCCCCTGCCCAGTGCCTGCATCTCCCCTGCCCCGTGTCAGCACCTCCCCTGCCCAGTGTCAGCACCTCCCCTGCCCTGTGCCTGCACCTCCCCTGCCCTGTGCCTGCACCTCCCCTGCCCTGTGCCTGCACCTCCCCTGCCCTGTGCCTGCACCTCCCCTGCCCTGTGCCTGCACCTCCCCTGCCCTGTGCCTGCACCTCTTCTGTCTTGTGCCTGCACCTCCCCTGGCTAGACTAAACCCAAAGACTCTGCAGTCACGTCCATACGTCCCCTGCTGGCTGATACGTATTCTGTAGGGGACAGATGGACGGGCGAGAGACTAAAGGGCAGGAAGAGGATGCAGGAATTGTGATAGTGACGATGAGGAAGAGAACAATGGAATATTATACACCACAGCAGAAAGTCTGGGAACATTTTCTGTGTATTGTAAGTCAGTCAGTCACAGACAGTAAGCTAAGGTATGGATACATTGCATATCACGTTGCATACATACAGGTGCATCTCACAAAATTAGAATATCATTAAGAAGTTAATTTATTTCAGTTCTTCAATACAAAAAGTGAAACTCATATTATATAGAGTCATTACAGACAGAGTGATCTATTTCACGTGTTTATCTCTGTTAATGTTGATGATTATGGCTTACAGCCAATGAAAACCCAAAAGTCATTATCTCAGTAAATTAGAATACTTTATAACACCAGTTGGAAAAATTATTTTAAAATACGAAATGTCCTACTGAAATGTATGTTCAGTAAATGCACTCAATACTTGGTCGCGGCTCCTTTTGCATCATTTAATGCATCAATGCGGCGTGGCATGAAGGAGATCAGCCTGTGGCACTGCTGAGGGGTTATGGAAGCCCAGGTTGCTTTGATATCAGCCTTCAGCTCGTCTGCATTGTTGGGTCTGGTGTCTCTCATCTTCCTCTTGACAATACTCCATAGATTCTTTGTGGGATTAAGGTCAGGCGAGTTTGCTGCCAATCAAGCACAGTGATACTGATGTGTATAAACCAGGTATTGGTACTTTTGGCAGTGTGGACGGGTGCCAAATCCTGCTGGAGAATGACATTTCCATCTCCAAAAAGCTTGTCGGCAGAGGGAAGCATGAAGTGCTCTGAAATTTCCTGTAGGAAGAGTGGAGAGGCCACAATCCAAGCTGCTGGAGGTCTAGTGTGAAGTTTCCACAATCACTGATGGTTTGCGGACATGTCATCTGCTGGTGTAGGGCCACTGTGTTTTATCAAGACCAAAGTCAGTGCAGCAGTCTACCAGGTTTCACTTTTTGTATTGAAGAACTGAAATAAATTAACTTTTTGATGATATTCTAATTTTATGAGATGCACCTGTAGATGTATGTACAGACACCCACCCATCCATACACCAAGACATACAGACCCCCACTGAGACAGCCACCCATACCCACTCATAAATACACACACCCAGAGATGTACGCGTACATCCAGAAAGACTCCACCCATCCATACAGACCCCTGCCGACACAGAATGACAACCACTCACTCCCTCCCCATTTAGAAACACATGCACCCATACACCAACACATTCTTACATACTGCCAAACACACCCATACACAAAAAAAATATATATACACACATAGCGGCATGTTAAAGTTTTGGCACCCCTGATCAAAATTACTTTTCTCCTTCGCCTCATTTGGGAACCGTTAAACAAGTTGAAGATGAAATGATCTCTAAAAGGCCTAAAAATAAATATGAAACATTTCCTTTCTATTTAAGGCAAAACAAATATTTCTTTGTATCTTTACATATTAAAAATTACAAAAAGAAAAATAAGCTGTTGCAAAAGTTTGGGCACCCTTGGAGATTTGTGTGCTCAGATCACTTTGACCAAGGTTTCCGACCTTAAAGAAGTTGTCCACTATTAAAACAACGTCTTGTCATACCTCTCGTTTGGCCCCGATAAAATAATAAAGCTTATATTCCCCTCTCGTGCTGGCGCCGTTCCCGCAGTGTCTCCACGGGGCTCCCGTGTGGTCGTTGTGACATGTGACCCCGACGCCCAATCTGCGCTGGCGTCACTGTTCCCACCTTTGGACAAATCAAATATGTAGAGGAAGTCCGGGCTGCGGGTGCCATCAATACCGTTTTGAGGTAGATACAATCTTCTGATTGTCTCTCAGAAAACGTAATACTGGCGGTTTGATTTTTTTCGTGTTACACCATTTATCAATTGGATGAATTATTTTTTTATTTTGATAGATGGGGCATTTCTGATAACAAATATGTGTATTTTTGAATTGTTTTGTTTTGAATGGTGCGATTTGAACTTTTATATTATTTTTTTTTTAATTTTTACTTGCTTCAATAGTCTTCTTAAGAGACTTTTAGCTACGATCTTCTGATTGCTTGTGTTGTACATAGAGATTCAGCCCTGCTTTGTGTAACAGAAATGCTCATCTGCTATGAACACCGGCCACTGGACGGCACGTATTACAGATCAACGATGACAACCACGGGGGTCTCCTACAGACTCCCAGTTGGCGGCTCGCGGTCATGTGACACGGTTGCCGATGGACCTGGTTTGTAATGCGCTTCCGGTGGGCTCATGTTAAATGCCGCTGTCAGAGATTAACAGCGGCATTTAACATATTAACAGCCGCAGGTGGATCGCGGTTCCACCCGCGGCTGTTGGGGGGACATGTCAGCTGATCAGATCAGTTGTCATGTGCCCAAAATGATGAGGGCTCAGCGCTGGAGCCCGCATCAAATGCCGGGACACGACCTATGATGTACCTATACATCATAGATCGTAAAGGGGTTAAAAGGTGAAAATATATTTATTTTTTTTATAAAAAGGCAAAGGAAATGTGTGTTCTTTAAATTGTACAATCAACACTATAGGGTCAGTCAAAACAATCCGTATTTTTGAGATGTGATATTTATACGACGTCGAGATCTATACTGTCCTGCAGTCCAGAAAATTATCTACTATAACAATATGTAGTATATAACTGCAGCTCACATGCAAAACCTGCACTGGAGAACAAAGATATGGGACCGGTCGGACACGGTGGTGAACCGTCCACTGACCCAGTGCGAGGATTAAGTGGTGTCACGATGCGTTTTTGGATTTGTGGCAGCTCTGGTTCCACTTTGATTTAAATGGAGCTTTTTTCCTTTCAGGACCTGTGGGGGTTAATGTCAGTTACCCTTGCTGGATCCCTGCTGCAACTGCAGAGTGGCTAGGTCAGCTGATGTGGGTGGTGACCACTCCCACCATCCTTTCAATAGTCACCTGATGCATCAGCTGACTATCGGTGATAGAGCACTCTATTGACCACGCCTGGAGGAAGGAGCTCTCTGGCTGCTGTGGTGTTTCAGCTGGTTTTGTGGTCTGTGTGCCTTTCTTCTGCTGTGCAGTGCTTTGCACCAGAGAAGGCTATTAAGCTAAGTTTGGTGTTTTTGTCTTTGTTTGTTTTTTGTTTGTCACTGTCCCCTGTGTCGTTCCATGTGCAGTGATGAGGCTAGCGCTCTTGCCGGGCAGTGCACTAGCCAAAGCAGTACTAGGTGACAGCGAGGGATGAGGTTCCTGACGGTGGTGTGGGGGAAGGACCCACTTAGGGCTTTAGGGGAGTACAGGGTCAGTCTCAGGTTTGAGCAGGAGGTGTCGATCCCTCATTTCCCTATCAGTAGGGCCTTCATCTCCCCAGTACTATCCCATTATGTGTGTGTTGTGCCGTCCGCTGAGCTACCCCCTGTGGGGTCGCTACATATCGTGACAGGCAGCCGCAGGGCACAGCTCTTTGTATATGGCATCATACATATGCATTTGCAGGACTAGATTGCTTGACATAAATATGGCAAAAATGGTAAACTGGGAAGGAATACCCATTTAATTATTAGTATAACAAACGTTCTATAGCTTTCTTATAATCTCTGCTTCAATCCTATCCATAATGCTTCCATCACCCATCTGCATCATCTATCAGCCATCCATCTTACAGAGCACAGTGCGGCTGTAGAGGACCTGACTGTCGTCTCTTGATGCCCGTTTCGTCCCTCTTTCTCCCACATACATTTATTCCAGTTTCTCTTTGCTTCTCTTGGCACCGCTGGACATGAACACGACTGATGGAGATGGTCTTGTTGAAGCTGCTTCTCACCTCTTTCCTATTCATCACATGCGCTGTGTTGAGCACACGCTGCCGCTGGCAATAAGAGATAGTCTGCAAGAGGGACATGCTGGAACTCTGATTGGAAAAGTGAGGAAATTGGCTGTTGCTGCCAGAACCCCTAAAATTGATTCCATCTTGAAGAGACTTGCTGGAAAAGGGGCAATTGTGGAACAAGCCACTCGGTGGGGCAGGACCTATTCAATGATTGAGCGATTGCTTGAGCTGAAACCCTTCCTTGTAGATATGGCCAACCCTCAGGTAACACTACATGAAGGTCAATGGACACAGGTGGCTGAATTGAAGGGATTGCTTCACCCATTTACAGTGACTAAAAAGTTACAATCTGAGGATTTAACTACTGGCATTTTTATAAAGGAGTGGAAGAACTTGTTGTTTTGCCTGTCCCAAAGAGGAGGTTTAATCGCAGATGGCATTGCTGCTTCAATGAAACGGAGAGAGACACTGCTATTAGAAAATAAAATTTTTCTGGCAGCTGTTTATGTGGACCCGAGTCATCGTATACTGCTGGATGATCAACAGCTTACTAAAGGAAAAGAAGCTGTGACTGAGGTAGCAGTTAGGATGAGTGGGCTACAGGACAGCCAAGAACAAGAGGACTCAGGTCCTGCCAGTGCTGATGCTGCCGTTCCTTCATCCTCATAAGATGAGGAGTTTGATTTCGACATGTATTTGGACAACATGGAACAGGCAAAGCGTTGCCGCGTGGAACAAGATTCCACTCCCATAGAAAACAGATTGACCATATTTCAGCAAAATTTTTCACTTGCTCTCAAAGAAGTAGAAGAGTTCAATCGTTCATCAAAACTGACTGTGCACGAGGCAATATTTTTACACCCTGAAATTGTTAGAGATGTTGCCCATGTGGTTACTGCTTTGCCACCAATCCAAGTTAGTGTAGAGAGGTTGTTCTCTAGCCTTAAAATAATGAGGTCAGATTTGAGGTCATCTATGAAGGAGGATCTGATGGAGGCGATACTATTTCTCAGAAGAAATTCATAGGTTATTCAGGACGTTTTTGTTGAAAACTGTTTTTTTCCACTTACTGGATAGTGTATAATAAATTGTAAATATGCAAAAGGTCTTTTGTTCTAAGGTTGTATTCCAATAAATATGTTTTATGTTCTATCTAAATGGCTTGATTATTGTATCATAATAATGATTAAAAGCCTGATATTACCATTTTACTACAGTAAATTTATCACTTAAACATGAGCCGTGTATGAGGGAGTCGGGGTCATGAAAATTGAGGAGTCTGAGTCTGAGTGGGAGGTTTGGCTTACCGACTCCGCAGCCCTGATTTTGGGTGACTGTATACTATAGGTTTCCTCCCATGTTCTGAAGACAGACCTGTAGGAAATATGACCCCTGATGGGTGCAGTGATGTCTGTAAAGTGCTGTACAATCAACATTCTTATTTATTATGCTTCATAAGAACAGTCTCACTTTTCAGACATTATTACCCCATCAGGACTCACATCCTATCAGTATGTCTTTGGAAGTGGAGCTGCTCATACTCTGCTCCATTCATTGTTTATGGGACCGTCTGAGAACGCAGAGCTCCGTTATTTCCTAGACAATGAATACAGTGGAGGATAAGCCTGCGCACCAATGCTCCATTCAAGAATGGGATGGATCTAGGACATTTGTACACCGAGCTCTGGAAACCGTGTCATGGAGATTATTACGTGATGTTTTCTAGTACATGGACGTGTCAGAAATGTCCCACAGTGAACGGCCGCCCTCGCCGGTCTCTTGTCTGACAACACAGAGACTAAAAGCCTTTTGTTCCCATCTCATAGATGTGTGCACAGCCTGCTGTTGCTGGTGGTTAAGCACCCATGGGGCAGCATGGTAACACTGTTACTTTCCTTTTCTTGTTGCTGTTTTCATTGGTTCAGCTCTGACCAAGAACAATGAGATTCCTCCTCTCAGACGCATCTCAGAAAATGAAATCAGTGACCAGAAGGGAATCTGCTCTTCCTTTTCATGACCTGTCGGTGGGCACTGATAGACATATTGATGACCTAGCCTCCATGTAATGGTCAAGCAGCACAGTGGCTCACTGCTTAGCTTGATTACCTTTCAATTCCTTGGGTCCTTAGTTTGATTCTGACAGGGGCCTGAGTAATTCTACCTCTCATTTGTACTTTAGAGATTGCAAATGGACCTACTCTACTTTTTCTTAATCTTCCCATAGGTGCTGGTAGTAATACCAATGACTTTGCCAAAGATATCTTCCGAACTGCACGGTAGCTCAGTGGAAAGCCCTGGTGCTTTGCAGCAGTGGAGTTCAGGGTTTGAATCCCACCATGGATGACATCTGCAAGGAGTTTGTATGTTCTCCCTGTGCTCAGGTGGTCTGCCACCCATGCTCCAAAGACATACAGGTAGGGACTAATGATGGTGTTACCTGTGCAGCTTCCAGAAGGGCTGCTTAAATGTACATTTTATTGGGAAAGTAGCCTCAGTCCTTATTGGATGAATGCCCTTATACAAGTAGCAAGAAATTGACTTGTTATATCTATGTAAAAAGTACTTTTGGACTTAGCAAAAAATTTCATACTTTTATTCCTCTCACCTCTGCTCCATTCAAGAATGGGATGGATCTAGGACACTTGTGCACTGAGCTCTGGAGACCGTGTCATGGAGATTATTACGTGATGTTTTCTAGTACATGGACGTGTCAGAAATGTCCCACAGTGAACGGCCGCCCTCGCTGGTCTCTTGTCTGATAACACAGAGACTAAAAGCCTTTTGTTCCCATCTCATAGATGTGTGCACAGCCTGCTGTTGCTGGTGGTTAAGCACCCATGGGGCAGCATGGTAACACTGTTACTTTCCTTTTCTTGTTGCTGTTTTCATTGGTTCAGCTCTGACCAAGGACAATGAGATTCCTCCTCTCAGACTCATCTCAGAAAATGAAATCAGTGACCACAAGGGAACCTGTTCTTCCATTTCATGACCTGTGGGTGGGTACTGATAGACATATTGATGACCCAGCCATCAGGTAATTCTCTGGTGGCTCAATTACCTTTTTAACGCTTGGGTCCTTAGTTCAATTCTGACTGAGGTCTGAGTAATTCTACCTCTCAGTTGCACTTAAGAAATTTCAAATGGACCTCCTCTTGTTTTTCGTGATCTTCCCATAGGTGCTGGTAGTAATATCAATGACTTTGACAAATAACTATATACAAGCAGAACGGTATCTCAGTGGAAAGCGCTGCTTCTTTGCAACAAGGGAGTCTAGGATTTGAGTCCCATCATGGACAACATCTGCAAGGAAATTGCGCTCTAGGTTTTCATGATCTTCCCATAAGTGTTGGTAGTAATATCAATGAGTTTGAAAAAGAACAAATTTTGAGCAGCACGGTAGCTCAGTGGAAAGCGCTGGTGCTTTGCATCATGAGAGTCCAGTGTTCGAATCCCACCACTGATGACATCTGCAATTTGTTTGTACTCTAGTTTTTCCTGATCTTCCCATTGGTCCAGGTAGTAATATCAATGACTTTGACAACAAAAAATTTCAGAACAGCATGGTAGCTCAGTGGAAAACACTGGGCTTTGACCAAGGTAGTCCAAAGTTCGAGTCCCTTCACGGGCCATATCTGCAAGGTGTTTGTACTCTATTTTTCCTGATCTACCCATTGGTCCTGGTAGTAATATCAATGACTTTGAGAAAGATTTTCTGAGCAGCATGGTAGCTCAGTGGAAAGCACTGTTGCTTTGCGGCGTGAAAGTCTGGGGTTCAAATCCCACCACTGGTGACATCTGCAATTCATTTGTACTTTAGTTTTTCCTGATCTTCCCTTTGGTGCTTGTAGTCATCTCAATGACTTTGCCAAAGGTTATCGTATGAGCAGTGTGGTAGCTCAGTGGAAAGCACTGGTGCTTTGCAGCGAGAAAGTTCAGGGTTCAAGTCCCATGTTGGATGACATCTGCAAGGAGATGTCCTCTAGCTTTTCCTGATCCCTTTGGTGCTTGTAGTCAACTCAATGACTTTGCCAAAGGCTATTGTATGAGTGGGATGGTAGCTCAGTGGATAGCACTGGTGCTTTGTGGCATGGGAGTCAAGGGTTTGAGTCCCATGTCATGTTTTTCCTGATCTTCCCTTTGGTGCTTGTATTCATCTCAATGACTTTACCAAGGTTATAGTATGAGCAGTGTGGTAGTCCGTGGATAACACGGGTGCTTTGCAGTGTGAGAGTCATGGGTTCAAATCCCCCCATGAACAACATCTGCAAGGCCCTTGTGTGTTCTCCCTGTGCTCAGGTGGGTGGCCACCTATGCTCTAAAGATATACATGTGGGGTGGACAATGGTGTTAACTGTGCAGCATCCAGGAGGGCTGCTTGCCCCCTTCCTTGAGTGAATGAGATTGGCTTGTATATAATGCAGCTCAGCTGTTTTTAATTTTTCTGCTAGTCCCAAAAAAAAAGCTTTAAAGAGTAACAGCTCAGCGGCCGCAGTGCACAAGCCTATCACTTGTAGAGATGCACATTCATTATTTGTAGACAAGCATCCCTCCTGGATGCTGCACAGGTAACACCATCATCCACCACACATGTATATCTTTAGAGCACCCACCTGAGCACAGGGAGAACACACAAAGGCCTTGCAGATGTTGTCCATGGGGGATTTGAACCCATGATTCTCACACTGCAAAGCACCGTGTTATCCACTGAGCTACCACACTGCTCATACTATAAGCTTTGTTAAAGTCATTGAGATGAATACAAGCACCAAAGGGCAGATCAGGAAAAACTAGAGTATAAACTCTTTGCAATTGTCATCCAACATGGGACTTGAACCCTGGACTCTCTCACTGCAAAGCACCAGTGATTTCCACTGAGCTACCACACTGCTCATACAAAAGCCTTTGGCAAAGTCATTGAGATGACTACAAGCACCAAAGGGAAGATCAGGAAAAACTAGAGTACAAACAACTTGCAGATGTGGTCCGTGATGGGACTTGAACTCTGGACTCCCTTGCTCAAAGCACCAGTGCTTTCCACTGAACGACCATACTGCTCAGAAAATTTTTGCTGTCAAAGTCATTGATATTACTACCAGCACCAATGGGAAGATCAGGAAAAACTAGAGTACAAACAACTTGCAGATGTGGCCCGTGAAGGGACTCGAACTCTGGACTCCCTTGCTCAAAGCACCAGTGCTTTCCACTGAGCTACCGTGCTGCTCGGAAGATATCCTTTGACCTACACAGGACTCCGACCCTCACCCATCAACATTAGGGCTTTCTCGACTCCATCTTGCAAGCCAGACAAAAACACAGCTCTGGCAAAAATTAAGAGTCCACTGCAAAATCTTCAGTTTGTCTGATTTTTCTCTTTATATGTATATTTTTGAGTAAAATATAAATTGCTCTTTTATTCTATAAACTACTGACAACATGTCTCTGAATTTCCAAGCAAGAAATTTTGTATTTCTTTTCAGAAAATGAGTGAAAAATTGTCAAAATAACAGAAAAATGCAGTGCTTGCAGACCTGAAATAATGCTAAGAAAACAAGTTCATAATCATTTAGAAACAACAATACTAATGTTTTAACTCAGGAACAGTTCAGAAATCAATATTTGGTGGAATAACCATGATTTTTAATCAGTCTTCATGCATCTTGGCATGCTTTCCACCAGTCTTTCACACTGCTTTTGTGTGACCTTATGCCACTCCTGGTACAAAAATTTAAGCAGTTCTTCTTTGTTAGATGGCTTGTGACTATCCATCTTCCTTTTGATTACATTCCAGAGGTTTTCAGTGTTGTTCAGGTCTGGAGATTGGGCGGCCATGACAGGGATTTGATGTGGTGGTCCTTCATCCACACATTGATTGACCTAGCTGTGTGGCATGGCGCATTGTCCTGCTGGAAAAAACAGTCCTCAGAGTTGGGGAACATTGCCTGAGCAGAAGGAATCAACTGTTTTTCCAGGATAACCTTGTATGCTGCTTGATTCATACGTCCTTCGCAAAGATTAATCTGCCCAATTCCAGCCTTGCTGAAGCATCCCCAGATCACCACCGATCCTCCATCAAATTTCACAGTGGGTGCAAGACACTGTGGCCTGCTCGCCTCTCCAGGTCTCCGTCTAACCATTAGACGACCAGGTTTGGGCAAAGCTGAAACTTAGACTCATCAGAGAAGATTACCTTACTCCAGTCCTCTATGGTCCAATCCTTATGGTCTTTGGCAAACTTCAGCCTGACTCTCCTTTGCTTCTTATTGATGAAAGGCTTTTTTCTAGCTTTACATGACTTGAGCCCTGCCTCTAGGAGCCTGTTACGAACTGTTCTTGCCGCGCACTTCACCCCAGCTGCCATTTGCCATTTCTTTTGTAGGTCACTTGATGTCATCCTGCGATTGCTGAGTGACATTCGAATAAGATGACGGTCATCCCGGTCAGTGGACAGTCGTTTTCGCCCTTTGCCGTCTGTAGTTTTGTTGTCACCCAAGGTCTGTTGCTTGACCTTGTTGTAATGGACTGCCATCTTAGAAATTTTAAGTATGGAGGCAACATGACGCTCACTGTATCCCTCTGCTAGTAAAGCCAGAATTGAGTCCTTCTTTTCCTCTTGGAACACCTGATGCCATTGGAGCCCTCTGATACCTCTCCAGTTGCCTTCTATACCTGGGAAGCCTAGATTTTTTCCTCCAGGCCGAAACTCAGCCCTTTTTGCCTCCCAGTAGACATATGAATGTCCTAAAACCCAAACTTCTACACCTGTAAGAGACAAAATGTGTTACTTGAGTAAATCAGGTCTAATATAATAGGCGAAGCATGTGGATTTCCAACGACCCATTCTCTGCACTTGGACCTCCGATACTCCTGCCCTAGCTGCTTAGGTGGCTGCCCCGATTCGGAAAGAATGCGTCCCGTATCTCTTCGGATTAGCACCGTTTTTTCTAAGCATAGCTTGAAAATTGCCTGAAATTGATACTTGGTAAGAGGGGACCCATCTGTGTGCGATAATTGGCAAGAGAATGCTCTGCCGACTGGCATTACACGGCTGGCGAATGTCAGCAGACCCAGTAAGGCCTGCATCTGTTGGAGGGTGACTTTTTTAACTTCACAGAAACCTTCCAACATCTGCAGTGTTTTCTGTATTTTTTTGGCAGGCAAGCGAAAAACCATTGAATTGGTGTCTATTTCAATGCCAAGGAAAGGCAGTACATTACATGGCCCAACTGTTTTTTTTCGGGTGATAGCGGTACGCCGAAATGCCGTGATATAAATTAAAATTTTTTCAAGAAGGAGCAAAGTTTAGAATTTTTGGGGCCGACGAACAAAAAATCATCGAGATAGTGAGTGTTGCTGCCTGTTTTGTAACGGACTACCCAATCCAGGAATGTACTGAATAGCTCGAAATAGTGACACGAGATGGAACATCCCATCGGCAGGCACATGTCAAAATAATAATGCTGGTCCACCTTGCAGCCTAACAGGTGGAAGCATTCGGGGTACACGGGTAAAAGGCCGAATGCCGATTCTATGTCTGATTTTGCTAGGAGGACAGCTGCGCGGACTAATTCTACAGCCTTGTCAAAAGACGTGTATATCACGGAAGCTTCCTCTGGGGGACATAGCGTCGTTCACCATTCGCCTTTTGGGTGTAAAAGATGATGGATCAGACGATATTTACTGGGTTCCTTTTTAGGAATAATACCGAACGGCGACATTTTGATATTTTTGAAGGGCAGCGATTGAAAGGGGCCCGCCGTTCTACCTAGTTCAAATCCTTTTTGATTTTTTGGTTCCAAATTTCGGGAAATTCGCAAGCGGATTTTAGGTTATCGGCCAGGGTTGGTGTTCTACCGAATTTGTAGGGGATGAAGAAGCCGTTAGTAAAGCCAGATTGTAGTTGTCATGCTGCTTCTTTATTGGGGTAGAGGTTTAGCCAGGGGCCCATCGTGATTACACTTACCGGGGTTTTGCCACGTAGGCGCTCTGTTTGCCTGACGAGTACACCTTGCTGCTGGATGTCCCCCCCGCAAACTGAGCAGTCATGCCTATATCTGCATAACGCGTGGAAACGGCAGGCCCGGGTTTTCGTACGACCACTGAGTGTTGACCTGCGGCTGCGGAGTAGTTAGTGGTCGCGGATGAAAAGAGGGGCTGCTTTTGTGACAGCATCAGACGTAACCACATATCTGTCGCTTTTACCCCCCAGCCTAGCTCAGGCTGCAGAGCCAGCCGCCTGTGGAACTCCTCGTCATACCGCCTCCAAGCAGAACCGCCATGGGATTTATACAAATTACATATCAAATCTTGATGTATATATGTCGGAGCAGCTTTCCAGATGCTTCTGGCCCATAATCCAACCCAGAACTGCAAACGCCTGTAGCCAGTTATTCATCGTTTGTGCTATTTTCGGTCTATTTCTATCATGACCGTTCGCTTGTCCTCCTTTCCTTATCTATGGTCTGTTGGTCGACTGACAATAAACCATATGTTGACATAATCGTTATACCATATTTTTTGTCTGGTCTCTTGATCTATGCACCTAGCGGACTGATTCTGCAGAAAAACGCATCTTTGTGTAAGCTCGCTGACTGAGGTGACGTTTTGTTGTCGGTTGGACCGCGTGGTTGCGTTAAGTGTTGAACTAGCTCCTTAATACCTGAGGCTAGCTCATTCCCCCTTGTGCAAAGCTCCCCGTCCGCATTTAGCCATTGGCTTTGCAACACTCATCGCTGTGCGCCACAGGAGGAGCGACATCAGATGGAGGAACTCCAGCTCCCGCCAGGGCGATCGTCTGGTTATCGAATTGGCCGGAGGCCCAGGGAGATTGGGAAGCATCTTCCCGGCTGGTAGCCAAAGTTGGAGCGCGTGGCTGCAGGCAAATGTCGTGCATTCGAGCCTGAGTGAAACCAGGTGATGGAGGAACTCCGGCTCCCGCTTGGGCGATGACCTGTTGGTTGACTTGGCTGGAGGCCCTGGGAGATGGGAATGGGTCTCACCGGCTGTCAGCCCTTGATGGAGCACGTGACTGCCCGCGTTTGCCATGTGCCCGAGGCTGCTTAACGGGACTGCAATGCGTCGGACCACTCGGATGTGGATGGGGAACGCCATCCAGAGGACTGAGATCTGTGTCAGCTCCTATGTGAGCTGTGTCTGCGTTGGTAATGGGAAGAACGTCTTTTAGAGAAAGAGCAGGAATGATGGCGGGAATCATCAGAGGAGGACTTGTGGCGTCCATGCCCGCGTCCGCCGCAGCTATGGGGTGTGTTGGGGGCATTTGAATCAGCAATAAGGAGTGGGTTACATTGAGGGATCTCAGACCAGTCTTCAAGTCCCCCCGTGCAGGCAGTGTGACTGTGCCTGCAGGAGAAACGATGGAGACAGGACCTGGGCTGACCCTGCAACGTCTTGGAGGGGACCAGAACTGACGAGGTGGAGTGGGCGGAGTGTGTCCGTGAAGCGCAGGGAGGAGACAGCAGGAACCCGAGCCCGGTGCGTCCTGGCCTGCGAGCCACGCAGTTGTTGTACTGAGGATGCGGCTTCTTCACCGACCTGGAACCGCTCTGGAGGGCGGGGGATTCACGCGGACCTCTTGACCCCCGCACCTGCACCAGAGGAACAGTATCCAGAGCAGCGGCTGATAACGGAGGTGCAGCATGCGGCCCTGACGAGGAGAGCACGGCACCTCATCGCAGACAAAAAATCAGGTGGGCAAGCGCGTGGGACCACGGCGGGGGAGGAGGCGCGTGGTCCCGGTGAGGCCAGGAATGCAAGCGCAGGGCATGCCACATCAGGGGCCGACCTCAGGATAGCAGGGCCATGTTTAAGATGGGGGGGGGGGGCGGCAGCCAATGGTGTCCCGGAGGAGGAAAGCAACACAAGAGGCATGGTGGAAGGCACGGGCAGGGGGTCGGGAGAGGGCACAGGGAGGTGAGTGCCGAGGCTGGTAATAATGGCTTGAAGCCAGTGCTCACCTTCCCGTGTTGCTCTCTGCCGCAGGGCCTCAATCAAAGCATCGGACATGGCTGCAGGGGTTTCCAGGGTCCTCAGGAGACAAAAGCTTCCAGAGGTCAGCCGGAGGAAAAGGAAGTTACTGACCCGGGCACCTGGATTTAACCCCTGTAGGTGTGGCTGTAGGACCCTTCCCCTTTAATCCCATTGGACAGCGGGGTATCCCAAATTAGTGCATCACCTGAGGAGTGGTGAAAGGGGGGAATTGGGCACTGAACTGTATCTTTTCTAGCTTTATTCGTATGGGCAACATAGAGGCACGTTCCTTATTCAGTACCGTGCCCACCAGGGCTGAATTTCAGGCCCAGTCCGTACCGGTGTGTGTGTATATGTATGTTTTGTGTGTATATATGTATATATGTGTACATGTATATATGTATGTGTGTATATGTATGCTTGTGACATATATACAGTACAGACCAAAAGTTTCGACACACCTTCTCATTCAATGATTTTTCTGTATTTTCAGGACTATGAAAATTGTAGAATCACACTGAAGGCATCAAAACTATGAATTAACACATGTGAAATTATACATTACACTTTACAAAAAAGTGTGAAACAACTGAAAATATGTCTTATATTCTAGGTTCTTCAAAGTAGTCACCTTTTGCTTTGATTACTGCTTTGCACGCAGAAAAGGTGAATGGATGGACTCTACATGCCTGGTTCCCACCGTGAAGCATGGAGGAGGTGGTGTGATGGTGTGGGGGTGCTTTACTGGTGACACTGTTGGGGATTTATTCAAAATTGAAGGCATAGTGAACCAGCATGGCTACCACAGCATCTTGCAGCAGCATGCTATTCCATCCGGTTTGCGTTTAGTTGGACCATCATTTATTTTTCAACAGGACAATGACCCCAAACACACCTCCAGGCTGTGTAAGGGCTATTTGACCAAGAAGGAGAGTGATGGGGTGCTACGCCAGATGACCTGGCCTCCACAGTCACCAGACCTAAACCCAATCGAGATGGTTTGGGGTGAGCTGGACCGCTCACCGCTTCAATTTTGAATAAATCCCCAACAGTGTCACCAGCAAAGCACCCCCACACATCACACCACCTCCTCCATGCTTCACGGTGGTAACCAGGCATGTAGAGTCCATCCATTCACCTTTTCTGCGTGCAAAGCAGTAATCAAAGCAAAAGGTGGCTACTTTGAAGAACCTAGAATATAAGACATATTTTCATTTGTTTCACACTTTTTTGTAAAGTGTAATGTATAATTCCACATGTGTTAATTCATAGTTTTGATGCCTTCAGTGTGATTCTACAATTTTCATAGTCATGAAAATACAGAAAAATCGTTGAAGGAGAAGGTGTGTCCAAACTTTTGGTCTGTACTGTGCATGTGTGGCTATGTATATATGTGTGTATATAAATGTTTGTATGTATATGTATGTATGTATGTGTGTGTATATATATGTGTGTATATGTATATATGTATATGTATGTGTGTATGTATGGATGTGTGTATGTATATGTGTGAATATGTATATGTGTGTATGTATATACACACACGTATATACACATATTTAGAGCTAAAAAAAAAAATGGTATTGCAGCTCATCCACAAAGCAAACCTGTTTGAAACCCTTAAGAATGTACCCAGCTTAAAGTATAGAGAGGCTGTACTGTGGGAAACCATGAACATACGTGGTGGTCCTCAGGACCCCCGACTAGATGGACAATCCCAGGAGAGCAGAGATTTCCATAAAGAAATGACAAGTTATACTGAAAAATCGGCAATGTGTGAAGTGACATTTTCTGTTTGTGCCCCAATATCCATCACAGATACATCAACTCTAGTAAATAATTTATTCAAAATCTTTCATACCTGTTATCATAAATTAGTCGGGGTCTATGTACGCTCACTAGAGGGGAGGGTGCACTGCTCTGCAGCGACCTGTGTATTGTACAGTGTTAGGCCACAATTCCCACTGTCCTGTGGTTGTCCAGAGAGTCGCAGGGTGCACAACACCAGCCCAGCCCTCGTCACAGTGCTTTGGACAGACAAAAAAAAAAGTCTGGTGCCCATGGACGGGCTCTGTGCCACTTTGTACATACTGTTTGCGCTCGCGGATCTGTACAGAAAACCCTAAAAGCAATATAAAAAGTACGCCCTCTGCGTCTTCTCTTCTTCCTCAGCTGGGGAGCGGCTGCTGCGGCGCAACTTCTGGTTTCATTGCTTGTCCTTCCATGGTTCCGGAAGGAGCGTCCGGTTCTGTATCCGGGGGCTTTGCAGGGCTCTGGGTGAGCGGATGAACCATGGACATGTGAACATTGAGGTTATGGGCCTTCTCAAAGCGCTTTCCACACTGGTCACATGCAAACTCCAGGTCTGCCTCCGCCTTGTGCTTGGTCATGTGGTATTTCAGAGACGCCCTCTGCCGGCATTGGAAACCGCACACTTCACATCTGATAGGAGAAAATACAAGGATTAGGAACACAGGCAGCAAATCCAAAATACACTGCACCTCCCCGTCCTGTGCCTGCACCTCCCCTGCCCAGTGCCTGCACTTCCCCTGCCCAGTGCCTGCACCTCCCCTGCCCAGTGCCTGCATCTCCCCTGCCCAGTGCCAGCACCTCCCCTGCCCAGTGCCTGGTTGATAAAGTGCTTCCAGTGGTCTCATGTTAAATGCTATTGTCAGAGATTAACAGCGGCATTTAACATGTTAACAGCCGTAGGTGGATCGCGGCTCTGCCCTGTGCCTGCACTTCCCCTGCCCAGTGCCTGCACCTCCCCTGCCCAGTGCCTGCACTTCCCCTGCCCAGTGCCTGCACCTCCCCTGCCCAGTGCCTGCATCTCCCCTGCCCAGTGCCAGCACCTCCCCTGCCCAGTGCCTGGTTGATAAAGTGCTTCCAGTGGTCTCATGTTAAATGCTATTGTCAGAGATTAACAGCGGCATTTAACATGTTAACAGCCGTAGGTGGATCGCGGCTCTGCCCTGTGCCTGCACTTCCCCTGCCCAGTGCCTGCACCTCCCCTGCCCAGTGCCTGCACTTCCCCTGCCCAGTGCCTGCACCTCCCCTGCCCAGTGCCTGCATCTCCCCTGCCCAGTGCCAGCACCTCCCCTGCCCAGTGCCTGGTTGATAAAGTGCTTCCAGTGGTCTCATGTTAAATGCTATTGTCAGAGATTAACAGCGGCATTTAACATGTTAACAGCCGTAGGTGGATCGCGGCTCTGCCCTGTGCCTGCACTTCCCCTGCCCAGTGCCTGCACCTCCCCTGCCCAGTGCCTGCACTTCCCCTGCCCAGTGCCTGCACCTCCCCTGCCCAGTGCCTGCATCTCCCCTGCCCGGTGCCAGCACCTCCCCTGCCCAGTGCCTGGTTGATAAAGTGCTTCCAGTGGTCTCATGTTAAATGCTATTGTCAGAGATTAACAGCGGCATTTAACATGTTAACAGCCGTAGGTGGATCGCGGTTCCACCTGTGGCTGTTAGGGGGGGGACAGCTGATCAGATCAGCTGTCATGTGCCCAAAATTATGCTGGCTCAGCGCTTGAGCCCGCATCAAATGCGGGGACATGACCTATGACGTACCTATACATCATAGCTCGTAAAGGGGTTCAAATGTAAAAGGTGAAAATATATATATATTTTTTTGCCAAAAAGACAAAGGAAATGTGTCATCTTTGAATTGTACAATCAACACTATAGGGTCAGTCAAAACAATCCTACAAAAAGAAGAGGTACCACCCCGCAGTCAATTTCTTTATCCATTTCTAGGAGGAATAACTGAGGGACAGCCAGGAAAGATGTAAGAAAAGGCGACCCAGATCCGTGAGGCTGAGGAACAGAGACGACACTTACTGTAAGGGTTTAGCTCCCGAGTGCCTCATCTGATGCACAGATAAATGCTTCCTTTGCTTGAACGCCTGTCCGCACTGGTCACAGATGTAATTCCTCTCCTCTGGGGGAAGAAATAGGGGGCGTTAGGCAGAAGAGGTCGCACCCGTACAGCATGGAGGAGACTCAGCGCTCACCGGTGTGGATCAGCTTCACGTGTCTCTGCAGGTAGCGATCTATCATGAACACCTTGTTGCAGCCGGGGTGAGGGCACGGCCGCTCCCGCACCTCTTCATGATGCTCCTTGATGTGCTTCTAGAAAAACATTATCCTACTGCTAGAATTAAAGTAATCCTGTGCATGGAACAACAGTGAGGAGCAGAATTAGAAAAAACATGGCTGCTTTCTACCACACACAGCACAATACCAGTCCAGAGGTGCTGCTGGGAAGTGAATAGTTTGACCTCCGGCACCACAGACGGACTGAGGACCGATGTGGCGCTGGTTCTGGAAGCCGGCAGCCGGACTGCCATGATGCAGCACCAAGCCAGCTAACCATAAGAGCCACAGACGTCAACAAGTGAGAGGCGGCTCTCCCGCTCCAGCCAGCGGCTAATGAGCCCGGCCATGCGAAATGGACTGGGAAGCGCAAATTGATCAGCACCAGCTCTATTTTAGACCCTCAGCGTTGGAGGTTCCTTCAAAAGACGGATTTTGTAAACTTACCTGTAAAATCCTTTCACGAAGGAAGGAAAGAGACACACTAGTCATACTAGTGGGTAGCAAGCCAGATAGTACCTAATAACACAGAGTCAAAAGTGTGACGGCCCTCCAGCTCGGCTCCTCCTACTCCAGCTTCTCCAGTCACACAAGCTAAGGAAGAGCAAATATCACCAGCGAGCAACATAACCCTTCTGAAGGACTTCAGAGAGATTTTGGTAAGAACTTACCTGTAAAATCCTTTTAGCGAGGAAGGAAGAGAGACACATAATTATTATGGGTAGGCAGAGCCCAGATAGGATGACACCTCAGATCAAAAGCGTGTTGACGTGGCTCCTCAGCTGGGCTCCTCCTACTCAGCTCTCAGTCGTACAAAGCTAGGAAGACCAAATCACCAGCGGAGCAACATAACCCTTCTGAAGGACTTCAGAGAAAAACAAGAATACAGGTTATCGAGTAAGCAAAAACCACAAGTTCCAGGTACTACTCACTGAACCTGACTACTGGATGAGCTGGCGATGCTGGAACAGAGCCTTAGCGCGCGACCTCAGCCCAGATAATCGCTATCAGAGAAGGGTCACGCCGCATCTGAAAACAACAACACACTTCTGCCATGGGAGGGAGCTGTGTCTCTCTTCCTTCCTTCGCTGAAAAGGATTTTTACAGGTAAGTTCTTACCAAAATCCGTCTTTCAGCAGCAGATTGGAAGGAAGAGAGACACACTAGTCATTACTAGTGGGACGTCCCAAAGCAGTCCAAAAATTAAGGGTGGGAAAAAACCAAAAGAGGCAGAATCCCAACAACCTAGATAAATGCGCAACAGCGCCAAATACAAGTTAACTAGAACTTTAAACTACAGCCGCCTGCAGGACCCTACGTCCTAAGGCCGCATCAGCGGAATCACTGACGTCCACCTTCTAAAACTTTGTAAACGTGTGGACGGAGCGCCAAGTCGCCGCTCGGCGGAGCTGAGCTGCCGAGGCCCTTGATGAAAGGCCCACGATGAAGCCACAGCCCTCGTGGAGTGAGCTCGAATCTTAATCGGGCAAGGTTCGCCTTTAAGATCGGTAAGCCTCCAAAATGGCCGACCGAATCCAACGAGCTATAGAGTCCTTGGAAGCTCGTTGACCACGCCGACGACCTGCTGGAATCACAAACAGGAGTCTGACTTCCGAAAACCTTGAGTAACACAAATAGAACTTCAAGGCCCGCACTAAATCCAATGTGTGCAAAGCCCGTTCCTTTGCATTCCTCGGGCCCGGGCAAAGCGAGGGCAACACAATATCCTGGTTAACATGAAATTGCGACACCACCTTAGGTAGAAAGTCGCCCCGTGTGCGAAGCACTACTCGATCCGGGTAAAACTCCAGGAAGGGAGGCGAGCAGGAAAGAGCCGCCAACTCAGAGACCCTTCTCAAAGAGGTGACCGCCACTAGGAAGGCAACCTTCCAAGAAAGTAAAGAAAGGCTAGCAGAGTCCATAGGCTCAAAAGGCCCATGTGAAGAGCCTCCAAGACAAGGTTGAGCCGCCAAGGAGACACAGGCGCCTTCCGCGGCGGAAACTGACGGGTTACTCCACGAAAAAAGGAACGCACGTCCCTACGCGAGGCGATAGCCTTCCGAAACAGCAAGGACAGAGCAGAAACCTGACCCTTCAGAGTGCTAACTGCCAACCCTTGTCCAAGCCCGTACTGCAGAAAGGCCAACAAATTGGGAATGGAAAAATCCTCGGGTTCCTTGAAGAACCCGAACACCACGAAAAGAAGGCTTCCCAAGTCTTGTGATAAATCTTAGTAGTAGCCGGACCTCTGGCAGCTCGCAAGAGTGGCAATGACTTCGGCTGAAAAACCTCTACGGGTCAATATTTCGGTCTCAAGAGCCACGCCGTCAAACGCAGAGACTTCAAGTCCGGATGACGAAACGGGCCCCTGGTTAACAGGTCCGGGCGAAGAGGAAGTGGAATGGAGGTGCCGCCAAAAGCGACACCAGTGTCGAGAACCACGTCCTCCTTGGCCAATCTGGGCTATCAACATAGCCGGAATTCTCTCCAGTCTGATCCGACGCAGCACCAGAGGAAGTAAGGATAGATAGATTAGCTCGAATCGGTCCCACGGGCCACCAGAGCATCCACCGCCACAGCCTTCGGTCCTTGTACCTGGACATGAAGGTCGGTAACTTGGCATTGAACCTGGATGCCATCAAATCCACTTGGGGAGTTCCCCAACGGGAGCACAGCAGTGCAAAAATTTCGGATGAAGACTCCATTCTCCGGGATCCATCTTCTCGCGACTGAGAAGTCCGCCGTGATATTCTGAACCCCTGAATGTGGATCGCAGAGATGACTGGCAACTCTGGTCTCGGCCCAAATCAGGATCCGAGACACCTCCCCATGAGCCTGGAACTCCTCGTCCCGCCTTGGTGGTTGATATACGCGACCGCCGTCGCGTTGTCTGTCTGCACTCGGACTGGTAGACCGCTCAAAGGGACCGTCCAGTGTTGGAGGCAAAGGAAAATTGCCCTCAATGCCAGGATGTTGATCGGTAGAACAGATTCTTCCGATGACCATACTCCCTGAATCCAGAGATCGTTCCAGACACCCCCCCAGGCTGGCATCGGTGGTTATGACCGACCACCTCGGAGGGAGGAAAGACATCCCCAGGGATAACGCTCCTGGACGTAACCACCATCCTAGAGATTCTCGCACCCTGCGAGAGATGATGACACTGCAATCCAGCGAAGCGTGCGATCGATCCCAACGACTCAGAATGAGCCTTTGGAGGCCCTGGAATGAAACTGGGCAAACGGAAGTGCCTCCATGGACGCCACCATCAAACCCAGAAGGCGCATACACTTCCGAAGGGACATTGCTGTCAAAGACTTCATAATCTGTACATGTCGAAGGAGACATGCCCGCTTGTCTGGAGGTAGAGACACCACTGCCCGTACCGTGTCGAAATGCATCCCCAAAAACAGGATTGACTGCGACGGTTCCAGAGACGACTTCTCCCAATTGACCAGCCACCCGAAGTCCTCTAGGAGCTGAAGGGATAGATTGCGAGCTGTCACCGCCTCCTCCTTTGAGGACGCCACAATCAAAAGATCGTCCAGGTAGGAAGAATCGTAACCCCTGTCTTCGAAGAATTGCCATGAGAGGCGCCAGAATTTTTGTAAAAACTCTGGGCGCTGAGGCCAAGCCGAATGGCAGAGTCACAAACTGGTAATGGTCCTGACCTATGGCAAAACGAAGGAAGCGCTGGTGACCCTTCCGATGGGAACATGCAAATAAGCGTCGCGAATGTCGATTGACACCAAAAAGTCGTTCTGCGACAGGGCTGCCACAACGGAGCGAAGTGACTCCATGCGGATTTTTGGGTGTGGACATGCCGATTCAATCTTTTGAGATCCAGAATAGGGCGAAATTTGTCCTCCTTTTTGGGGACCACAAAAAGATTGGAATAAAATCCTCTTCCTCGGTCCTCTGGCGGAACCGGTATTACCACACCCTTCTGCAGAAGGAATTCGACCTCTCGCAGCAGAGCGGCAAATAGCTTGGGCTCTGACAGGATGCGAGACTGGCAAGAACTGTCCGGGGTCGAGAAGAAAACTCTATGAAATAGCCTGCCGACACGACCCGCGTTACCCAGGCGTCCGGAACGCGGGAAATCCAAGTCGCTTTGAATTGGAGCAGACGACCCCCCACTCGAGAGCCCTCGAGTGGAACCCTGGCGTCATCCGCCATGGCGGGCTTCTTGTCAGCTTCCCGCTTGTCTTGATGGAAACTTTGTTTCCAGGGAGTGCGGGATTTCTGAGAGGACTTTTTTTCCCGAAAAAGAGGGACGACCCGATCCCCAAGAGGACTGACCGAATCGTCCCCTGGACCGAAAGGACCGCCGACCACTACCGGCACTAGGCCTGCCAGACGCAGAAGCCATAGCCCTTCGCTGCGGTAAAGCCGCTTCCTTTGCCTTTGCCTTGGCAATCAGCTCTGTGAGGTCAGATCCAAATAGCTGACCACCCTTGTAGGCTAAAGACAGCAAACCTTGCTTGGAAACCGCGTCCCCGGTCCACTGTCTAAGCCACAGTGCTCTTCTGACTGTGACCGCCGAGGATTGCGCCCTGGAAACAGTGACGCAGTATCCAGACCTGCATCATAGCTATATCGGGCTGCAGTCTCCAACAATTCGAGAAGCCCATCTACCTCAGATAACGGAGATCTATTTTGCAACGCCGTCCGTATACGGACCAACCAGCACAGGGATGCCTTACAAGCACACATGGATCCTAGCACCGCTCTGAATCCATGACCCGCAGCCTCGTAGGTGGGATTTCGCCGCCATCTCCGTTTTTCTGTCCAGCGGTTCCTGCAGACTCGCCTTCCCTTTAATGGGAAGCAATGAGGATTTACTAAGCTGGGATAAAGGAACATCCACTTCAGGAGAAGGAATCAATTATCTATCAACTCCGTAGAACACGGATATAGTGCCTCAAAGAACCGTGTCCCTTGAAAACGTTTATCTGGACACAGGCGCTCCTTCTCCACTGCTCCATTAAGGTCATCCAGACTGGCAATGTCGATCGCGACTTACGGTACTCCTGGTACATTCGGGCCGACTTACTAGGACGTCTAGTTACCTCCTCCGGTAACTGTAACGCCTCCCTCATGGCTTCAATAAAAGCCTCTGTTCGGCCCAAAAAGAGGCAGAATGCCCCTGCCGATCCTCCTTATCCGAATCGGATAACTCCCCTTCTGAACCTGAAGGGGAACCCTCTCCGTAATCCATATCAGACACCTCTGATTCGCTATGCGGGAAGGATGGTACCGGTCTGTGTCGCTTCCTGTCATGAGAGGATCTAGCTGACACCCAATGACCTAAAAGGTCAGACAGGCCATCAATAGAACGAGCGATGGCATCCAATTTGGCATCGCTGTAACCTCCGACCGCTGCGCTTGACGCCGTCGAGGTCTGCGTATCAGATACGCGCGACTGATCCTGAAGCGGATCTGGAAAACGGTCCGCACCTTCTGGACCCTGATCCGACATGCCCTCACACAGTATATGGCAGGTCAAAACCTGTCAGTAACTAAAAAAAGTGTGGTTTCTTAAGTGGACGAAACAAGCACGCTGAAGGGTTAAAGCTCTTAAAGGGAAGAGCTACCCCAGCTGTATCAGCAGAATATGTCAGCGATATAATTAACCCTTATATGTTCTGATCCAAACTGGAATAGAACCTATGGAAGGTTAGTTGCTGGATTCCTGCGCTGAAGGGTTAACCCCCAATGGGGGTTATGTTTGCAGGCTCCCACAACTCCCTTATTAAAAAAAAAGGGTGTGCGGTCCCAATAAAACAAAAATCTCTATATGAGACCGCAGCGCAGATACGCTTCTGTCCTTGTCACACGGGAAAGTCCTGCGCTGTGGGGTGAGCGTTTCACTCACCCAGCTGCCGCGGTGATGTATACTTGCTAGTCGGGGGAGCGGAGCATGAGAGCCCGGAACCTTGTAATGGCCGCCGCGCTGAGAACCGAAGAGAAGACATAAAAAAACGTGCGCTTCTGCACAAGAAGACCGGGAAGCGTGAAGCCCGCCCCCCGCTGGCTTCAAAAAAGAGCGCGAAACTCCTCGCTCTTGCTTCCCCTGTCCTCAGGCTCTGCCTGCGGACAAAAAATACAGCACCAAAAATGTCACATTCACATGAGGCAGCGGCTGCCGCAGCGGCCGCTGAAGCATCACATACATTAAAAATGCGGAGGGACTCACCCAGCTGAGCGCCACAGGGACCCCCAGGGTTTTGTGGGCTGTGCCCATCCTTCCCCCAGGGCGGGGAACGCGTGACCCCAGAGGCGGTTTGCGTCCCGCCAGGGAACAAACCTCATCCCCCAGGGCCGGCAGGTTCTGCAGGGACCACCATACGGGAATTTCAGATCCGCCAAGGGAGAGGTGGGGGTCCAGCAGCGCTGAGACCTCTAGACCATTTGGTGAAACCAAGTCTCTTTTTCCGATGAAAATAAAAAATCTTCTGAGAGCTGCTTCCAGCAGGACCATCCTCTGAGCCTCAAAATTTTAGATGGAGAAGCAGGGGTAGGAGGAGCCCGAGCTGGAGGGGCCGGTCAACATCTTTATAATCTGAGGTGTCAATCCTAAACTGGGCTCCGCCTAACCCACTATTAATGATAGTGGTTCTTTCCTTCCAATCTGCTGCTGAACCTCCATTGTCCAGACGGTCCGATTTATTTTTCCTTCATCCCATCAGCTCCTCGATGACGGCAGGCAGCCTTGGTAAGGACACTTGTAGTAGTGGGCAGCTCCTCCCCTTTCAAAACAGAAGGATCACCAAAAAGGGGCTTGTAAAATAAACCCCCAAAATCCACACCCTCTGCAGGGAAAGTTAGGAGGCCCCCATAACATTATACTGGCACCCCGGGCGTCATGTATAGACATGTAACGGGAGGAACAATACGGCCAGTGCCCTTCAGTCATTCATCAGGCCCCGGACCCAGACATCACTCTGACCTTTTCCCGTTTAAATCTTCTTTTTTCCACCCCGGGTTTTTGGGGCCCCGGTTCTTTCTTACTTTGGGTTTTGGGGCTTTCTGGCTTTTCCTCGGTCTGGTCTTCCTAACCCGGGGGCCTAGTTTTCCGGAAAAGATTGAATGGGGAAATAAACAGTACACAAGTAATACTGCAACCGCAAGGAGATTTCAAGATAGGAAGCATAAACTGGCCCACCTATTAAGTGCATTGGGTGTGTGAAAATATGCTACGAGGGAACAGATTTGGAAGGGCAAAACAGGAATAATTACATAAGTGAGGTGATAGGCCAGTCTTAAAAAAAGAACAATTTTGGGCCCCACACGTAAAACTGTGGGTATTGGGAATCAATTGAATTTCCTGGGTATGCATTCCAGAGAACTTGTGCAGCTTGTGGAAGTTTGGGCAGAAGGAGGAGTTTCGGATTATTGAGGATTTTTGTATTTAGGAGAATGGAGGGCACGAGTAGGATGGTAGACTGAGATGACGAGGAGAAGCGGGTATGCTGAACTGTGGAGCGCTTTGTAGGTGGAGAGATACGTTTATTATTGGATTGCTGAGCAGATGGGTAACCAGTGCAATGATGGCAAGGGTGGAGGCGCCGGTTTTGTAGCGGTTGGGCGAGGAATATGATCCTGGCTGCTGCTTCGGGGACGCATTGGGAGGGGAGATTTTATAAGGGAGAACGATTAGTAGAGAGTTACAATAGCCAGACAAGAATGAATAATAAGAGAGCGACGTAAGAGTTTTTGCAGAGTCAAAAGTGAAAAAAGGGTTAAATTCTCGAGATTTTTTTGAGGTTGTGACATGAGTGGGCGAGTGTTTGGGGTGGGGGGGGTGAATAAAAGTCTGAATCAGATATGACCCCAAACAGCGGGCATGTTGCGGGGGGAGTAAGGGGAAAACCACATGCGGAAACGTCAATGTTGGGCATGGGTTTAGGTGAAAGGAAGAAACAAAAGTTCAGTTTTGACAGATTCAGTTTTAGGCTATGCCACACGACGCATTTTTGATGCGTTTTCACTGCGTTTATTTTTACTTTCGTAAATGCCCCAAAAACGCAATGGAATTTTTATCAAGGTAATTCAATGACAATCCTGAATGTAGTGCACATGATCAGTAAATTTCCGTCCGTATTTGCAGCGTTTTGTTTTCTGCAGCAATGTCAATTCTTTTTACGTTTCTGCAGCTTTTTTGAGTCATCAAATCTGCAGCAAAAATTAAGGGTAAAAAGGTTTGGTATTTGCTGCAGATTTGCTGCCAAAATCGCTGTGAATTTTCAAAGGACATGATGTCAGAAGGAGGAAGAGTGTGTGGGTGGAAATGTGTGTTGCAATCTGCGTGTGTGTGCGTGACTGTGTTGCGGGGTCTGTGTACCCAGCAACGAAAGCCCATAGTGATTGCACTTAGGCGTCGTCTGGTGGGGCTACTACTCCCTCCCCCTACAGTTTGTCACATATAACAAAAGCATAAGACGATGAGGAGAATTGTTTTCATCATCCGGCGCCTGTGTTCCAAAATTGAAAAAAAAAAAAAAAAAATCAAAACATTTACTAATTATTACATATTCACAACAAAATACATACTCCCGAAACCTAATCCCCGACGCCCGCGTCTCCCCTTTAAACAATCAAAAATAATAAACCAACATATACTCACCTTTCCCCCTGTAGTCCATTTAATAAACCCAGTGTCCCACGGAGATTCAGCCTGCCACCCAGCGATACACTGACAAGAGGTAATGGCTCCCGCATGTATTACTGAGCTGCCGTGAGAGTTCACCGGGGTTCATCATTTAATCTCTCACTTACGGACCGCTGGGTGGAATTTCCCCCCAAAATATGCCGAATAAGCAGCCCCGGAATGACAGTATGAACTCCGG
>JARQOD010000010.1:30833925-30881791 GCA_033576555.1 Oophaga sylvatica | reverse complement strand
AGAGTGACAGTGGTAACCAAAAATGGAGTGGAACCACACAGGTGCTCAGGTACAATAACAATATAGAACTAGTATGCTGAGATGCACATGGAGTAGAAACGACCGTAGTAATAATATGCCAAAAGTCCGTATCAGGAGACTATATATAAAGTCTATCAGCCAAAGACCAGGCAGTTAGTGACACTAGTCTAAACAAAAGCTGTACGCCAGTCTAAAGACATGCAGTCAAAAATTAAAGATAACGGTCGAACGCATACCTGAGACCCAGTGGTGCCACTTTCCCCAACGCGCGTTTCGGCGCTGTGCCATCTTCCGGGGGAGTGGCATCAAAGGTAACCAGAGAGTATTTAAGTGCCCATGAGCCAATCAGATCAAAAGAATCAGAATAACAGATTGTCTGCTCATTGTAAACGGCGCATGTAAGCGCCGAGAAAACCGGATGCAGCCATCACCAAAAGCGTCATCAGCCAGGCCCACCCGCGTCATGAGACACCGCCCACCAGATCATGTGAGCGGAATCCCAGGCGCGAGCAGAGCGAGACCGAAGGAAGACACGATCAGCGATGCCTAGCAACCGGCCCCAGCGTGCATGCGCACTAGCAGGCATCCGATTCACTAGCAAGGTTACATAGAGAACAAGTATGTAAACATTAAAGCGCCAAATCATATTATTGGCTAACAGTCCTAAATAATATTATGTACACATAACTAAATCATCAATCAATAAATAATACTACAATACTAAATAATTATATATTAAGAAAATATATGTGAAGTATAGCCAAGTGAAAACAGCAAAAATATACATAAACCCTATAAATATAGGGAAAACACATAACGTAAATATAATATCCACAATATAACGTGCAAAGCAGAAATAAAGTGCATAGTGTTGATATATGATGTGCTGTGACAATATACTCATATATGATGACAATGTGTAAAGACATCAATAATTGTGCACATAGTACGTTGAAAAGTATATATAATCATATACCCGTGAATACAGAGTTGCATCTAAATATACATAAAATAAAAGAACACAAAAAACACACAAGAAATCAATATACAAAAACATGACAGTTATCTATATCTCATATGTTCCAATGCGTGGATCTCTCTTGAACACTTGGGAAACTTCATGGCCCAGAACACATATATCCTGTTATTGGAAAACTTCCATACGGATATTAAATCAAACCATAGCGGTACATGAAAGAGAATCTAAAAAAGATAAAACATGTCAATAACGAAAAAACATAAAATGATGCCATAAAAATGCAGGTAAGAGTGATCAGAGGAATGGTGCAAAACTTAACGACTCGTTTAAACCATTGGGGTGAAGAGAACGAAGTTTCCAAATCCAGAAAGCTTCTCTCTGTGCAAGAAGTCTACTCATTTTGCCCCCCCGCAAATTGGGAACCACACGATCAATTCTCTGAATTTCAACACTGATGGATCACAAGCATGATGTATTTTGAAATGCCGAGGAATTGTTTTCAAAACATCAAGATTATTCTCATCCGCTGCTGCTGCAATGTCACGAATTATGTTCCCTTACGTGGATCTTAAACGCACGGGTTGTTAAACCTACATAGATCTTCTTGCAAGGACATGAGGCGTGATAGACAACAAAGGTTGTTGAACATGTGATGGTTTGGGTTATGGTAAAAGTTTTTCCATCTGAAGAGAAAAATTCCTTAGTTTGTAGCACATTGGGGCATGCTACACAACCATCACATGGTTTGCAACCCCATTGTAAATTTGGCCGAGCACGATTCGTAGTAAAAATAGATGGTTGGGGGCGTGGCACAAATAGCTTCTCACTAGTGATCCCTCAAGTTACGCGATCTTCTCGCAGTCATGCTTGGTTTGTCTGTTATGTATTGCTTCAAAACAGGGTCTGCCAAAAGTATAGGCCAATATTTGGCCAGAATTTCACGCTATTCTCCCACTGTACATTATATTGAGAGACCAATCTCACCTGTGAGCTATCCTTTACCCCGGGGAAGAATACAATAGAGCGTTTCTTCTCGTGTTTTTGCCCTATTGTAGGCCCTTTTATGCATCTCTTGCTATATCCTCTATCGAGGAAGCGTTCAGATAGATCTTTAGCTTGAACTTCAAAATCATCGTTTGATGAGCAGATCCTTTTGATGCGCAGAAATTGACCAGTAGGCACAGAATTAATCACATGGGGTGGGTGTGAGGACTTGGCGTGTAATACAGAATTCACAGATGTATCCTTACGGAATACGTCAGATATAAGAGCACCATCGGGCTTCTCCTCACAGTGACATCTAAAAAATCAATCACAGAAGAATCACATTTGTAAGTCAAATGAATATTCTAATCGTTCATGTTTAATCATGAAAAAACAACTCCAACTCAGATGGAGTGCCACGCCAGATCAGAAAAATATCGTCAATGTAGCGGGTCCATAAAAACGACCGCTCCATTGACGCAATTCGATCTGTGGTAAATAGGTCCCTCTCCCACGCCCCAGGAACAGATTTGCATACGACGGCGCACAAGCCGCGCCCATCGCTGTACCCTGGAGCTGCAGGAAGAAGGACCCGTTGAACAGAAAAAAATTATGAGTCAACAAAAATTCAAAAGTAAAAGTAAAAAATCGATGTCACCGGAGGAGAAGCTCGTCATGGACAAAAAATGAGAAACTGCCCTCAAGCCATCCTGGTGGCGAATATTTGTATAAAGTGACTCCACGTCACATGTGACCATGATCATGTCATCATCAATATGGATAGCATCAATCTACTTGAGAAAATCAGATGTGTCTTTCAAGAAAGATGGAATTGTCTCCACCAGGGGCTTGAGGAACATATCAATATATCTGCCAATGCCCTCTGTTTTACAGAGGGCAGTCGATAATGAGATTATACCTACCCAAATACGTGATGTCCTGCTGATCAAAGAACCATGTATTCCAACTTTGTATCTTTTACCAAAGGTGCACAAGAACATCACAAACCTCCAGGTAGGCCAATAATCTCTGGGTTGGGTGGACTTACGGAGGGCATTGGCAGATATATTGATATGTTCCTCAAGCCCCTGGTGGAGACAATTCCATCTTTCTTGAAAGACACATCTGATTTTCTCAAGAAGATTGATGCTATCCATATTGATGATGACATGATCATGGTCACATGTGACGTGGAGTCACTTTATACAAATATTCGCCACCAGGATGGCTTGAGGGCAGTTTCTCATTTTTTGTCCATGACGAGCTTCTCCTCCGGTGACATCGATTTTTTACTTTTACTTTTGAATTTTTTGTTGACTCATAATTTTTTTCTGTTCAACGGGTCCTTCTTCCTGCAGCTCCAGGGTACAGCGATGGGCGTGGCTTGTGCGCCGTCGTATGCAAATCTGTTCCTGGGGCTGTGGGAGAGGGACCTATTTACCACAGATCGAATTGCGTCAATGGAGCGGGTCGTTTTATGGACCCGCTACATTGACGATATTTTTCTGATCTGGCGTGGCACTCCATCTGAGTTGGAGTTGTTTTTTCATGATTTAAACATGAACGATTAGAATATTCATTTGACTTACAAATATGATTCTTCTGTGATTGATTTTTTAGATGTCACTGTGAGGAGAAGCCCGGATGGTGCTCTTATATCTGACGTATTCCGTAAGGATACATCTGTGAATTCTGTATTACACGCCAAGTCCTCACACCCACCCCATGTGATTAATTCTGTGCCTACTGGTCAATTTCTGCGCATCAAAAGGATCTGCTCATCAAACGATGATTTTGAAGTTCAAGCTAAAGATCTATCTGAACGCTTCCTCGATAGAGGATATAGCAAGAGATGCATAAAAAGGCCTACAATAGGGCAAAAAACACGAGAAGAAACGCTCTATTGTATTCTTCCCCGAGGGTAAAGGATAGCTCACAGGTGAGATTGGTCTCTCAATATAATGTACAGTGGGAGAATATGCGTGAAATTCTGGCCAAATATTGGCCTATACTTTTGGCAGACCCTGTTTTGAAGCAATACATAACAGACAAACCAAGCATGACTGCGAGAAGATCGCGTAACTTGAGGGATCACTTAGTGAGAAGCTATTTTGTGCCACGCCCCCAACCATCTATTTTTACTACGAATCGTGCTCGGCCAAATTTACAATGGGGTTGCAAACCATGTGATGGTTGTGTAGCATGCCCCAATGTGCTACAAACTAAGGAATTTTTCTCTTCAGATGGAAAAACTTTTACCATAACCCAAACCATCACATGTTCAACAACCTTTGTTGTCTATCACGCCTCATGTCCTTGCAAGAAGATCTATGTAGGTTTAACAACCCGTGCGTTTAAGATCCGCGTAAGGGAACATATTCGTGACATTGCAGCAGCAGCGGATGAGAATAATCTTGATGTTTTGAAAACAATTCCTCGGCATTTCAAAATACATCATGCTTGTGATCCATCAGTGTTGAAATTCAGAGGAATTGATTGTGTGGTTCCCAATTTGCGGGGGGGCAAAATGAGTAGACTTCTTGCACAGAGAGAAGCTTTCTGGATTTGGAAACTTCGTTCTCTTCACCCCAATGGTTTAAACGAGTCGTTAAGTTTTGCACCATTCCTCTGATCACTCGTACCTGCATTTTTATGGCATCATTTTATGTTTTTTCGTTATTGACATGTTTTATCTTTTTTAGATTCTCTTTCATGTACCGCTATGGTTTGATTTAATATCCGTATGGAAGTTTTCCAATAACAGGATATATGTCTTCTGGGCCATGAAGTTTCCCAAGTGTTCAAGAGAGATCCACGCATTGGAACATATGAGATATAGATAACTGTCATGTTTTTGTATATTGATTTCTTGTGTGGTTTTTGTGTTCTTTTATTTTATGTATATTTAGATGCAACTCTGTATTCACGGGTATATGATTTATATATACTTTTCAACGTACTATGTGCACAATTATTGATGTCTTTACACATTGTCATCATATATGAGTATATTGTCACAGCACATCATATATCAACACTATGCACTTTATTTCTGCTTTGCACGTTATATTGTGGATATTATATTTACGTTATGTGTTTTCCCTATATTTATAGGGTTTATGTATATTTTTGTTGTTTTCACTTGGCTATACTTCACATATATTTTCTTAATATATAATTATTTAGTATTGTAGTATTATTTATTGATTGATGATTTAGTTATGTGTACATAATATTATTTAGGACTGTTAGCCAATAATATGATTTGGCGCTTTAATGTTTACATACTTGTTCTCTATGTAACCTTGCTAGTGAATCGGATGCCTGCTAGTGCACATGCACGCTGGGGGCCGGTTGCTAGGCATCGCTGATCGCGTCTTCCTTCGGTCTCGCTCTGCTCCCGCCTGGGATTCCGCTCACATGATCTGGTGGGCGGTGTCTCATGACGCGGGTGGGCCTGGCTGATGACGCTTTTGGTGATGGCTGCATCCGGTTTTCTCGGCGCTTACATGCGCCGTTTACAATGAGCAGACAATCTGTTATTCTGATTCTTTTGATCTGATTGGCTCATGGGCACATAAATACTCTCTGGTTACCTTTGATGCCACTCCCCCGGAAGAAGGCACAGCGCCGAAACGCACGTTGGGGAAAGTGGCACCACTGGGTCTCAGGTATGCGTTCGACCGTTATCTTTAATTGTGACTGCATGTCTTTAGACTGGCGTACAGCTTTTGTTTAGACTAGTGTCACTAACTGCCTGGTCTTTGGCTGAAAGACTTTATATATAGTCTCCTGATACGGACTTTTGGCATATTATTACTACGGTCGTTTCTACTCCATGTGCATCTCAGCATACTAGTTCTATATTGTTATTGTACCTGAGCACCTGTGTGGTTCCACTCCATTTTTGGTTACCACTGTCACTCTTTCTCTTATGTGTGTTTTAAAATTGTTCAATAAAATGTTTGTACTTTTATAATATATCCTCTGTGTGCAATTTTCCTTTGTTTGAGTTGATATTATTCTTGCACTGAGTTCCTCTATCTAGGCACTGTGATACTAATAGCTGTATCTCTATCTAAAAGGTGCTAGCCTTGTATAGGTTATATAACTACGAGGATGTGTTGGTGACCCCTTGCTGATTTATTAACCGGCCCCATCAGCATTTTTACTGTGCTCTCCATCTCCGGACAGTTGTCTACTGGGTTTTGCGTCACTTTCTTCACCCAGGACATTTACTGTCATGCAGAAAAAACAGCCTGACCTCACTGCGTTTGCCCGAATTCTCCACCAATTGTAGGGATCCGCTCTGGTAGGCAGGGGCCGGGCCGTAGTAATGAGGCATACACACAGGCTTTTAGTTCAAAGTCCAGTGGTTTTAATAACGGGTTCAACAAAAAGTCCAGATAACAAAATCAAAGCAGAACATAAATCACTCCAGTTTGGAGAACCACTGGTCCCAGACTCACCCTTGCTTGGGACGGGCTTAACTAAGCGGCTGCAGGACAGCAGAGACTGCCAGGTGCCATTCCGGGTGGTCTGGTACTCGCTTCTTGGTGCACACTGACACACAGTAACAAAACACTCTTCCAGGCTGACTCCAGCCAAACTCCTTCCTTCCACACCCACCAACTACAACAGCTCCCTGTTTTATAGGCCTAGCCCACACCCTCAGGTGAGGTACACATCAGCTGACCTGATCACGTGACTATGACCTCATCACAGGTCCTTGAGATCAGGGAAAATCCTGACCAAACTCCAGTCTGCTAGGAGAAATATATCTCCCATCCATCAAGACCCCCTTTGGTGTACCACATAGTGTATGTATATATGTGTGTGCATGTCTGTGTGTATATGTATATGTGTGTGTACGTATATGTGTGTGTATGTACGTGTATATGTATGTGTGGCTATGTATTGTATATGTGTGTGTATGTATTTGTGTGTATGTATGTGTGTATATATTTTTGTATTCTATGTGTATGTACAGTACAGACCAAACGTTTGGACACACCTTCTCATTTAAAGATTTTTCTGTATTTTCATGACTATGAAAATTGTACATTCACACTGAAGGCATCAAAACTATGAATTAACACATGTGGAATTATATAGTTAACAAAAAAGTGTGAAACAACTGAAAATATGTCTTATATTCTAGGTTCTTCAAAGTAGCCACCTTTTGCTTTGATGACTGCTTTGCACACTCCTGGCATTCTCTTGATGAGCTTCAAGAGGTAGTCACCAGAAATGGTCTTCTAACAATCTTGAAGGAGTTCCCAGAGATGCTTAGCACTTGTTGGCCCTTTTGCCTTCACTCTGCAGTCCAGCTCACCCCAAACCATCTCGATTGGGTTCAGGTCTGGTGACTGTGGAGGCCAGGTCATCTGGCGTAGCACCCCATCACTCTCCTTCTTGGTCAAATAGCCCTTACACAGCCTGGAGGTGTGTTTTGGGTCATTGTTCTGTTGAAAAATAAATGATGGCCCAACTAAACGCAAACCGGATGGAATAGCATGCCGCTGCAAGATGCTGTGGTAGCCATGCTGGTTCAGTATGCCTTAAATTTTGAATAAATCCCCAACAGTGTCACCAGCAAAGCACCCCCACACCATAACACCTCCTCCTCCATGCTTCATGGTGGGAACCAGGCATGTAGAGTCCATCCGTTCACCTTTTCTGAGTCGCACAAAGACACGGTGGTTGGAACCAAAGATCTCAAATTTGGACTCATCAGACCAAAGCACAGATTTCCACTGGTCTAATGTCCATTCCTTGTGTTCTTTAGCCCAAAGAAGTCTCTTCTGCTTGTTGCCTGTCCTTAGCAGTGGTTTCCTAGCAGCTATTTTACCATGAAGGCCTGCTGCATAAAGTCTCCTCTTAACAGTTGTTGTAGAGATGTGTCTGCTGCTAGAACTCTGTGTGGCATTGACCTGGTCTCTAATCTGAGCTGCTGTAAACCTGCGATTTCTGAGGCTGGTGACTCGGATAAACATATCCTCAGAAGCAGAGGTGACTCTTGGTCTTCCTTTCCTGGGGCGGTCCTCATGTGAGCCAGTTTCTTTGTAGCGCTTGATGGTTTTTACAACTGCACTTGGGGACACTTTCAAAGTTTTCCCAATTTTTCGGACTGACTGACCTTCATTTCTTAAAGTAATGATGGCCACTCGTTTTTCTTTACTTAGCTGCTTTTTTTTTTGCCATAATACAAATTCTAACAGTCTATTCAGTAGGACTATCAGCTGTGTATCCACCAGACTTCTGCACAACACAACTGATGGTCCCAACCCCATTTATAAGGCCAGAAATCCCACTTATTAAACCTGACAGGGCACACCTGTGAAGTGAAAACCATTCCTGGTGATTACCTCTTGAAGCTCATCAAGAGAATGCCAAGAGTGTGCAAAGCAGTCATCAAAGCAAAAGGTGGCTACTTTGAAGAACCTAGAATATAAGACATATTTTCAGTTGTTTCACACTTTTTTGTAAAGTGTAATGTATAATTCCACATGTGTTAATTCATAGTTTTGATGCCTTCAGTGTGAATGTACAATTTTCAGTAATGAAAATACAGAAAAATCTTTAAATGAGAAAGTGTGTCCAAACTTTTGGTCTGTACTGTATATGTGTGTATGTATGTATATATATATGTGTGTGTGTATATGTATACATTTGTGTGTATGTATATGTGTGTATGTATATGTATGTATGTGTGTGTATGAGTGTATATGTATGTATGTACATTTGTGTGTGTATATATATATGTGTGTATATGTGTGTGTATATATGTGTATGTATATGTATGTATGTGTGTGTATGAGTGTATATGTAGTGTGTACATTTGTGTGTGTATATATATACTGTATATGTGTGTATATGTGTGTGTATATATGTGTATGTATATGTACAGTATATACACATGTATATACACATATTTGGGGCTTAAAAAAATGGAATTGCAGCTCATCCACAAAGCAAACCTGTTTGTAACCCTTAATGTTACATCGCATGATATGTCATCACTAGAAAATCGTGATCGCTTCATTGCTGTCTATTCTGCAGATTGCGGATTCCTGGGAGGAGAAGGACCCGGAGCTCGCTGCCCTGCTGAGAAATATCCTTCAGCCATCCCAAGATGAAAACATGTTTGATCAGCCTGATCTCTTCTAGGCAGTGAACTTTGTGACTTTTTACTTTAGCTTCATCCAGGGTAAGGATGTTAAAGTATAGAGAGGTTGTATTGTGGGAAACCATGAACATACGAGGTGGTCCTCAGGACCCCCGACTAGATGGACAATCCCAGGAGAGCAGAGATTTCCATAAAGAAATGACAAGTTATACTGAAAAATCGGCAACATGTGAAGTGACATTTTCTGTTTGTGCCCCAATATCCATAACGGATCCATCAACTCTAGTCAATAATTTATTCAAAATCTTTCATACCTTTTATCATAAATTAGTCGGGGTCTATGTATGCTCACTAGAGGGGAGAGCGCACTGCTCTGCAGCGACCTGTGTATTGTACAGTGTTAGGCTACAATTCCCACTGTCCTGTGGTTGTCCGGAGAGTCGCAGGGTGCACAACACCAGCCCAGCCCTCGTCACAGTGCTTTGGACAGACAAAAAAAAGTCTGATGCCTGTGGACGGGCTCTGTGCCACTTTGTACAAACTGTCTGCGCTCACGGATCTGTACAGAAAACCCTAAAAGCATTATAAAAATGTACGGCCTCTGAGGCTTCTCTTCTTCCTCAGCTGGGGAGCAGCTGCTGCGGCGCAACTTCTGGTTTCATTGCTTGTCCTTCCATGGTTCCGGAAGGAGTGTCTGGTTCTGTATCCAGGGGCTTTGCAGGGCTCTGGGTGAGCTGATGAACCATGGACATGTGAACATTAAGGTTATGGGCCTTCTCAAAGCGCTTTCCACACTGGTCACATGCAAACTCCAGGTCTGCCTCCGCCTTGTGCTTGGTCATGTGGTATTTCAGAGACGCTCTCTGCCGGCATTGGAAACCACACACTTCACATCTGATAGGAGAAAATACAAGAATTAGCCCCAGCGGAAAGGGACACAGGCAGCAAATCCAAAATTCACTGCAGCTCCCCTGTCCTGTGCCAGCACCTCCCCTGCCCTGTGCCTGCACTTCCCCTGCCCAGGGCCTGCACCTCCACTGCCCAGTGTCAGCACCTCCACTGCCCAGTGTCAGCACCTCCCCTGCCCAGTGTCAGCACCTCCCCTGGCCTGTGCCTGCACATCACCTGCTCCGTGCCTGCACCTCCCATGCACTGTGCCTGCACCTCACGTGCCCTGTGCCTGCACCTCCCCTGCCCTGTACCTAGTTTATAAAGTGTTTCCAGTGGTCTCATGTTAAATGCTGTTGTCAGAGATTAACAGCAGCATTTAACATGTTAACAGCCATAGGTGGATCACGGTTCCACTCGTGGCTGTTGGGGGGACAGCTGATCAGATCAGCTGTCATGTGCCCAAAATTATGCGGGCTCAGCGTTGGAGCCTGCATCAAATGCGGGGACACGACCTATAGCTCATCATAGCTCGTAAGGGGTTAAAATGTAAAAGGTGAAAATATATATATATTTTTTGCCAAAAAGACAAAGGAAATGTGCCATCTTTAAATTGTACAATCAACGCTATAGGGTCAGTCAAAACAATCCTACAAAAAGAAGAGGTACCGCCCAGCAGTCAATTTCTTTATCTATTTCTAGGAGGAATAACTGAGGGACAGCCAGGAAAGATGTAAGAAAAGGCGACCCAGATCCGTGAGGCTGAGGAATAGAGGCGACACTTAGTGCAAGGGTTTAGCTCCCGAGTGCCTCATCTGATGCACAGATAAATGCTTCCTTTGTTTGAACGCCTGTCCGCACTGGTCACAGATGTAATTCCTCTCCTCTGGGGGAAGAAATAGGGGGCGTTAGGCAGAAGAGGTCGCACCCGTACAGCATGGAGGAAACTCAGCGCTCACCGGTGTGGATCAGCTTCACGTGTCTCTGCAGGTAGCGATCTATCATGAACACCTTGTTGCAGCCGGGGTGAGGGCACGGCCACTCCCACACCTCTTCATGATGCTCCTTGATGTGCTTCTATAAAAACAAAACATTATCCTACTGCTAGAATTAAAGTAATCCTGTGCATGGAACAACAGTGAGGAGCAGAATTAGAAAAAACATGGCTGCTTTCTACCAAACACAGCACTTTAGCAGTCCAGGAATGCTGCTGGGAAGTGAATAGTTTGACCTCCAGTACCACACACGGACTGGGGACAGATGTGGCGCTGGTTTTGGAAGACGACAGCTGGACTGCCATGATGCAGCACCAAGCCAACTAACCATAAGAGCCACAGACGTCAACAGGTGAGAGGCGGCTCTCCTGCTCCAGCCTGCGGCTAATGAGTGCGGGCGTGCGAAATGGACTGGGAAGCGCAATTTGATCAGCACCAGCTCTATTTTAGACTCCTCAGCATCGGAGGTTCCTTCCAAATCTCCATTGTCCAGACGGTCCGATTTATTTACCTTCATCCCATCAGCTCCTCGATAGACGGCAGTGCAGCCTTGGTAAGGACACTTGTAGATAGAGGGCAGCTCCTCTCTGCAAAACAGAACGGATCACCAAGGTGTCTTGTACAATAAGACCCCCAAAACTCCACATCCTCTGCAGGGAAAGTTAGGAGACCCCCATAACATTATACTGGCACCCAGGCGTCGTGTATGAGACATGTAACTGAGGCAGAATACAGCCAGTGCCCTTCAGTCCATTACATCAGGCCCCGGATCCCAGACATCACTCTGACCTCTCTCGCTTAATCTTCTTCTTCCAGCCCGGTTTTGGTCCCGGCTTCTTTCTTACTTTGGGCTCTTGGGCTTTCTGGCTTTTCCTCGGTCTGGTCTTCCTAAGCCGGGGCCTAGATTCTGGAAAAGAATGAAGTGAGGGTATACAGTCATGGTCAAAAGTTTTGAGAATGACACAAATATTAATTTTTACAAAGTCTACTGCTTCACTTTTTCTAATGGCAATTTGCATATACTCCAGAATGTTATAAAGATGATCAGCTTAACAGCAATTACTTGCAAAGTCAATATTTGGCTAGAAAATGAACTTTATCCCCCAAAACACATTTCAACATCATTGCAGCCCTGCCTTAAAAGGACCAGCTAACCTCTTTTCAGTGATTGCTCCATTAACACAGGTGTGGGTGTTGATGAGGACATGGCTGGAGATCAATCTGTCATGATTAAGTAAGAATGACACCACTGGACACTTTAAAAGGAGGCTGGTGCTTGGCATCATTGTTTCTCTTCTGTTAACCATGGTTATCTCTAAAGAAACACGTGCAGTCATCATTGCAATGCACAAAAATGGCCTAACAGGGAAGAGTATCGCAGCTAGAAAGATTGCAACTCAGTCAACAATCTATCGCATCATCAAGAACTTCAAGGAGAGAGGTTCCATTGTTGCCAAAAAAGGCCCCAGGGTGCCCAAGAAAGACCAGCAAGCGCCAGGACCGTCTCTTAAAAGTGTTTCAGCTGCGGGATTGGGCTACCAGCAGTGCAGAGCTTGCTCAGGAATGGCAGCAGGCAGGTGTGAGTGCATCTGCACGCACTGTGAGGTGGAGACTCTTAGAGCAAGGCCTGGTCTCAAGGAGGGCAGCAAAGAAGCCACTTCTCTCCAGAAAAAACATCATGGACAGACTGATATTCTGCAAAAGGTACAGGCAGTGGACTGCTGAGGACTGGGGTAAAGTTATTTTCTTTGATGAATCCCCTTTTCGATTGTTTGGGACATCAGGAAAACGCCTCATTCGGAGGAGACAAGGTGAGCGCTACCACCAGTCTTGTCTCATGCCAACTGTTAAGCATCCTGAAACCATTCATGTGTGGGGTTGCTTCTCAGCCAAGGGAATCGGCTCTCTCACAGTCTTGCCTAAAAACACAGCCGTGAATAAAGAATGGTACCAGAATGTCCTCCAAGAGCAACTTCTCCCAACCCTCCAAGAGCAGTTTGGTGATCAACAATGCCTTTTCCAGCATGATGGAGCACCTTGCCATAAAGCAAAGGTGATAACTAAATGGCTCAGGGAACAAAACATAGAGATTTTGGGTCCATGGCCTGGAAACTCCCAGATCTTAATCCCATTGAGAACTTGTGGTCAATCATCAAGAGACGGGTGGACAAACAAAAACCTAAAATTTCTGACAAAACGAAAGTATTGATTGTGCAAGAATGGACTGCTATCAGACAGGATTTGGTCCAGAAGTTGATTGAGAGCATGCCAGGGAGAATTGCAGAGGTCCTGAAGAAGAAGGGTCAACACTGCAAATATTGACTTGCTGAATTAACTCATTCTAACTGTCAATATAAGCTTTTGTTACTCATATGTTTGTAATTATATTTCTGTCTGTGATAAAAACATCTGTCAAACACACACATAAAAACCAGAAGGCAGCAGATCATGTGAAAATATAATATTTGTGTCATTCTCAAAACTTTTGGCCATGACTGTAAACTGTACACAAGTAATACCGCAACCGCAAGGTGAATTCAAGATAAGAATGCATAAACTGGACACCTATTAAGTGCATGGAGGGTGTGTGAAAATAAGCTACGAGGGACCAGATTTGGAAGGGCAAAACAGGAATAATTACATAAGTGAGGTGATAGGCCAGTCTGAAAAAAAGAACAATTTTAGGCCACACTTAAAACTGTGGGTATTGGGAATCAATTGAATTGTCCTGGGTAGTGCATTCCAGAGAACCTGTGCAGCTTGTGAGAAGTCTTGGAGACAGAGATGGGAGTTTCGGATTATTGAGGATGTTAGTATTTAGCAGAATGGAGGGCACGAGTAGGATGGTAGACTGAGATGAGTGAGGAGAAGCAGGGTGGTGCTGAACTGTGGAGCGCTTTATTGGTGAGAGAGCTATGTCTAAATTGGATGCTGTAGCAGATGGGTAACCAGTGCAATGACTGGCACAGGATGGAGGTGCCGGTGTAGCAGTTGGTGAGGAATATGATCCTGGCTGCTGCGTTCCGGACGCATTGGAGAGGGGAGAGTTTAGTAAGAGGGAGAACGATTAGTAGAGAGTTACAATAGTCCAGACGAGAATGAATAATGAATGAGAGCGACAGTAAGAGTTTTTGCAGAATCAAAAGTGAGAAAAGGTCAAATTCTCGAGATGTTTTTGAGGTGTATGTGACATGAGCGGGTGAGTGATTGGATGTGGGGGGTGAATGAAAGATCTGAATCAGATATGACCCCAAGACAGCGGGCATGTTGCTGGGGAGTAAAGGTCGAACCACATGCAGAAACGGCAATGTTGGGCATAGGTAGGTAAGTAAAAGGAAGAAACACAAGTTCAGTTTTTGACAGATTCAGTTTTAGGCTGTGTGCACACGACGCGTTTTTGATGCGTTTTCACTGCGTTTTTTTACGTTCGTAAATGGTCCAAAAACGCAATGGAATACTTATGCAAGGTAATTCAATGACAATCCTGAAGTGTTGTGCACATGATCAGTAAATTTCCGTCCATATTTGCAGCATTTTGTTTTCTGCAGCATGTCAATTCTTTTTGCGTTTCTGCAGCGTTTTTGAGTCAGTCAAATCTGCAGCAAAAATGCAGGTGTAAAAAGGTTTGCGTATTTGCTGCAGATTTGCTGCCAAAAAAGCTGTGAATTGTCAAAGGACATGATGTCAGAAGGAGGAAGAGTGTGTGGGTGGAGAATGTGTGTGTCAATCTGCGTGTGTGTGCGGGTGTCTGTGTCTGCGGTTGTCTGTGTACCCATGCAACTAACAGCCCACAGTGATTGCACTTAGGCGTCATCTGGTGGGACTACTACTCCCATCCGGCTACATCATCCGGCGCCTGTGTTCCAAATTTGTAGAAAAAATCAAAACATTTACATAATTACATACATATTCACATACAAAATACATAATCACTGAACACCTAATCCCCGACACCCGTGTCTCCTGCAAACAATCAAAAATAATAAAGCAACATATACTCACCTTCCCTCCGTAGTCCATTTAATACCGAGTGTCCCACGGATATCTCACCCAGTCGCCAGGGATACACTGACAAGAGATAATCGCTCCCGCAGTTCATCAGCTCCAATGCTCTTACTTACGGCACCGCTGCGTGAGAAGTTTCATACGTAGCAGTAGTGCTATAAGTGAAAGCACCGGAGATGATCAGCTGATGAACTCCGGTGAACTCTCACGGCAGCTCAGTGATACACTGACAGGAGGTAATCGCTCCCGCAGTGTATAGCCGGAGGCGAGGGACACTCGGTATTAAGTGGACTATGTCGGACAGGATAGTATTATATGTTGGTTTATTATTTTTTCATTGTTTGCAGGAGACGAGGGAGTCGGGATTAGGCGTTCAGTAAGTATGGTAAATTTAGATTCAATCAAGGAGTATATGATTATTTCAAATAAAGGACTTTATTCTGGGTGTCTGTGTTTTTATACATTATCAATATGGAAAATCACTATGGGGTTAGTAATGGATAGGTATCTTATAGATGTCTCTCCATTACTAGCCCGTATGCTTGATGTCACCTGACAATACAAAGGTGACATCAACCTCACAAATACGAACCCCACTTCCCACCGCTACAGGGCAAGTGGGAAGAGTGAGGCTAAGAGCCAGAATTGGAGCATCTAAAAGAAATGCCATTTCTGCGGTGGCTAAGAGCTGATGTTTTTAGCCTGGGGGGGCGGGGGGTTGCCAATATCCATGGCCCCTTCCCAGGCTAATAATATCAGCACGCATCTGTCTGCCTAGCCTTTGCTGGTTCGATTTTATAGGGGTACTCCATGTCAATTTTTTTCTGGGGTTCCCTGTAAAATAGCCAGTAAAGGCTAAGCAAACAGCTGTGAGCTGATATTAATAGCCTGGGAACCTTTATGGCTATTGGCTCCTTCCCAGAATATTAACATCAGCCCTCGGCTTTCCCTCTGCTGGTTATGAAAATTATGCGTGAGCCCATGCAATTTTTTATTTTTAATTTTTTGAAAAATAAACATATTGCTTTTCATGCAGATTTCTGACAGTTGCTGTTTTGTTACAGCATACTGTATGTAGGTTAATTATGTTAATGCTCCTAAACAGGCTGGTGACCGTGTTGTGTGTGTGTGTCTTTATTTAACTCTTTATGTACTGTTTCATTAATGAGGGTATCTGGATGACACCAGTTCATTACTAAACCTCGAGCTTGGTAATATATGTAAATATATTCACTTATATTTGTGTGTGTAAACATTATAAATTTGAACATGGTATGTAATGACATTATGGTCTTCAATTCCAAAATGGAGAATGAAAAAGAGGAGGTTAAACAAGGAAATTACATCACAATTTTAGCTCTATGGATTTACAATAACGCATAAAAAATGCGTGTATTTTCTGCTGCGTTTTTCTACCAAGAGACGCAGAAATTTCTGCAAGCAAATACGCAATGTGCACACATAGCCTTAGATAGAGAGAGGACATGATGTTAAAGACAGCGGAAAGGCAATCACTGGTGTTTTGTAATAATGCAGGCGTGGAGCCAGGAATATAGGTGTATGATTTGGGGTTATCAGCATAGAGATGGTACAGAAAACCAGATCTACTGATGGTTTGACCAATAGGGGCAGTGTATAGAGAGAAGATGGGGGGACCAGTACTGATCCTTGAGGAACCCCGACAGTAAGAGGAAGAGGAGCTGGTAAAAGACACAGTGAAGGAGCAGTCAGAGAGGTAGGAGGTGAACCAGGAGAGAACTGTGCCCTTGAGGCCCCTGGACCGGAGCATAGTGAGGAGGAGCTGATGGTCCACAGTGTTGAATGCTGTGGAGAGATCCAGGAGAACCAGCATGGAGTAGTGACCATTAGATTTAGATGTTAGTAGATCATTAGAGACTTTAGGGAGGGTAGTTTCAGTAGAGTATAAAGAGAGCAAACCGGATTGTAGAGGGTCAAGAAAAGAGGGATCTGAGAGATGGCGGATGAGACGGGAGTGGACTTGGCGTTTCAGGAGTTTAGAGATGAAGGGAAGATTAGAGACAGGTTTATAGTTAGCAGAACACTTTTGGTCGAGGGACGGTTTTTTAAGTAATAGATTTGTGCTGGTGTGTTTAAAGAGAGAGAGAGGTTAAATATTTTAGTTAGGTGAGTGGTGACAGCAGAGGTAAGGGACTGGAGGAGATGTGAGGGAATAGGATCACTAATGCAGTTAGTAGGGTAAGAAAATGCAAGGAGCCTGATCACTTCTTTTTCTCTGACTGGTTCACACCAGAAAGTGAGCGAGATGCAGTGGGGGAGGGAGGACAATACATGATATTAGGGGATTGGGAGCAAATTGCCTGTCGGATATGGTCTGTATTTTTTTTGTCAGCGCTGAAGTTGGTGGTGGAGGCCTGCACTCTTGGGTTGAGGAGAGAATGAAAAGTGTCAAAGAGTTATTTAGGATTGTTGGATAGTGCGGTGATGAAGCTGTTCGAAGTAGGCTTGTTTGGAGAAGTTAAAGGTAGAGTTGTATGTTTTAAGTATAAACTTATAATGGATGACATCTTTGACCATATTGGATTTTCTACAGATGTTTGGCACACCTGGATCAATGCTGGAGAAGACGTGTTTACACCGTGTGCCAGGGTTGCCGCCGTCTGTGCCAAGTTGCTCTATGTGTAGACAGTGCAGCTTCATCCAGGGCAGATCGCAAAGTGTCATTATAATCCAGAAGGGTAAAACAGTTTGAAATGAAAAAGTCATGCTGTGGTAGTCACTATATGAGAAGAAAATGCCATTACATTAGACACCAGTGCATTATGGGCACCAGTATAACTCAGTCTGAACTCCCACAGTCCACGCTGGAAAGAGAACTGTCATACATACAAGAACATCCTCACTCGTCTGAGAGGTTGATGTCCACATCCCTTGTAGGATCAGTGGTCACAGGAGACCTTCTACCGTCATATCCTGCAGGAAGAAAGAAGAACTCACAGAACGAGGCAGCGGCACCGAGGGCCAGCCCCATGCATGTGCAAACTAGACGGTATAGTTACTGTACTATATATGTCAGGTACTAAGTGTGATCAGTGTACAGGGCTGAGCAAGCAGAGCATGCTGGGAGATTCCAGCTAGGAAGCCTGCAAAATCATATAGCTCTGGAGTATAATACAGGATGTAACCCAGGATCCGTAATGTAATGTATGTACACAGTGGCTGCACCAGCAGAATAGTGAGTACAGGATGTAACTCAGGATCAGTAATGTAATGTATGTACACAGTGACTGCTCCAGCAGAATAGTGAGTGCAGCTCTGGGGTATAATACAGGATGTAACTCAGGATTAGTAATGTAATGTATGTACACAGTGACTGCACCAGCAGAATAGTGAGTGCAGCTCTGGAGTATAATACAGGATGTAACTTAGGATCAGTAATGTAATGTATGTACACAGTGACTGCTCCAGCAGAATAGTGAGTGCAGCTCTGGAGTATAATACAGGATGTAACCCAGGATCAGTAATGTAATATATGTACACAGTGACTGCACCAGCAGAATAGTGAGTACAGGATGTAACTCAGGATCAGTAATGTAATGTATGTACACAGTGACTGCTCCAGCAGAATAGTGAGTGCAGCTCTGGGGTATAATACAGGATGTAACTCAGGATTAGTAATGTAATGTATGTACACAGTGACTGCACCAGCAGAATAGTGAGTGCAGCTCTGGAGTATAATACAGGAGGTAACTCCGGATCAGTAATGTATTGTATGTACACAGTGACTGCACCAGCAGAATAGTGAGTGCAGCTCTGGAGTATAATACAGGATGTAACCCAGGATCAGTAATGTAATATATGTACACAGTGACTGCACCAGCAGAACAGTGAGTGCAGCTCTGGAGTATAATAGATTGTAGATTGTGCGCCCTTGCGGACAGTGTCCTCTCTCCTTCTGTACTTGTGTGTGCCTTGTATTGCTCACGTTTACTGTACTTGTCTATATTTGCCCCTTTACACATGTAAAGTGCCATGGAATAAATGGCGCTATAAAAAAAATGTATAATAATAATAATACAGGATGTAACTCAGGATCAGTAATGTAATGTATGTACACAGTGACTGCACCAGCAGAACAGTGAGTGCAGCTCTGGAGTATAATACAGGATGTAACTCAGGATCAGTAATGTAATGTATGTACACAGTGACTGCACCAGCAGAACAGTGAGTGCAGCTCTGGAGTATAATACAGGATGTAACTCAGGATCAGTAATGTAATGTATGTACACAGTGACTGCACCAGCAGAATAGTGAGTGCAGCTCTGGAGTATAATACAGGATGTAACTCAGGATTAGTAATGTAATGTATGTACACAGTGACTGCACCAGCAGAATAGTGAGTGCAGCTCTGGAGTATAATACAGGATGTAACTCAGGATTAGTAATGCAATGTATGTACACAGTGACTGCACCAGCAGAATAGTGAGTGCAGCTCTGGAGTATAATACAGGAATACACCTATGATATTAAAAAAACAATGCAAAGCACCAAAAACGAATCATAAACAACTCATAAAAATACCAAAATGCTTTATTAATGAAACAATAATATATCATATATAAGAAGAGTATAAAAGATCCAGTGAACACCACAGAATAAAAGGTGGGTCACCTGGACTAATAGGTGCAATATGTATATATGACCAGTAGTGATAAGAATGTATATACATATATCATACATAAATAGATCCGGGAACAGCCATTATAAGTGACATTATCAAAGATTGGACATCACGGACCAAGTGTACATGTCATGTTACCAATAAATGCCCAAGTAACCAAAAATAATCAAAGCATATCCCAGAAAAAAGTCATATACTTTACCTATTGTGGTATCAGTAGTCCAGTCACCCACTACACCCGACGCGCGTTTCGCATTGAAATGCTGGAGGAAGATGCTTGCGCAATTGGAAGCTCGCTGGATTTCTAAAGTTCAATCGGTACAACCGGCGGGTCTTAATGAGATTTTGAGCTACGCCCCTTTTTTATAACATATCAGTTACGCATGGTTGCTTTTTGGTGTTTTTCTGATATGTATTTTAATATATAATGTTTTTTCTTGATTTTAATTTTTCTATATTTATATTTTAGAATTCTTATACATACCCATGATGTTTTGATGCTTCATAACCGTGCCTTTCCTTACATGCTGTGTGGAGTCATTTGTGAATCCTGGCTTGGACACTATTCTTTGGCTTTCTTGGAGGACGCTAGACGAAGGAAAGAGAAAAGAAAAAAAAATTTTTGGATTAATCACTGTTATTATATTTTTTATTATTTATATTATTTTTTCACTAATGATAATTATTCACTATAATATTTTATATATATTTAATTTTATTTATGTATCTGTTATTGTATTTTATTTTCTATTTATGTTGATTTTTATTTTTGCATTAATGATAAGTATTTATTACAATATATTATATATTTTGTACACTATGCGCTTATAGCAATCACTAGTGGATATTTCGACATTATAGTGGGATTTATCCATTTTTATTTCTTTTATTTTTAGTTCTTTTAGCACTTTAATATATATTTATTTATATGAATTTTGATATATATAACAGCACTATATGTATAATATAATTTATAATTTACTTAGCACTGGGTAATATTTTTTGGGGAATTATGTATTTATTATTTATTTTATTTTTATTTTATTTATGCACACAGGATGTGTAGTTTATTTATCATGTATTTTTTCACTATTTTCCATTAGATTATATTGATTATATATTTTAGTAATTTTTATTATACTTTTTAATTTTTCTATCATTTGTATATATATTCTATTTGTTATTAAGATCTTTACTTGTGAATGGATTTTTCCAATTATAATTTGCTGTGGTTATGGGATATTGATTGGTTCTAACATGCACATTGTGTCTAATGAATAGTGCATTGTGCATTTTTTGCACTTTTTTATTATTTATGGATACGACTTGCTGACCTACACCATGTTGCAGCCAGCATATACGCCATATAGTCGTAATAACACTATCTAAATTTCCCTTCAATCCGTCTTGCTGCCCGAGTATGCTGATGACACACACTAGCTGATGTTTATGCTATGTGCGCTCCCGTAGGCGGCCTGTTCAGCGTCGCCATGACGACGCGTCTGTTCTGCCGCCCAGACTCGCTTCCTGCTCTGATGCGTCGAGCAGGGGAGCGGCTGGGCGTCATATGACGCTGACTGATGGGGACGTAGACCAGTGTTCGTCAGCGGGAGCGCCGCTTCTAAGCCGCCATTGCATCTGATTTCCTATATAAGCACACACCTAGGAGCAATTAGACATGCACGTCCCCCCTGGAAGAAGCTACGAGAGAAACGCGCGTCGGGGTGCTGCAGCCCTCATTGAGGTAGAGTACCATATCACCAGCAGTAGTCACTTTATTCCAGCCTTGGTTAGCACATATATATGCATCTCTTGTTTACCTTTTGGCGTTAGTATATCTGCGTTTTGCAGGATATATATTGTTGTTGCACTATGCACTTTTTTAGGCCATATATATTAGCAATGTGCCATTTATATTGGAATTTTATGCTGGATTTATATATGGGGTATGAATTGGGGCTTGTTTTTTCATGGGAATAATTGCATTGCTGCACTATATTGCAGGTGTGTACACCGTTCTTTAGGCAGCATTAATTACCTATGAAACCCTTTTGCATCCATTTATTTGTACCCCTATACCCTATTTAGGCACTTTTTGCATATCTTGTTGCATTAGTTGTCCCCATGTATATGTATACGTTTACATTTTAAATGTTCACTATTTTAAATATCTTTCAATAAAATTTAATATTTTATGGTAGTGAAGCTTCCTTTTCTTTGATTGGAGTATATTTATTTGGAAGTGCCACGAGGCTTGGCAATTACTTTATATGTGAATCTATTAGCACGGTAGTTCCAGTGCCCAATGTGCAGGCATAGACATAGTGTCTTCAATACGCCTTTACACTCTTTCACTTGACACGTTTCCCCTCCTATAGAGCTTCATCAGGAGTGAGTGTAAATAGTTAAGACTTATCTGGCAAAAGATGGGAATATGAGTGGCATACGATCCATATGGTGCTGGATCTGCAAGGTCAATCCCCTCTGGTGAACTGCAGGGAGCCGGCTATCAATTAGCATGATGCTGAAAGAACAACACGGAAGAGGAAGATGTTATGTTTTGGTAGCTGAGGAGAGTACGCAAAAACGGCAATACATCAGAGAGGCTGGAACCTATTGGATTGCAGTAACCTGAACTAACCACACAACTAGAGGTAGCCATGGAGCGTTTCTACGTTGATCCTAGACGCCTCGTCACAGCCTGAGAGATAACTACACCTAAAGGCAGAAAGATGAAAGCTATCTGCCCCGGAGCAGATCCCCAAAGAAAATAGGAAGCCCCCAAACATGTAATGGCGATAAGACAAGAAGAAAGCACGGACACAGACAGAAAATAGAATGAGCAAATGCTGGGGCCCAATCTGTCTAGACAGAAAAGTACAGGAAAGGATACTCACTGCAATCCAAAAAAACCCCTAAAAATACCAATTTTACTGATTGCAAAAACACCTGAGATCACATGACCTCTACCACCTAAATCAGTTCTCTGGTGTAACAAAACTAAGCTGCAGCCACTGAAAAAACAGGAAAAAGCAAAGGAACAAACAACAGTGGCTCCAGATAAACTGAGAGGAGCACAAGCCCCCCGGAGGGGACCTGGCTGACCTCCACAGAAGTGCAGGGAACAATGCAAAAAGCAAGCACAAAAATAAAAGCAGAAAATATCTTATCTGATAGCAGAAGATGCAGGCAAGACTCAGCAAGCTTCCAAATGAACCAGGAACCACAATTGAGACAAGAACAATTGATCATCGGCAACCATCATGGGAGGGAACCTCCCTTATATCAGACCAGCCCGTGATCCCAGATTGCCACTCCTCGCTGAAAGGTTCAGTACTGTCAGTAACCACCAGAGGGAGCCTCTGCTCAGAAACCATTTTTAGCACATTCATAACAGGAAGAGCTGCTCTGTTAATGTGGAGCAGCTGTATCGACTACAGGAGATGATAGAACAGACAGGCAGTTGCTAACTGGTTAGCTACTACCTACCTACCTAAAATTATTTCATTTATTTTGTAGCATTGAATAGTGTTGAGCATTCCGATACCGCAAGTATCGGGTATCGGCCGATATTCGCGTTATCGGAATTCCGATACTTAATTCCGATACTTTTTCCATATCGTATACCGGAATCGGAAGTTCCCATAATTCTTTGAGAGGCAATGTGATTTTAGTCAGCCAATGAGGAATCCTACGAAGTGTGGGCACATCCTGTAATGATGCGGTCATCTTAACTAATGGCATGGCTGTGATTGGCTGCTGAAATGATGTCAGAATGCACTATAAAAGGCGCCGCAGCCATTTTAGCGTCACTGTGCTGTGAACTCAGTTAGGGACAGAACGCTGCTGTGCTGACTCTGAGGGACAGTTAGATATTGCGATTTTGTGTACTACTGTGCTTGAGGCAGGCTAGTTTACCAACCGCTGTGTAAAGCTTCATTTTGCCAGTGTTGTTTTAACAGCTCTGTGCAAGGTGTGTGTGTGACAGTGCAGGTGACGCTGCAGTTTGCTCTGCATCCACCGCTGTTTGTAGGCATCTGCACGTGTCACTTTTTTTTTTTTATTTTTTATTTTATTTAGTGGAATTGGTGCAGCTCCATTATATTAGAAAAAAATCAAATCTATTAGTGTGACGTGCTTCCATCCGTATACAATACATTGGTTGCAAACACTATAGAAGTACAGAAAGGAGCTTTTCACAGATTGTGGACAGTTGTGTTTCAGTGTTCACTTCAGTCTGTGTTTTTTACTTTTTTGAGTGCAGATCACGCTCCAATTACATGTTCAAGCACTGCTGCTTGTACTCTGCTGAGCGTGTCTCAGTGGCTCATCCTTTTCATTTATCTCCAATTGGTTCTGCTACATTCCATTTAAAATAAATCTAATCTATTAGTGTGACGCGCTTCCATCCGTATACAATACATTGGTTGCAAACACTATAGAAGTACAGAAAGGAGCTTTTCACAGATTGTGGACAGTTGTGTTTCAGTGTTCACTTCAGTCTGTGTTTTTTACTTTTTTGAGTGCAGATCACGCTCCAGTTACTTGTTCAAGCACTGCTGCTTGTACTCTGCTGAGGTGTCTCAGTGGCTCATCCTTTTCATTTATCTCCAATTGGTTCTGCTACATTCCATTTAAAATAAATCTAATCTATTAGTGTGACGCGCTTCCATCCGTATACAATACATTGGTTGCAAACACTAATAGAAGTACAGAAAGGAGCTTTTCACAGATTGTGGACAGTTGTGTTTCAGTGTTCACTTCAGTCTGTGTTTTTTACTTTTTTGAGTGCAGATCACGCTCCAGTTACTTGTTCAAGCACTGCTGCTTGTACTCTGCTGAGCGTGTCTCAGTGGCTCATCCTTTTCATTTATCTCCAATTGGTTCTGCTACATTCCATTTAAAATAAATCTAATCTATTAGTGTGACGCGCTTCCATCCGTATACAATACATTGGTTGCAAACACTATAGAAGTACAGAAAGGAGCTTTTCACAGATTGTGGACAGTTGTGTTTCAGTGTTCACTTCAGTCTGTGTTTTTTACTTTTTTTAGTGCAGATCACGCTCCAGTTACATGTTCAAGCACTGCTGCTTGTACTCTGCTGAGCGTGTCTCAGTGGCTCATCCTTTTCATTTATCTCCAATTGGTTCTGCTACATTCCATTTAAAATAAATCTAATCTATTAGTGTGACGCGCTTCCATCCGTATACAATACATTGGTTGCAAACAATATAGAAGTACACAACGGGCCTTTCACAGCTACTGAACATGGGTTTTTAATTTTTAACTAAAATATGTATTTTTTCAAATGACACAAATATAAGTAATGTTGAAGAGGAATAGTCCTACATCCATTGTTTGCACAATATTACAGGTGTACATCATGTCCCTTAATCAACAATGTATTATTATATTTACTTGTATGCTTTTATTTAAAAGCCAAGAACACAGAAGGATAACCTTCGCACTGCAGCTGTTGTCAAAGTTCAACCCACATTATGCACTTCCAACATTGAGCATTTGAGGCATGATGTGAGTTGGATTGGTCAAAGTTATGGAGTGAGAAGGTTCACCATCAGTACCTATAGCATAGTATGCTTTTGTGTTAGCATTTGTGTTAGACATGTGGATATCTGCCTAATATGTCACAATTATTTAGTTACAGATTTGTTTACCAACATAATCATTGAATGGTTTTAAATTTGACGTTTCACTTGTTTACAGCTTAGAAATAAGGGTGTAGCCTGATATCTATGTGTAGCACTAGCCACTTTAACATGTCATGTTTTTTTTAAACATGTGTAGCTAGGTAGCAGTAATTTTTGCCGGACACACAGCAGGGGAACAGCAGGCGTTACTGAACCCCACTATCACTATAGCTTGTGTATTGGTCTGTGGACACGACCTTCTGAGCAGCAACTGCAGTGTTGTAGCCCAGGGAGTATAGCTCAGGTGGTAGAAAGATGAACATAACAGGAGACATGGAAAACGTTGCCAACCAGTTAGTTAATCTGAAACCGGAAAGGCAAATTCAGGCGAGATCCATGCCTAGTTCATTTCAGAAAAGTAAGCGTTTACATTATCGAGGATAGTCGCATGCAACGGTCTGTTAGTACACCACCTGCAGCAGTAAAGACGCGCTCCGATAATACACTGGCAGCAGATCAAGCCAGCACCTCCAATGCATACTGGCTAAGCTCTGGCCATGTATCCAGCTTAGAGACACAAAACTTGAATGGGGAAGAGCCATCTGGGAGTACACTGAGGGGCAAGACATGTAGTCTGTCACCATCTTACGGAAATGTTGCCTCCTGCTGACTGGAGCCGTCTCGGATGGTGTAGAATTGGTGGCGCTGCCACAAAACTTCGACACATTTGGAACATACTGTTCTTGCCCTGTGCAGAGGCGCTGCTTGTGCTCCCTCTTGTTGCAGAGCTGTCTCCACTGCCTCGACGCACAGAGCTGCTTTGTAAATCAGTAGCAGCAGCAGTGCTCTCGGCTGGAAGGAGAACATTATGGATTGCACCATGTGTCTTGGTACTTCCGCATTTTACGCTCCCGGTTCAACGGTTGTGATGAGGCTTTGTAAGTTGTCCCGGTAGCGAGGGTCTAGGAGGGTGTACACCCAATAATCAGACGTGGTGTGAATGTGTTCGATGCGGCGGTCGTTTCTCAGCCACTGCAGCATGAAATCAACCATGTGCTGCAGACTCCCAACTGGCCAAGAAACGTTGTCCCCTGCAAGAGGCGTATCTCCGCCTGCTGTGCATCACCCCACCCTTGGTCTACATACTGACTAGAGCATTGTCTACCTCCCTCTGGAGCGATGTCTTCCTCCTCCATTGACTCCTCCTCATCCTCCTCACAAAGTCCTTCAAATACATATAAATTTACAAAATTTAAAACTCAAAATTTAAAAACTTTGTATCATAATTCTGTAACATCAGTTTATGGAACACAATAGCATTACAAAAGGATAGACAAAAATGTACATTATGTGCTTTGTAAATACATTAAAAGTTTGTAATGGTTATGAAAATATAGCAGCGACTCTGGAGGTTCAATTGTTGATACAGCATGGTACTTTGAAAGTCCTCCAGCCCTTTGTGAGGAACCCACGTTGCGCTGACTGTCCAGAAGTGATGGAATTTGTGACTCCTCATCCTCCACCTCTTCCAAAACCTCATGCCTTAGTCTTGCAGTGTTTTTTGAAGCAGGCAGATAAGGGGGACAGTCAGGCTGACTAGTGCATCATCTGCATCGCCATCCGCGTTGACTCATCAAACGCACGCAAAACGTGGCAGATATCCTTCATAGAGTTATTCGCCACTCATTACACTGGCAGTGGCTGCCCATTCATTATAGGATCCAATTCTAATTACTGGTTCTCACCAACATAGCTCTCCACAGCGCAGCACCCCCCTACATCTCCTCCCTTATTTATATTTTATCGCCTAACCGACTGCTGCACTCTGCAAACGACCTTTACTAACCTCTGCACTAATCCGTACCTCCACTCCAACTCCAAGACTTCACCCGCGCTGCGCCAATCCTCTGGAATGCCTAACCCCAAGAAATTAGGACTATCCGCAATTTGGATGGGTTTCAGGCGCTCCCTCAAAACACATTTGTTCACAGTGGCCTATCACATTCACTAATCAAAGTCATTCTATGTGTAATTCTGTGTGTGTAGCCCATTCACTATCTCCATGCATCCCTCACTTCCTTAAAATGGCTGGACATCATTGTAAAAACACCATTGTATATAAACACCTGTACTTTGTATCTCCCACACCTCATTGTAGATTGTAAGCTTTCACCAGCAGGGGCGGCTGATTTTGCTTTAATTATTGTATTGTTAACGTTGTTACTTATGGACTCGTGTTTTGAAACTGTTAAACTGTAAACACTGCGAATATTATGGCGCTATATAAATAAATAATATTATTATTCTTTTATAGAGGCCCACTCAGTAGTGGTGAAGTGTGAACGCCGCAAATTGCGAGTTGACTGCGTCTGATGCAGCTGATACTCCATTACTGTTGGCTGCTGCTCACAACAACCGCTCCAACATATGTAACGAGGAATTCCACCTGGTGGGTACGTCACATATGATGCGATGTTCATGAAGGTGAAAATCTGCGTTGCAGAGCTGCAATCGCGATCTGGCATGCTGGAACGTCGCAAGTGAGCGCACTCTAGGCGGACCTTGTGCAGCAGTGCATCAAGATCTGGATAGTCCCTCAAAAAACTCTGCACGACCAAGTTGAGAAACATATTGACAGACATGGTATGTGAGTGAGGTTGCCAAGGCCCAGAGCTGACACCAGATTTCGGCCATTGTCACACACTACCAAGCCTGCCTGTAGATTCTCTTCCAAAAACCACACGTCGCTCTCCTGCTTTATGGCATTACAGAGCTCCTGCACGGGTGTGGCTAAGATTCCCCATGGAAATTAATTTCAGGATGGCCTGTTGACATTTGGACACGGCTGTGCTCATATCGGTCGCAACAGGTAAACGTTCACGGGTCCATGTGGAGGTAGACCGTGACGGCTCCTGCAGCGATGATTCTGAGGAACTGGAATAGGAGGAGGAATCAATGTGTACAGAACTTGATTCCTGCAATCCTTGGAGTTGGCAGAACACGTACAGCGCCACTCGCAAGATCAGTACCCGGCTGCACAACATTGACCCAATGGGCAGTGAGGGAAAGGTATTGTCCTGGCCATGGGTGTTAGAACCCTCTTGTTAGGTTTTGTTTCAGTTTGCTGGTCACATGACCTTTTTTCCCTATTTAGTCTGGCTCCGCCCTTCTGGCTTTGCTTGACTTCATTGTATTATCTACTGTTAAGCTAGCCGGGTGCTTAGGTGCCTTAATCTGTGAGTTTTGCTTGATGTTAGGATCACAAAGTATTTATTTTTCTGTTTTAATATCCATGCTAAAATTTTTTATGTTAGGAGGTGTCCACCTTTTCTCCCAGTCCCTAGATCTTGTAGGGATTACTCCCTCGCAACTATAGGTCTTCGTTCACACTAGATGAGGACTTTAGCGGGTCTGGTCGCTGGATCAGGTTCCCCGTTACATCGTAGGGATTCAGCTTGTTGTATTGTAGGGACAGAATTCCCTTCTTTCCTTACTGGTTGTAGCAGATCATAACAATGGGTATGGTCCACGCATCGGTGGTCAGGTGGACCTTGCTACTGAGGGCTTTTTAGTAGCGCATGTTTAATTTTTTCCCTCAACATGCTTTTGCAGACCAGGGACGGCTTGCCTGCTGAAATGAAAATCGGCTTGGCACATTGTATTGTGGGATTGACAATGATATTCAGTTACGGAAACTGTCTGTCTCCACCAGCCTGAATCACAGCATTTCAAGGGACAGGAGTTTTGCAATGCCAGCATTCAGAGCCTGTGCTCGTGCATGGTTTGCGGAGTATGGCCGTCTTTTATCCCATGCCTGTGCTACCGCTGGCTGTTTTGTGGCCTGGGAGTGTGAGGATGACAGGGAACTTGCTGCTGTGTGTGGAATAACAGTTTGTCTCTGGACAACAGTGGCCGAGGTTCTTCCATGGCGATCCTGTGAGGAAGCATAACCAGCTGTGTGTGAGCTCGATGAAGAGGCTTCAACACAACCTGAAGATGTAGGTGCTGCTGTAGGTTGGCCTACATCTCTAGTGTGTCTTTGTAACTCAACTATGTGCTTTGTCCGCACATGTTTCCACATATTTGTGGTATTGAGGTGACTGACACTTTTAGCTATTTTAATTTTAATTACACAGCTTGCATTTCACATAGCAAATATCATGTGCAAGTGTGTGAAAAAAGGACCACGCAGTGCAAGTCCTGGGAGCGCACGTTTTGACTTTTGGAAGACAACTGCTCCGAACAGGTGCCAAACTGGAGGCTACAGGCAACCGAGTCTGCAGCCTAACTCTCCTCCTGTTTGTACCGTTGGGGCAATGTCTTCCTCTATCTTCCTTCTATCACTAACCATTTCTCTAGGCCTCTCCCAGCTTTCAACCAAAGTACTGGTTCTCACCCACAAAGCTCTCCACAGTGCAGCACCCCTCCTACATCTCCTCCCTCATTTCTATCTATCGGCCTAACCGACTGCTGCGCTCTGCAAACGACTTTCGACTAACCTCTGCACTAATACGTACCTCCCACTCCCGACTCCAAGACTTCTCCTGCTCTACGCCAATCCTCTGGAATGCTGTACCCCAAGAAATTAGGACTATCCACAATTTGCATGGTTTCAGGCGCTCCCTCAAAACACATTTGTTCAGAGCGGCCTATCACATTCACTAATCAAAGTCATTCTATGTATTCTGTGTAAGTGTGTGTGTGTCTCTAGCCCATTCACTATCTCCATCCCTCAGTCCCTTAAGAGGCTGGAACATCATTGTAAATGCACCATTGTATATAAAACACCTATACTTTGTATCTCCCCCATCTCATTGTACATTGTAAGCTGTCACGAGCAGGGGCGACTTATTTAGCTTAAATTATTGTATTGTTAACGTTGTTACTTATGACTTGTGTTCTGAAACTGCTAAACTGTAAAGCGCTGCGGAATATGATGGCGCTATATAAATAAATATTATTATTATTCCTCTGAGCTGCTCCCACCACCTTCCTGTTCTTCATGCCATGTTGGGTCTTGGACCTCATCATCTCCACTACCCTCTTCCAACACCTGCTGTTGGGTGGTCTGGCCAGCACCATGCTCAACAGAAACTGGCACCTGGGTCTCATCATCATCATCAGATGCGTTCTGCGGTGTGCTGACCATCGGCACTGTCTCACCCGCCTCTTCAGATTCAGAGAGACACAGCTGTTGCGCATCACTGCATACTCCCTCTTCACATTACAGAATGCTGCTTGGCTGGGCCCCTGTTTGCAAGCCAATAGATTCTGAGAACAGAAGCAGACACTCAGCTGGCTCCTGTACAGAACTCTCTGACTGCCTGGGCAATTTGCCAGGCGGTGAAGAGACAGATGGTTGCCCAACAGTGCTGTGGTCCTGAGAGGAGGTGGAAGCAATTGAAGTCGATGCATTGGCTGAGATCCAAACAACAACGGCTTCAATTTGTTCTTCCCGCAGCAGGGGGGTACTCCGAGCTCCTACAAAAGTGCGCATAAAGGAACGCTCACGGCCCGGGGAAAACTGGTGGATGCTGTGTCACTGGGGGCCGCAGCAGCCACAGAATCCCCACGTCCTCTCCCTGAAGAAACTCCACGACCACGTGCCTTACTCCCTGCCTTCTTCATCTTGGTAGATTGATAAAGAAAGTCTGAAAAGTTATAAGGTCTAAGTGTGGTTATTCCGCAGAGACTGCAGTGAACACTGCACACAACTGTTCACTACCCAATGCGTCTCAGCAGGAAGGCAGTCTGTGCGTCAAAACAAAGGCACAAACATACATCCATGTACCCTGTTTATACAGCTATATAAAAAAAAATATGTAGTAGTGACGCACACTTTATTGAGGTACAGTATTACATCGCCATTCACCATCTGTGGCTATGCAGTGTCATCTATATATACCTTATCTATCTGTTGTCATGCTTCCAAGTCGACAGTCAGCCATAAATAGCAATTTTCACTATGCACTATGCACTTTTTAAAGGTTATGTTTGTTAATAAAAATGATTATTGCCACATATTATGAGTATTACATGATGGAAATTGTATAATTTTGTATAAAATATTTAGGGACATTATTCAGCAAATGGAACATTTTAGTAATATCACAGATAACTTGTAATGCTGATGATGTTTTGAAGTCAGACATTCATTGTCTATACAATAAAAATGGTGTACATACTGTTACTTATCCATCATTAATGGATTCAGATATGTACTTGTATGCTTTTATGTACAACCGTATAGCAGATTCCTTAACTAATTTATTTTGTGGTTTGCATTGCTGTTCAACATGTTAATGTATGTGTTTATGTTTGTCAATTCTTTATTTATCTAGATATTAGTTTAAATGAAATCATCATCTTATGGTAGTAAAGGTTATCTTTCTCTTGTTTGAAGTATAGACATTTAAAATTGACAGGTAACAAGGAAATTACTTGATCTAGTATTTAAACATCCTCCTTGACCCTGGGCTCCAACACCGCCAGTTGTTGCTCGGAAGTGCTGTTAGCACAGTCAACACTTGCTCCTGTGTTACTGGGGTTCAGTAACGTCAGCTGGTCCTCGGTTGTGCCATTGGCTCTTTTCCTTCTGCTGCCCCTCCGGGTTCCAGCACAGTCAGCTGGTCCTCGTTACTTGCATTGGCTCTTGTACCTTCTGCTACCCGTCCGGGTTCCAGTACCGTCAACTGGTTCTCCGCAGTGCCTTTGGCCTAGGTGCCTCCATCTCGGTATCCGAGTTCCAGCAACGTCTGCTGGTCCTTGGTAGTGCTTTGGAGCACAGGTACCTCCTGCTTAGTAACCGTGTCCCAGTAACGTCAGCTGGTCCTCGGTTGTGCCATTGGCTCTTTTCCTTCTGCTGCCCCTCCGGGTTCCAGTACCGTCAACTGGTTCTCCGCAGTGCCTTTGGCCTAGGTGCCTCCATCTCGGTATCCGAGTTCCAGCAACGTCTGCTGGTCCTTGGTAGTGCTTTGGAGCACAGGTACCTCCTGCTTAGTAACCGTGTCCCAGTAACGTCAGCTGGTCCTCGTTGTGCCATTGGCTCTTTTCCTTCTGCTGCCCCTCCGGGTTCCAGTACCGTCAACTGGTTCTCCGCAGTGCCTTTGGCCTAGGTGCCTCCATCTCGGTATCCGAGTTCCAGCAACGTCTGCTGGTCCTTGGTAGTGCTTTGGAGCACAGGTACCTCCTGCTTAGTAACCGTGTCCCAGTAACATCAGCTGGTACAAGATTGTGCTACAAATACAAGATACGGAACAAGAGACACAAGAACAATAAGCAGAAGATCTAAAAGCAGAAGAACATGAAGTATAAGACCAAAATGAAGAGCAAAATATATGCTCTAAATTCTAAGCAGAAGAAGACTAAGCAGTGTATGGGGGTGAGTCCGTTCCTCCTCGTGGTGCCCCTGGAAAATGCCTGCTGCTGCAGGCTAAACTGAACACGGACAAATACTGTTGTAATTTAAATCTTTTGTGACAGCAAGAACGGAAGGATGAAAAATTCATACTTTGACAGATTACAAGTACAGGATTCTCTGTCACAAATAAGAATATGATGAAGAAGATGAAGCAGAATATGAATAAGAATAATAGTTTAATAAGAAGAATATGAGTAATGTTAACAAAGATGAATAGCAAGAAGTTTAAGAAGAAGATAAAGAAGGTGAAGATGAAGAATAATTTGATGAAAAAGATGATGCTGCAGAAGATTATGAAGGAGAAAGTGTGTGAAAAGTTAAAAAGGTGAAGATGAAGAGCATGGAAGTTGTGTAATATACATATTTGCCAAAATATAAAAAACGTTAACATTGTCAATTTCTTCGTCAATCCGAACATCTTTAAAAAAAAAAATATTTATGCTATTCCATTTGATTGGGTTAAACATCTATGCCTTTAATGTCTCCTCAACCTTCCCCAATACATTCTACATTACTCTTTCTTGTTTTCCTTCATGTACAATTAACCAACAAGGCAAGAATGGGTTTTTTTTTAATTTCGATATTTTGTTCCCATAGACTTACATGGGACTTCCGGTATCGGTATCGGGTATCGCCGATATTTTAGTGATATCGGCGATACCATTCCGATTCCGATACTTTAGGATATCGGAAAGTATCGCTCAACTCTAGCATTGAAAGATCTACATCTGTTTTCAAGGAAATTAATCCTGAAAAAGTTACATAATAGAGTGGATCTGATGAGGAACTGTGGAGCCCTGCTGAGAGAGAGGCCATTCAAACACTTGAAGAGCAACTGGAGGAGCAATCCCCACAAAATCAAGGTGGGTTTCCAACAGCACTATTACCCAGATCAACAAGGTTTCCCCCCTTGTCCATTTGTCCTGCTGTGGACATATTTACAAGATTAGTGTCAGAGGATTTAAAAAAATTGTCCACACAAAGGCGTTTTGATAACCTCACATATAAAGAGAGGGAAGGCATCCGCCTAATGCAATCATGGGATGATGTTATATTTAAACCTGCGGACAAGGGGGGAAACATTGTGATCTGGCCTGTAGCTAAATACGAACGTGAAGCCTTTCGGCAATTAAGAAACCACCAAGTTTATGATAAACTTACCCATAATCCAATGACCTCTTTCTCGGCACAGCTACACAGGATCCTCATGGGAGCATTTGATTCCGGTGTCATCAATAAAAAAATGTTTGAGGGATTATTTGTACCTTTTCCCAAAATTGCTACATTTTATCTCCTCTAAGGTTCATAAGGACCCCGTCAATCCCCCTGGACGTCCGATTGTGTCTGGGATGGATGGTCTTTGTGACCCCATCTGTAAATTTATTGATTTCTATTTAAAAACAATAGTAGAGACATTACCATCTTACATTAAAGACACAACGGATGTCCTGAGGAGGATTGACGGGGTCTCTGTGGAAGCAGGCACTTTGTTGGTTACAGCTGACGTTGAGACACTCTATACGTGTATTAATCACGAAGATGGTTTACAAGCAGTCCGCCATTTCCTCGAGGCCTCCGACTTGGACGGCCCCCTTTGTGGTTTCTCCTCGAATTGCTGCACTTTGCATTAACAAATAACTTCTTAACTTTTAGGGATGGTTTTTATCATCAGAAGCGAGGCGCAGCCATGGGTGCGGCCTGCGCGCCCGCCTACGCTAACCTCTTTCTGGGTTACTGGGAGAGGTTCATTTTTGGCGAGGCGGGGCGGGGGCCGCTGACCATGTGCTGTGCTGGTTACGCTATATTGATGATATCCTACTACTTTGGCGTGGCACGGTGCAGCAGTTGGAGAACTTTATGGCTGAACTCAATGACAATCAGTTAAATATCAAACTTACATATAGGTATGATTATAATCAGATTGATTTTTTGGACGTCAAATTGGAAGTTGACAATACTTTGTCCCTCCAGACGGATGTCTTTCGTAAAAATATCTCTGTCAATGCGTTGTTACACGCTAGCTCAGCGCACAGTCGATCCACTGTGGGGGCCGTCCCAGTCGGACAGTTCTTGAGGATGCGTAGGATTTGCTCATCCGGCCAGGAATTTGAACATCAAGCATTGGACCTTAGGAGACGCTTTGAGCAGCGTGGATATAGCAAACGTAGCATTAAAAAAGGCTACAATCGGGCCAAAATCACCCCACGTGAACATCTGCTGTATCACTCTGCTCCAAAGCAAAAGGAGGATAATAACATTCGTTTTATATCAGTGTTCAACCATGAATGGGAGAGTATGAGGGACATATTCACTAAACATTGGTCAGTTTTGAAAACCGAGCCTGCTCTGAGATCCGTCCTCACGGAGAAACTCTTATGACCCCTAGGAGATCCAAGAATTTAAGAGATATACTGGTTCAGAGCCATTATATTGCACCCACAATAAATCCGTTTGGGAGTACTAGACGTCAGAAGGGATGTTATAGTTGTGGCCATTGTATGGCTTGCGCAAATGTCTCTCGCAGTTCTAATTTTCATTCAAAGTGATGGGATGAAAGAATATGAGATTAGAGAATATATCTTTTGCAGCACGAAAAATTTAAATTTATTTTGCTACATGCAGCTGCCTAATTTACGTAGGTTTAACATCACGTGAACTCAGAATACGAATACGTGAACACGTTAGAGACATTTGCGCAGCCAGTAAAATGGAAGATATATCTAGTTTGAAAACCATCCCTAGACATTTCAGGGATAAACACAACTGTGATCCTGCTAACTTCAAGGTTAAAGGAATTGATGTTATACATCCCGGAATTAGAGGGGGTAATATAAAGAAAATGCTGGCACAACAAGAGTTAAAGTGGATTGTGACTCTTGACACAGTGACACCGAAAGGGCTCAATGAGGCCCTTAATTTTGCCCCCTTCCTGTGAAAGTCTCCCAAATTTGGTTTTTATTTTTCTTTATAAGCTTGCATCATTTTTTTATGTGTGTTATTTTTAAATTGCACTTTTTTTCTTTTTATTCAGTTCACATTAAGTTTTGGAATGTTGCTATCCGCTGGAGGCTCAGCCCTAATGTCCCTTAATGGTGGGACCATTATATTATATTGCGACTGGTGATGGAAAGCAATTGGACCTATGAAGATTTGTACCATTGGGATAAAGATCCATGGACCCCATATTTTGATTATATGAATTGTTGTTCAATTGCTAACTATGTGCTCTCTATATATTTTTTACTGCCATGGTGCGCATGTGCGCGATCGCTCTCTGCTGCCACCCGCCGCTGACCGGCAAAGTTATGCTGGCGCATCGCCGTGGTTCATTTTTGAACCTAGGTCCTGCGGTCATGTGACGCGTCCGGTGTGCGGCGGCTGGAGTGACAGCATCGGGCATATGCGCCATTAACGGTAGGCGGCACCTTCAGCGGTCACATGACCGGTTTCTATGGCTACTTAAAGGTCCTGTTAGTGACCTACAACACTCCCCTTGAGAAAGCGAGGTGAACGACAGCGAAACGTGCGTCGGGGATTCCCATATGGCCGGCAGCATCTGGTGAGGTTTAACTCCCCCTTTTTCTTCCTTACACCCCGCTCTTTGACACAATATAAACTCTCATTGTGTTTAAGCTATGTAATTGCGGTGGGTCTGGATATACCTTCCTTTGAACACACTCCTGACTCTGACTATGGTAATCGCTATGGGACTATGTATGCCCCAGGTTTTCTAGTGTTCATTATATCTAGGGATTTTTTCCTCCTGTTATTGAATTGGCTATATTGTGTTATGGTGTTTTTCTGCTTGCCATATGTTTTCGTGTCTTTTTATACACATCATTGTCATGTTATGTTTTATGTTTTGTCGCCTTATTGTGGCTTAAATAAACTTTTCATTTTTTGCAATGAAAATGAAAACTCCATTTTTTCTCCTGTTTTTTCGCCTTATCTAATGGAGATTTATGTAGTAATTTTGTGAAGAGTGTTCACAACTGCATTACTTTACAATCTGGATATGTGGTTATTAATACCTACCTACCTATTAGTTTTTTGGCTTATATAAAAAATAATTTAGTCCGGATAAGCCCTTTGTGCCTGCTTATTAAAAGGATTTTTCCATCATTGTCATCTTGATGAATTACTCTCATCCGTTGCTGGGTGTGAACGGAGCAGAACACCACCACCCCCTCATACTGGTTAGTGGCCACTGCTCGATACTACAGATCAAGTTACTATTATGTGAATCTATTTTTTTTATCACTGTAGACCCATTGAGCATTTATATGTTGTAAATTGTGTTTCTCTCTTGTATTTGATATCTTTAAAACGACTTTACTTGTATGCAAAAGAAATACAGGGGACAATTTGACCTTGCACAAGTAGGGCAACCTCAGCAGTACTCGTATAGACGTGCGATCATTATCGGAGAGGTACTGCACTGTCAGGCTGGTGGACAAGCTGACCCAGGTGGCAGGCCTTAGATTCTTGTCTAACACAAGCAAAATGTCCAGACAGAGGCTGATTCCTCATATCATAGGGGAACTCTCCTTTCTCCAAGTGTCAACACATGTTTTGAAGCAAAGTCCCAGCTGTAAATAATTAAGTTTATAAAAATGGCATAACAATGTGATCTGTGATGAAACTGTACAGCGATGGCATTAATATACCATAAAGATACAGGTGTATTGTTTTATTTGCAAACATTGCAATTTACCCTCAAAGTAAAGATGGAAATAATTTAATAATTTGGACGTATTATATCCTCTCCTGCTGGAATTATAATAATAAAACTTGGCATCTATTTACCATAGGTATGAGATTACATTGTTTAATGTATGTAGTCTCTCAAGGTACAATATTAAATTAGTATCCTAGGCAAATAAGCTAAAGTAGCTTTGAAACAGTAAGCTATATAGTGTATATATTATATATATTATTATATATATATACATTATATATGTATTTGGTGTAGTGACACCTGATGCGCTAGGGGGCACTGTGTATGCTCCTCGAGGGTATGCATGGAAGCATGGTTTGTGTTGTGGTGAAGGACCTGTGATGAGGTCATGATCAGGGACCTAACCATGTGATCCTGACCTCACCTATGTTATGTGTATCAAAAGACTGTGATGAGGTCATGATTAGGTGACCTAACCATGTGATCCTGACCTCACCTATGGGTGGGGTTAACCTATGTATGGAGTTTGTTTTGCACCTATGAGAGAGTGTGTGGGAGTCTGCCAGTGTGGACAGGCTTCCATGTGTCCAAGGCAGGACATTACAGAGAGGTCTCTGTGAATGAAGAGTGAGGCTCCGGCAGGGCTGAAGCATTGAAGAGCTGTATTATATGTTCCATATGGTTTATGATGTAATAAACCTAAGGACTTTTTGCTAAGATCGAGTCTCCTGATTTACCTCTGAAGCAGCCGAGTGAGTGAAACCTTACAATTGGTGGATGGAATGCTGGCAGCGACCCAAGGAGCACATGTTCCAGGACTGGGAATGAGGAATCAGAGGAGGAACGGACGGTCTGTGAAAAACCCGTGAGTGTGACCAGTGGTCACGAATAAACTGTGCATTTATGTTGTATGTGGTGCCTCTGAAGATATGAGGATCTGAAGACGCTGTTAAGCAGTGGTGACAGACAGGAGTCTGTGTTATGTTGACGGGGTCATTGAAAATTGAAGTAAGCAAAAAAGCATGCTGAGATGTCCTCAAAGGAGGTGTCCGGAAACTGCATGGCCAACAGGTAACAGACAAGGGTCTGTGGTGTACTGACGGGTCAGTGAGACTGTTTTTTCCTTTTTGGGATGCCCCTCTGAGAGAGGAGGTGTTCGGAAATCTCTGTGGCCAAGAGTGACAGACAGGAGTCTGTGGTGTGCTGACGGGTCAGTGAGAAAGACTGTATTTTTGTGTTTGCTGGGTACCTCTGAGGCTGAGGTCTCCAGGAACCTGTGTGGCTGACGCCAACAGGGGACGGTCTTGACAACCGTGCTAGGCTGGTCGGGATCAGTGAGAAGAATCAGTGAGAAACTATTTTTTTTTTGGTGTTTTTTTTCTCTGGAACACGTGTGAGGTGTGTGCTGTGGCTCATCGGAGCCACGAAGGTGAAAAGCGTCTGGCTGGACTCGTGGGGTACGAAGGTGACAAGCGGCAAGACAGGAGCGTGCAGGACTTATGGTAGCAGGAGCTACGTGACTTGCGCAAGAGGTTCTGCAGCAGCAAGAGCGCAGTGGCGCAGCGGCTTGTGCGGGGTAGCCGGGGGTTTGTGGTTGTTGGTGGCGAAACGGAAGCGGTAGAGTCCCCAGGGTGGTGTGGTAAAAGGGACAGGGTGAACCGAGGCACACGGACTCTTAAAGGGTCGGTACACGCTGGGTGGGAAGCACTGTCTGGGGTACTGTGTGGACTGGGGCCTTTGGGGCCGTGGTGTGTACCCCAGTGAAGGGGGGTGTCCAAAAGGGGGGCGGCAACCCAAAAAAGGGATGGGTACCCAAAAGAGGGCGGGTCCCAAAAGGGGGCGGAAACCCCAAAAGGGGATTTGCCCAAAAAGGGGGGGGGTCTCAAAAGGGGGTGGTAGCCCAAATCAGTAAAGGGCCCGAAAGGGGGCGGAGTCCCAAAAGGGGGTGGCACGGTTTCCTCAGTGGAATATCTGAGGAAAGCGGTGTGGGTGTTATAGTATTGCATGTGGCATAGACTTCCCGTTTGTAACAGCCCACAGGTGTGAAAGGGTAATGTTAGATGGGGAAGGAGTCTTGGACAGTTGGACTCAAAGAGTCAGGTGACTCTGAAAGGAACTCCGCTAGTTCTTGTCTGACCGAGAAAAAGGTCCAGGTGGCTGCATCCACGGGCTCATTGTGGTTTTTGGTAGACAGGGTGACGCTTGAGTGCCCACAAGTGTCGAGGATCAAGTGGCGGTTATACCACCGAACGTATTGTACCCCTATGAGAGGAAAGGGACTTTGTATTTTTGAAAAATGCAGGGAAATTGATAAAGTGTGTTGTTGTTTAGAGGAGGGAGCCCCATCAAGCGGCGGCTGTAGTGGTTCCTTTGCCGTGTGAGTGTGAAAAGGGGTAAACCCTAATAGCGTAGTCCCGAGCCCAGGTGACCAGAAGAAAGTGTGGGTCAGACCAACTGGGGACTTGGAGGTGCGAGAGTGTGAACGTGGGAAAACGGTTTTGCTCTAAGCCGCAGGGGGGGTCTGCACCTGTCTAGGTGGGGAGTGCTGTTCCAGGATGACAGGGGGAGTGGGAGTGACTCCTGGCAGACTGTGACTCGACCGCGGGGAAAAGCGAGTGCAGTAAGGGGGGCCCAAGTAAAAATGGTAGATCTTCCTCTCGCCGCGGGGCCGTGGAAAAGGCGGGACAGGCTCAGCCTCTAAGAAGAGAATGTGAGGAAGAGTCAGGGTAGGTACCGGTCGGTTATGTCCTTGATAAAGGGGCCCACGTTATCTCTGACAAATCCCAGCACAGAGGTAGGGCTGGAGGTTGAACAGATGTAGTAGATCCAATCTGCAATGCCCGGAAAGGGTGAAATGGCTCAGTATGAGAAGGCTCCAGGGTACCGGAGGTAGAGCTTGAAAGAAACAGTAAAAAGGGGAGTTGAGCAAGAAAGGGTCCTGAGACGAATAATTGGCACAGATGGAGGAGCTAGAGAAGGAAGTCCCTGAAGCGAGTGGCTGTCCTGAGAGACATGCACCTACATTGTCTCCGACAAAACAATGATCTGTTGGAAATCACGAAGCCACTCGACGTTTGGGGCAAGCAAGAAAAGGCTCAAAGTCAGCTTGGGGTTAATGGAGGACATCATTCAAGTGCCCAGAGGTTGGTGAAGAAAGTCATCGGAAGACTTTGGAAAATGATGCAGGAGATGGGAATAAGTCCGGTTTTGACGAGAGTCAGGATTTCCGTGATGACGAAGTCCAGGCGTGGGTGAAGACGGATGGTTCCGTTTCGTTGTCGGATCCAGGGAGACCTTGGGAATACCGGATGCTCCTGGGTATCGTGTGTGCTACCTGAGAGAAGTAGAGCACTACATTGAAGGGACCAGGTCAACAGGAACCTGCAGAAAATAGAAAGAAGATGGGCCTCCCTTCAACCCGTGGTATTGAGAGGGAAGAGATAGAAGTAGTGATGCCTCAGTTTGCTCGTGATGAGTGACTTAACAGGAGAACCTATAGTGAAAAAAAATGAAAAGCACGCAGACAGACAGGGTATGGGGGAAAGGTTGCAAGCCGTATGGGCGGGGGGGGCGGGTGGTCTGACGAGGGCCCGACTTTTCCAGATGGTTTGACTGGGAAAGGGGGACGAGAAGGATCTTGGTGGGTAATAAGTGTTAACCCCAAGTTTAACAAGGGGGGGGTTGTGGGTAGGACACCTGATGAGCTGGGGGACTGTGATGCTCCCGAGGAGATGGAAGCTGGTTTGTGTTGTGGTGAAGGACCTGTGATGGGGGATGATAGGGGACCTAAAATGTGCCTATTCACCTATGTTTGGTATCAAAAGGGACCCGTGATGGGTCTGATCAGGTGACCAACCCTGTGATCCGCTCCCAGGGGGGGTTCCCCTATGTAGGGGGTTTGTTTTGCCCTGTGAGGAGGGGTGTGGGAGTCTGCCGTGTGGACAGGTTTTCCTGTGTCCAAGGAGGACATTACAGGAGGTCTCTGTGAATAAAGGTGAGGCTCCAGGCAGGAGCTGAGCATTGAAGAGCTGTATTATTTTTTCCCCCTAGGGTTTTAAAGTGTAAAAAAACCTAAGGATTTTTTCCCCAAAGATGAGTCTCCTGATTTACCTTGAAGCAGCCGAGTGAGTGAAACCTTACAGTTATTTTTTTATATATATATATATAATATTATAATAGTGAAGAGTGAATCTCCCAAAAAATAAATTTTTGCCGGAAATTAATTCACTCAAAATTTATTTGTTTTGAATGTTCCTTATGTTCGGGGGGGTCTTCTTGACATACAGTAGGTAAAGTCAAGGTATAAAAAAAGTAATGCTTTATTTTTAGGTCGGGTGGGTAATGGACTTTGGGCACTAAAGCAGCAAGATCAAAGGAAGGCTGTTGGCAGCTAGGATGGCCCCACACTCCGGTTTTTCGGAGCAGCACAAGGATAAAGTGGAATCCAGCATGGAGGGGAAACAAGTAAAAGGGGTATGCCAGAAAGTGGAGTACAACAAAATAGAGGTCAGAAACTCATTCCCAAAAAAAGGAGTGTGAATCCTAATGTGTAAAAAATTGGGGCCCCAAAAAAGGGTTTGGTAGATTTTCTTTTTGTTTACATTTTTTTTAAAAATTATTTTTGATTTTTAATTATCCCCCCGGGCAACCTGATAGCCCCCCTTGGTGACAACAGAGGGGGGGGGTCAAAAGAAGGGATAGAGCCAGGGTACCCCAAGACAAGTTTTATAACAGTGAAAAAAAACTCCCCCCTTGCTCACCCCCCCCCACATTTTTCCCTTGGTTCTTATTTCCCTTGCAAAATTTCCCAAAATCTTTGCCCCCCTCTTCACTTATTTTAGGATTTGAGTTTTAGTAAGCTCTCCCTTTTTACATTCCCCAAATTATTTAAATAGTGTCCTGCTGTTTCAGGAAAACCTTTTTAAAAATTTTAAGGCGTAAAATTTTTGGATTTATCCCCTTTTATCCTGTTTTTTTTTTTTTCTCTCTGCGGGGTTTTTTTTTTGTTCTTTTTGTTTTCGGGTTTTTAGGTAGAGAAGAATGTATTGTTTCCCCCCTAATGCACACCCCCAAAATGTCTTCTTTTTCTTTTTTCACAGACGAAGCAGCGCACCACAGAGAAATTATGGAGTTGGCTTTTTTGCTGTAAATCCGCCTGAAGTAAAAATTTTATTGGGGGGGCTTTTGGTTTTTTACTGTGCTTAGTGCATTTCATCCCCCCTTCCTCCATCCCACAGGTTAATAGATGTCAAACCCCTGACCCTCACTGTGGGGCCATTTGTTTTTTCCCCATGGGAAGGGGGTGAAACTGTTTTGGGGAAAAATTTTGGGCCCGGGGGCGGGGGGGAAAAAATGATCTTTTAAAAGGGAAAAAAAAATTTTTTCCCAAGTAAAAAAAATTTTTACAATTAATTGTAAAAAAACCCCTTGCTTTAAGTGAGCAATGATGGAACCCCCGGGGGTATCCCCAAAAAACAGGGTCAACAAAAACCCCCAAACCCAGCCCAACAAAGAAAAATGTCCTCTTTTGCCCCTCCAACACTGGGTTTTTTAGGTTTTTGGTTTCTATAGAAAGTCTTTGAAGAGTAGAAAATTTTTTTGGGAAATTTTTTTAAAATTTTTTTCCAAAAATGGAACGTTATTAAAGGTGAAATGTTAAATTACTTTTTAAGGGAATTTTTCTTCGTTCTCAAAAATTGCTTTTAAGTAGCTTCCATTTTCTCTTCTTTTCCCAGTCTATTTGCTGCCTTCAGCTGATTGATATCAAAATACTCTTTTGGAGTACGGTGAGGGCCCGTGATAGGAAATAGTATGGTATTCAGCGGCCCACTAAAAAAGGGGGGCGCCCCCCCCCTGTGAAAAGCCCGCCCACCAATATTTTTAAGCCCCCCCCCGTTTTTTTTTAAATGTGATACAGGAAGCCAGGGTTCTCAGCCCAAAAAACCTGTAAAAAGTTTCAGTCAGATTTCATAGGGTTTTTTTAAGCAATGTATTTTGTAAAATTTCCCATCCCCCGGGAATTTTTTTCCGTGAAAGGAAAAGTAAAAAGTTTTTTTTCCCCCTTTTTTTAAGGGTTTGGGGCCCCAATGTTATCTTTTTTTAAATTTGTATTGGGCTGTTTCATGAAAACCCCCTGAAGTGATGGATTGAAAACTTGAAATGGAAATCGCTTGTGTCTTTTTGTGAAAACACAAGGTTTAAAACCAAAATTTTTCCTGCCCAAGGCCCCCCTTTTTGTTTGTAACCCTTTAAAAGTCAGAGCCCCTTTTTATTACAAAAAAAACCCCGGGGCCTTTTTTTTTCAATTTATTGCAAAATTGAAAGTGATTTTCAGATACAAAATTTTTCACAAAAAAATTAAAATTTTTTTAACAAATTAAAATAAATGTTTTGGGGGAACCCCCCCGGGGGAAAAGATTAAAAAATTCTACAAAAATTAGTCGGGGTTTTTGAATAGTTTTTAGGGATTTTTTTTTTTGTTCTTTGTATGCAAATGAAAGATATATTTTAAAAATGTGCGATATTTTTGTTTTATTTACAGTGTGTATATTTTTAGTATATATTTTTTTCAGGGGCGGAAAAACCCCCTGTGCCCCCCCGTGCGGCGGGATCGGGGCCGGAGGTTGAGGGGCCCCCTTGGGGGGTAACATGGGGAAATTTTGGGCCCCCTTTTTCCCGGGCCCGAGGCCCCCTTGCCCAATTGGGTGGGCAGGGGGGGGAATTTTTCCCGCAGCTCCCCCGTTTTCGGGTGTTTTTTGGGGCCCGGCGCAGGGATGTCATCTTCCCCCCCCCGGGGCTTCCCGTCTGAAGGGGCAGCTGGTAGATGACGTCAACATTTAGCGCGCTGGTTTTAGAGACAAAACGCCTGTATGAAAAAGCTCAGGGACTGCTGCGGGGGGGTAAAAAGTGCGGAGAGGGAGTGGGGCTGTGTGTGTGTATTTTTGGGGAAATGCAAATGTGTTGTGTGTGTGCGCTAAAGGGGGACTTTCAGAGAAGTGAGTGGTACTATGTGTGTGTTTTTTGTGTGTGTTAGGTTTATGGAGAGGGCAGTGAGGGGGGGGTCGGGGGGGAAAAGGCCAATAAAAGGAGGGGTGGGGAAAAGGGGTTTTGTTTTGGGGGGGGGGGGGAAAGCAAAAGATGAGGTGGGTGAAAGGGCTTTTAGGAGTGGGGGGGGGAAGCAAAAAACAGGTGGGGGAAAAAAGGGCCCTGATGGGGCGGGGGGGCAAAAAAAAAAGGGGCAAGATGGGGTATGAAAAGGGGAAAAAGATGGGGGTGGGGGGGAGAAGGCAAGGGTAGATGGATGGAGGAAAGGAAAAGTGGGAGGGGGAGAGAAAAAAATTTATGAGGTGGGGGAAAAGGGGGAAAAAGGGGGTGGTGGGGAGGGGAAGATGGAGGTGGGGGAAAAAGGGGAAAAAATGTGGAGGGGGGGGGAAAAGGCAATTTGGAGGTGGTGGGGAGATGAATAATGGTTGGGGGGAAAAAAGGGACAATAAGGGGGGGGGTAAAAAGGGCAATGAGGGGGTGGTGGGGGGAAGGCAAGAAGGTTGTGGTGGAAAGAAAAAGGATCCCCCTCCCCCCCCCCCCCCACATCTTTAAAAATTTTTAAATTTCCCAAACATCTTTGCTTCTCTCTCCCCCCCCCATCACCCCCTTTTCCCCTATCACTGCCCCTCCCCCCCCTATACACACAACACCATTCACTCTCTGATTTTCCCCCCGCAGGACGAAACCACCCCGGATTCTCACCTGTCCGCAGCCCCCCCGCAGTCATCACCCCCCTTTTCGCAGCCCCCGCAGCATCACCATTGCTGACAGCTTCCTTTTCTTGGAAACAGCCGCTGCTCTGAATGAAAACATCATTTCCCGTACGTGCTGACTTTTTTGTGAGAGAAGGGAAAAGGGGGGGGGAGGGGCAGATCGCTGAGCTCTGCTCCGCTCCCCTTTTTTTCTTGCAGGCACGGAGCTGGGGGATTCTCCCCGCGGCAATGAGGGAAATTTGGGGAAAGGGGTCCCCCGGAGGGATAAAAAAGGGAGTTGCCCCCTTATTGTGCCCCGAAGGGCCCCCCCCCCCTCCGGGCCCCAGTGCACCCCCCCCAGTAATGCGGATGCCCCCCCGGGGGGGAACGTGTTCCGCGACAGGGGGTTTTCTAGAGTAAAAAGTTGGTTTTTTTTTTTTAAAAATTTAAAAAAAAGGGCTGTACACCCAAAACCCAAAAAATAAGTGTGGGAAAAGGTTTTTAAAATAGAGGTTTTTTTTAAATTCCTTTTAAACCCCCCAAAACCCCAAAAAAAGGGAAACACCTGTAGACCCTAGCATGAAATTGAAGCATAAAAAAAAAAAATTTTTATTTTTGATTAAAATATGAAAAATTGAGAAAGTTTTTTGGGATTTAAAAAGTTTCCAAAATTTTTGGTCCCCTTTAAAACCAGTTTTTAAAGGGTTTTTTCGTTTTCTGGATAAGAAAAACCAAAACCCGTTAGGGCTAAATTTTTCAGCTGTATGGGCCCTTTAGTCTTTTTAGTGAAATTAAATTTTTGTTTTGGGGGGGAAAAAAAAATATCCAAAACTCCCCAAAAAAGTGCTTAATGTTTTGGAAAAATGCCCCCAAAAACCCCAACCCAAAATTTTAGGGGCATAAAGGGTTCAGCACAAAATTGGAAAATCATCTATGGGAAAAAATTGAAAACCCGAATTTAACCCAAATTTCAAAAAAATAATTTTTTTAGAAATGAAAAATTTTTTTTTTAAATTTTTGAAAGTATTACAGATGAAAGGCAAAAGCCCCCAAAGTGTGTCGGGTTTTCATGGTGTGTCTTTTCCCCACTAAGGTATTTTTTTTTGTAAACATTTTTTTGATGTGAGTGGAATGGTCCCTTTTTTTTTGATTAGGTGTGGGTTTTTCGTGGAAAAATAATGTTTTTGGGGGAAATAGGGCCTTGGTAAAAAATTTAGAAAAAGGGACCCATCCTTTTTTTTTAAACTTATCCCCCCCCTTGGTTTTCGTTTAGTGCCAATTTTTTCCCACAAAAATTTTAAAAATGATCTGAAATTCGGTGTGGGGTTTTAGTTTTTTGCACCACCCCCTTTTGGGTTTTCCCCTTTTTAATATGTTTTTTGTATATGTAAAAAAATTTTCAGTATCTAATAAAAATTTATTTTTTGCAATTTTTTGATTTTTAAAGTCAATTTTTTTCCCCCTTTGATGGGACTCTGTGGAGGGGTAGTGGCCGCTGTTTAAAAAGCCTGAGCTGAGGCGGAGTGCCTCAGAAACAAAAAAATCAAATTTCAAAAAATGACTGTCACATAAAAATAAACAAAATGTGAAAGGTGTTAACTAGAGTCCCCCCAAACAAAACCCCCAAACAAAAAAAAGGGAAACACCGGTAGAGCCATTTATGGTAATTTTTTTTTTTATTTTTCTAATGGAGTAAGGGAATTCATTTTTCATGTTTCATATTTTTCATGTAAAAAATATAAAATATGCTATAGTTTGCTTTGTTTTTTTATTAAAGTTTTTAGAAAAGGGTGTTTTAGTATGGTTTGAACTTTCCGGGGATCAGGAGCCTTTGGATGTTTCATACGGTGACCCATTTGTCCGGGTTTTTGATTTACATCTGAAGAGTGGCCATAGATAAAAAACTAAAGGACAAATAGAAAATTTTTTTTGGGCTTGGTTTTAAAAACTTGGGCTGGGGCAATATTTTTTTTTTAAACAATCATAAATAGGGAAAAACTTCAGCTAAGCAGAAGCCCCCAACCCCCGGAAAGGGAAAGGGCGCCCCGGGGTCCCATGTGGAATTTTTCCCCCCAATTTCTCCCTTTTTTGTTCGCTTTCACAGTGATGTTTTGGACGATGATGTGTATTTTTCCCGGTGAATTTTTTCCGTGTAGTGTGCAATGAAGTCTTTACCTTTTTGATTTTTATTTTGCAAAAAAATATGCAATATCACATATTTCCCGTTTTCTGTAATCATTTAATTTTGCAATAAAAAAAAAACACTTCTTTAAAGTGTATCCGACCTTTTAAAAATTGGAAAACCCGGGGTTTTTAAAAAGGGGGCATGATGAAGGCCCCCTTGACCCCCTATGAAGCAATTGTGCCCAAGGGGAAACAAAAAGGGGGGGTGCATGATTAAAAGAATGGGACGATAAAAGTATTTTCAGGGAAAAATGTGGTGGAGCCAACAGGGGTTCCAGAACCCGGAAATAGTGGTGGTCAAAATGAGGTTTACGCAGTTTTGGGGGGGGGCAGTGCGGCCCCCGAAATCGCGTGTCAAGTGGGTGGTCCTGTGCCAGATAGAGAAATTTTGCCTGTAGTTTTTTGGCAGGAGACTTTTGGACAGGTCAGAGAAAAAGGAAGATTTTTAGCCCGTGGATTTTTTTTGCCCGAGCAATCTGTATGGAAAAAAAAGATGGAACCCCTTTTTGGGGTTTACCCAAAAGGGGGTCTCGGGGA